>CM035429.1:5818918-6031418 GCA_020310875.1 Ceratopteris richardii | reverse complement strand
ATATATGTGTGTACATGTATGTATGTGAGTATGAGTATGCATATGTGTGTGTATGTATATGCATGTGTGTATGTAATATGCATGTGTGTATCCAATATGCATGTATGTATGTATATGGTATGTATATGTGTGTATTCATATGCATGTGAGTATGTAATATGTATGTGTGTATGTAATATGTATGTGAGTGTGTAGGTAATATGCATGTGTGTATGTAATAGGTATGTGAGTATGTGTATGCATATGTGTGTTCATGTATGTATGGATCTCTCTCTCTATCTCATTCTCTTTCTATTTCATATCTCTCTCTTTCATCTCTCTCTCTCTCTTTCACACTCTCTCTATCTCTCTCTTTCATCTCTCTCTCGCTCTCTCTCTCTCTCTCTCGTTCGCTCTTTATGTTTTTCTCTCTCTCTCTCTCGTTCGCTCTTTATGTTTCTCTAGATCTCTCTCTCTATCTATCTATCTATCTATCTATCTATCTATCTATCTATCTATCTATCTATCTATCTATCTATCTATCTATCTATCTATCTATCTCATTCTATATCAATAAAAAACAAAACAAGCACTTACTTGGATGTAATTGTTTGGAGTGTTGTCATCAAATTCCACTTAATGTTGTCCTTCATCGAATTCCAAATAACTCACACCAAAAAGCTCCTGCAAAACTAAAGAGAAGAGAAATTAGAAAAGGGAAAACACAAAGAAAGAGAAAGGGTGCTACAGTATGTGCAATACTTACCGAAAATTCAGATCTAGAGAAATAGAGAGGTGTGTGTAGAGACACAGAGAGAGAAAGAGAGAGGTGTGTGTACACAGTATGCTCAGAATGTAGTTCGCACGTGCAAACTCGACAGTAGTAGACTTTCATTCAAAACATGAGCAAATGTCAATTTTTTGCTCTCATGTCCGGTTAAAACCTTGCATTGGTATAAGCTGATGGAGAGTGTTAATCTCCAAAAGAACAACCTACTCTTGAATTTAGAACACCTCTATATCAAGAGTAAGTCAAAACCTTTACTAAATTAGAGGTCCAATCTCCAAATTATCAAATTTGAGAAAATCTGTGAAGAAGATGAAACACAGAAAAAGTCTGCTGCAGAATTTCTTCACATTGACTTATCAAACGTGTAAAGTTTTTGATGAAACTTTGTACGAATCTTCTCCTAGAGATTGCGCATCACCTCCAAGTTGAATTACTTCAAAAGCTTTAGTATAACTTGAGAAATTGACTTCACAAGTTGCCTATGTCTGAATCTGCACTTCTGAGAAGTCGATTTAGACACCCCTAACTTCTTAACTTTGGTTCTCACAATGTCGAACCCGTTTTACCAAAACCTTTTGACTGAAGATAGCTTATCTCTCAACTTAAATTTTGAGCTATCATATGTGTAAAACTTTACACTGTGCACTGAGCACTACTCATTTCTTTGGACTCAAAATGTGCGCCTGTTTCAGAGAGCTGTGAACACTCAACACATGTGAATGTTCCTACCAGCAATTCTCTTCACCTGTTTACAATTAGACTCTAAAATTCAAACCACAGACTCATTAACTAACAACTTAGATATCCTCAAAAGGATTTCACAAATGATCTACCACAAACGGAGTAGACGCAGAAACATCGGGCGCAACATTTTCTTCATTTCACGGGAAGACTACAACTGAAAAAGTGAGAGAGACTTCAACTACTTTCTCATCAGTCTATTGACATTTACAATCACAAATTTCTCTATTCCTATGCTCAAACATAGTCTCTCTTGTCTTCTCTCTATATCCCGACATTTTCCAAAAGTATTTATAGACATCTATATACAAACTCTCATCAAAACATAAGTATATGTAACCTATGTCATAACTAATGTACATATGTGTACATGTCCTTCACTCTTGTGAATGTATCCATTTTCTTTACTCCAAATCTTCAATTGGTGATTGATCTGCACCAACAGCTCCCCCTCAATCATCAATTGAGGTTTTCTTCTTTCTTCTTTATACCTGCAATGTCTTTAAACTTCTGTAGCTTTGGTCCATCCAAGCTCTTTGTAAGCATATCAGCTATCTGATCTTTTGTTGAAGTATGTATGACTTCAATCTCCTTATCCATCACTTTCTCTCTTAGAAAGTGATACTGAATCTCAATGTGTTTGGTCCTGGCATGAAAAACAGGATTAGCAGCTAAATACAATGAACTCATGTTATCTCCATATATAATTGGTACCCCATGCATGATGTCAAGACTCTTCATCAATGTCTTGACCCAAATTACTTCCTTTGCAGCTTCAACCATGCCTTTATACTCTGCTTCTGTAGAAGATAAAGCAACTGTATGTTGCTTCTTGGAACACCATGAGATAAGTTTATCTCCCACATAACACATATATCCAAATGTAGACCTTCTATCATCTGGATTACCTGCCCAATCTGCATCACTATAAATTTTGATATTTGTATCTGAGGTAAACCCATAATACAAACCTTCATTGAGTGTACCCTTAATGTACCTCAACACCCTTTGTCCTGCAATCCAATGTTCTTTCCTTGGGCAATGCATAAATTGAGATAAAACCCCTACTGCATATGATAAATCAGGTCTAGTTAGAGTAGCATAGATAAGGCTACCAACCAAACTCTGATATTGTCTCATGTCCTTGAATTCTTCACCTCCATACTTACTCAATTTGTGATTCACCTCCATTGGTGTAGGTGCTACCCTGCAATCATCCATTTTAAACTTGATTAACAAGTTCTTCAAATACCTTTCTTGGGTCACAAATACTCCATGTTGAGTATATGTAATCTCCATGCCCAAGAAGTATGATAAGTCTCCCAAGTCACTTATCTTGAACTCCTTTTCCATTTGCCTCTTGAGCCTTTGTATTCCTTCTTCATCTGTACCTGTAAGAATTATATCATCAACATATATGCACATGTATATGAAACCATTTTCACTTGCTTTGACAAGCAAGCTACTATCTGCTTTAGACACCTGAAAACCAAGTTCTTTTAGAAACTTCACAAGTCTATAGTTCCATGCCCTTGGGGCCTGCTTCAAGCCATACAAAGCTCTCTTGAGCTTGCACACATGATCTGGATACCTTTTATCTCTGAACCCTTGAGGTTGCTCCATGAATACATCATCTGAAATGTAACCATTCAAAAAAGCATTCTTCACATCAAGTTGACATAGCTTCCAACCTTTACATGCAGCAATAGCAATAAGTGTCCTTATGGTTGTCATCTTTGCCACAGGACTATAGGTCTCATCATAATCAATACCATATGTCTGAGCAAAGCCTTTGACAACAAGTCTAGCTTTGTATCTAGACACACTTCCATCTGCAAACCTTTTTGTCTTGTAAACCCACTTGCATCCAATAATCTTCTGACTATTTGGTTTTGGAACCAAATCCCAAGTTTGATTCTCCAATAGTGCATCATATTCTTCCTGCATAGCACTCTCCCATTTTTCCTTACCTTTTGCCTCTTCATATGTAGAAGGGTCTTCATCTGTATTCACCATGTAAGCATAATCTTTTGTGGCTAGAAATGAAGTATCATAACTATACCTTGTAGGTTGCCACCTATTTCTTGTTGACCTTCTGAGTTCTCCACTCCTTGAGGTTTCTGGCTCTTCACATTCAGGATCAAATCTTGGTGTCTCTTCCACTTCAACCTGCACTTCATTATTCTCTTGCTCATCAAATATCTGAACTTTTGATTTACCTTTTCTTTGACTCACTTCTTCTTCATCACCTGTATTGATGTTGATTGTACCTGCATACCAAGTGTTTTGTTCATCAAATGTAACATCTTTAGAAACCATAAATTGTTTTGTTGATGGACTCCACAATCTATAGCCCATCTGCTTGTCATCATAGCCAATGAAAACATACTTTTCAGCTTTAGGCTCCAACTTGTGCCTTAATTGTGATGGTACATATGCATATGCCACACACCCAAAAACTCTGCAATGATCCAAGGTAGGTCTTTTACCCCACCAAGCCTCATATGGTGTCATACCCTGCAAGGCTTTACATGGTAACCTATTGACCAAATAAGTGGCTGTATTTACAGCCTCAGCCCACAAATAATTAGGGCAATTTTTCTCCTTCATCATGGATCTTGCAAACTCAACAATTGTTCTATTTCTCCTTTCTGCAACACCATTTTGTTGAGGAGAGTATCTGCAAGTAACTTCCCTTTTTATACCTGCATTCCATAAGTAATCACTGAACTCATTTGAGAAATACTCTCCCCCTCCATCTGACCTTAGTCTTTTCAACTTATGACCTGTAATTCTTTCTGCATATGCATGATAGTGTTTAAATGTATTAAACACTTCTGACTTATCTTTGATCACATAGATAGTGATCCACCTAGTAGCATCATCAACATAAATCACATAATACCTTGATCCATTTATACTGAAATCTTTTGATGGTCCCCACACATCTGTGTGTACCAACTCAAGCTTCTCTGAGTGCATAAAACCATGCTTGGAATAGGAATGTTTATGAGCCTTACCTAATTGACATGCCTCACATTTGTATGTCATATGTTGACCTGCAACATCAGGCAATCCAAGCACTGAACCATTGTTAACCATATCTTTAATACCTCTTTCATTGAAATGTCCAAGCCTCTTGTGCCAAAGATCTAACTCAGAGATCTTATGTCCTCCATATGTGAACATAGCATGACCAATATTGCCTTGAATCTTCAATGTAAACAATCTTCCTTCCTTTTTTCCTGAAACAATCTGTTTATACCCTTGGCTAGGGTCTTCCACATATACTCCATCATTAGTGAACCTTACTTCATATCCCTTTTCAACAATTTGTCCTACACTTATCAAATTCTTAGGGATTGTAGGAACATACAAAACCTTACTCAATAAGGTGCTTCCATCCTTGGCCTTCACTGATCCAATTGACTTCACATTGTGCTTTGTGTTGTCACCTGTTTGAACAACATGATTAAAAACTTTACTTTCCAAATCAGTCATCAAAGATATGTTACCACTCAGGTGATTGCTACACCCTGAGTCAATGTAGAAGACTCTTTGATCTTCACTCTGCCTTTCACAAGTTGCATTCATTATCAATGTTGAATCTTCCTTTTGATCTGAAGCATAATTGTAGTAGGTATTGTTGTATTGTTGACTTTGGAAACCTCTACCTGCATTTCTTCCAAAGTAATTCCTTCCACCTCTACCTCTGTAATTACCTCTTTGATTTCTGCCACCTCTTCCTCTTGAATTATAATTTTGATTGTATCCACCATTATTCTGATTATTATGCCAACAATCATTAGCTAAGTGATTTGTCTTACCACAAATCCAGCAAGCTTTGCCTCCATCTTTGTTGTTCCTGCCTCTTCCTCTACCTTTGCCACCTCCTCTACCTCTTAGGAAGTTGGCTTGAGTAGTTGTTCCTTCATCTTCACCTGCTTGTTGTTTTCCTTTGCTATTCTTCTTCTTGTCCTTTGAGTACATTGCATGTCCTGTACTCTTGTCACCATCTCCTTTAACATCCTGCTCAAATGTTAGCATATGACCTAACAATTGATTTAAATCAGGAGTGAAATGGTCAAGTGATAGTTCTGTAGACAAAATAAATGGCTTCCATTTGTCATCACCTCTCAACCCTGTAAGGATTTGCCTTACCAATTTATCTTCCTCAATGTCTTCATCAACAGCTCCTAAAGCATCTGCAATATCTTTCATCCTTGTTACATAGTCTGAAATAGATTGAGAGGCCTTCTTCTTGAAGGTAGTAAACTCTGCCCATAAGGATGCCTTCCTTGACTTTGTAGTGTTCTGGAAATGCTCCTCCAAAGCATTCCATATGTCAGTTGCACTTTCAAGACCTCTAATATGAGGTAACAAGTAATCATTGACTCCCATATAGATGATGCTCCTAGCTTGAGCATCTTTCTTCATCCAATTTTTCAAATCTGCTAACTCTTCCCTAGTTGGAACACTAGGATCTCTGAACTCTGGCTTCTCTTCTTCTCCTGTGATGTAACCAATTAAATCTTTGCTCATAAGATGAGCTTCCATCCTCATTGACCATGCAGGATAGTTTTCCCTATCCAATTTCTCTATCTGTAGAGCATCTCCCATCTTGTATCCACCTGTGTATTGAAAACTTCAAGCTTTACAAACAATGTATGTACCTTTACTTCGAGTTAGACTCCTTTTGCCTTTCTTGATGTCGAGTAGACTTCTCCTCAGGCTTTTGACTCCAAGCTTTCACTTCTTAGTTCTTTAAGTGTTGAATTTCTTGAATCTGCAACAGTCGGGACCTTCTTTTCCTTGATTTGATGTCTCCTGCTCTGATACCACTGATGGAGAGTGTTAATCTCCAAAAGAACAACCTACTCTTGAATTTAGAACACCTCTATATCAAGAGTAAGTCAAAACCTTTACTAAATTAGAGGTCCAATCTCCAAATTATCAAATTTGAGAAAATCTGTGAAGAAGATGAAACACAGAAAAAGTCTGCTGCAGAATTTCTTCACATTGACTTATCAAACGTGTAAAGTTTTTGATGAAACTTTGTACGAATCTTCTCCTAGAGATTGCGCATCACCTCCAAGTTGAATTACTTCAAAAGCTTTAGTATAACTTGAGAAATTGACTTCACAAGTTGCCTATGTCTGAATCTGCACTTCTGAGAAGTCGATTTAGACACCCCTAACTTCTTAACTTTGGTTCTCACAATGTCGAACCCGTTTTACCAAAACCTTTTGACTGAAGATAGCTTATCTCTCAACTTAAATTTTGAGCTATCATATGTGTAAAACTTTACACTGTGCACTGAGCACTACTCATTTCTTTGGACTCAAAATGTGCGCCTGTTTCAGAGAGCTGTGAACACTCAACACATGTGAATGTTCCTACCAGCAATTCTCCTCACCTGTTTACAATTAGACTCTAAAATTCAAACCACAGACTCATTAACTAACAACTTAGATATCCTCAAAAGGATTTCACAAATGATCTACCACAAACGGAGTAGACGCAGAAACATCGGGCGCAACATTTTCTTCATTTCACGGGAAGACTACAACTGAAAAAGTGAGAGAGACTTCAACTACTTTCTCATCAGTCTATTGACATTTACAATCACAAATTTCTCTATTCCTATGCTCAAACATAGTCTCTCTTGTCTTCTCTCTATATCCCGACATTTTCCAAAAGTATTTATAGACATCTATATACAAACTCTCATCAAAACATAAGTATATGTAACCTATGTCATAACTAATGTACATATGTGTACATGTCCTTCACTCTTGTGAATGTATCCATTTTCTTTACTCCAAATCTTCAATTGGTGATTGATCTGCACCAACATAAGCGTCGGTATGAGTGTCCATATAAGCGTCAGTAATTTCGAGTAATGTATACTGATGCCCATACCGTTGGTATTGGATCCGTGGTTTTTCAAGCATTTTCAACGGTCATACCGACGCCGAAGCATGACCATCGGTATGGACAACGTCGGTATGCCCCTCATATGTTGTAGTGAACATGTGGGTTATTTAAGTGATTTCAAGAGATTGAGGGTCACCTATTGACATCATCAATATGTCACAAATACTTGGAAATTTCAAATTTTAAAACAAAACCTAATAGCAATTTCATGTCTTCCCTACTTCAGAAGGCAACCGTCTAAGTGTAAGATCAAGAAAAGTGAAGAAATCAAATCAATTGGAAGATTCAAGGTCCTTAACAAGTTGAAGCACAAGCAAAAGTGGTGAAAAGAATTCCAGAACCTCACATCCAAAGGTATTACTCTATGTAGAGTAATCACTTGCATGCACATTTGCATTAGGGTGAAAAACGACAAAAAAGGGGTCGTGTAAGGATTTCAATTAGTTTTCTTAATCTGGATTAATGTTGTCAAATTGTTTCAAAAATTCTGTGCACATGCGTTTAAAACGTATCTTATGGAAATATGTTAGTTTTGAAAGAGAGAGAAAGTTCGTGTGATAATCATGAAAAGTGATTTGCCTCAAAGTTTGTGCTCATCAGGCGTTCACCGAATTTCAAGTTTTCCCTCTTGTTCTTCCACCTATATAATGTGTGTTTAGGATGTTCTAAACTTTTTTACTCTCCTCTCCAAAGCAAACCTGCTTCTCTCTTTCTCATGAATTTGAACAATTTTGCCATGGAGAATCTCAATCCAAACACTCACTGATCTTTCATCCAACCGAAATCTGTGTGATAAGTTCCATATCAACATTGCAATCCGTCAAGAGTATGCAAAAACAATAAAGGTGTTCCGAAGGGCTCATCAATATTATGAAGTTGATGGATTGTGCAAAGAAGGCAAAAAAACATATCGACATATGGGCAAATGGAGTTGTTTATCTGATTGATCCACAAATTGGAAAGTATCATGTAGGAAAGTATCTACTCTGCTTGAATAAGAGTATCACATCCATAATTGGTGACTATAAACACATTCATGGTAACATGCCTTATGAGGTAGGAAAACAAACTTTACATTTCACTTAGAATGTTTTTAACAATATATGGATAGATATAATAAGACTTCAGACATACATGGTTCAGTTCTATAATATAAAAGAAAATGAATGTTCTGACCTTTTGAAATTTGTAATAAAACTTGGTGAAGCTGAAATTAAAAAACATCAAAACTGGAGAGAATAAGTATTGCACTAATGAATAGAGGCTTTGACTATAGCCTTGGGAAACTGGATACTCCATCCCTCAAAGTACAATAAGAGATGGAGTTATGGTGGGTTGGGTGTGCTCAATTTCCATCTCAGAATCATAAAACACTTAAGTGGTTATTATTATAGAGAGACATTTCAAATGTTGTTCAAAGGCATCACTCAGGAGAATTGTTGAATGTGAACCACTACGGAAGCTTTAAAATTGAGTGGCATTTGAGTGGAGACTTAAAGACTCTAAAATACATTTTTGGTATAAGCAAGGGTGCAAATTGTATGTACCCTTGTTTGTACTGCATGCAAAGTCCACGTACAAGAGGATGGATTGCTAGAACTGAGGCTGAGGAAGCTCCTTTGAGACAAAATTTTAATCTTCATAATTACTCATCTTCTGCCATGATTTAGGATCCCATACTACCAATAAAATTGATTAATGTACACATATATATGTTGCATGCACAGTTAAGGATCATTGATCAATTGGTCTATCTTCACTCGGATTATGCATATCCATCAAGCCTATAGCTCTTGTAGATGAATGCATAAAAAAGTGTGAATCTCTACTTTCAAAAATGGGATTTCATCTACAAAAAGATCCAAAAAATGGGAGTATAACACAGGTGATGTATTATAGGATGTGTCAATGGGAGGTGCAACAGCAAGAAGAATCTTCAGCAACACTGATGGAAAACAACTAAATTCAATGTGGAATTGTTGGAAACAATTTTGCAAGTTTACAACAAATGTAAAAAGAAATCTAGAAATAGCAAAAAAAAGAATGGAGCTTTGGTTTAGACTATATAAATTCTTGAAGATCATGAGGCAACAAGTTAGATATAATACCTATGTGGTTGAATTCAGAAGTGCAATCACAGATCTTATAGAAATCATCACACAGGCATGGAGTGTCAAAGACATAACGTACTACTTTGTGAGTTTCAAAGAAAATTACTCCACCAATATACTTGTTGTGTTTTCAAATAAACATCTCATTATATTTAGCTTTATGTTTTTACAGCATATTCTTCTTCTGCATGGTCCATTCTTTGCAAAAAACGAAACACTTGCCACATGGAACAACCAAGGCATGGAAAATTCTCATTATCAACAAAGAACAAGCTTTTTCGGATGCACAAGAAAAGGAGGAGTGACAAAATGTAATGCTTTTAAAGAGCTTTTTGATTGGTTCTATAGAAGACAATTACAAAGGAGCACATGTCAGATATCATCACCAAATAATCTATATAGATCATGTCAATGAGGACTATCACTAGATGTATTTTAAGACATGGATTTACAAAAGAGAATGAGATTTCATTCTAGTTTGAAGTTATAATATTTAAAATATCTTTTACAATTCTTTAGGCCAAAAAATATATATGGATATATATACAGTTTCTGAAACTCATGAATTTTTTAAATGAAACATTTATTCTTCTTTCACTCTTTTGAATGAGCGTGACTCTAGAAAATCTCCTTTGTATCCAAGGAACTCCTTTCTCCTATAGCCAGCAATACTCTTACATCTGACACCTCTACAGCCATTGCATACTTTGAATAACAAAAGAAAAATCGAGCTCTAAAAGCATTGAGCCCTGGGGCATGGCCAAAAATCCTGAATGTTGTAGTTCTCTCAAGAAACAAAATCCTATATGCATTAAAGGGCAGTGAGGAAAAGCCCATGTATTTTGAAAGAGTCTTCAGAGAGAATAATGCAAAATTAGGGTCCTCACTATACTGCTTATGTACAACACATAATAAATATGGATTTAACTGTGGAAGATTGTGAATGACTAAATGTATATCCAGTTTTGCTTTTCCTTTACTTTCTATAGCTTTTCTTGTGCCCTTGGCCCTGACAAGATAATTGTCCTCATCCAATAAAGATAACTGTGGAAATAATGAGAAAGCAAGATCAAAGAAAGCATCGGGACAAAAAATGTTCTTATATGAAACGAGTAAAGAAGACGACCGATTCAAGTGACTAGGATCATCAGGAAATCTTGGATGGGCCTAATCGCTTGAATCAGTCATAAATCATAATCACTATAAAAATTCCATCATCTGTCATCATTTATAAGTATTGAGAAATAAAGCCATATAATAAATATAAATAAAGATCTTCACACAATAATATGAGGAATAATTATGGGATCAGAAAATTTATTCATGAAATAGAGAAATTCAAGACATGACCGATTCAAGAGAATAGGCTCATCCAAAACTCTCACATGAGCCTAATCACTTGAATCGGTTGTTTCTTGTAACAGATAGCAAATAGACATTATTTGGCTTTTCTACGTAAGGCAAAGCTAGAAAAGCAAAAAAAAAAGGGTAACAAACCTAGACACGATCAATTCAAGCGAATAGGTTCATAAAAAATTGTTCGATGAGCGTTATCACTTGAATGAGTCGTGTCTAAGAATTTCCCTGTTTGGAAGTACCTTGACCTCATCTTCCTCCTGTATCAGTTCTTTCTTGTCAATCCTTATTGTTCCTTTGCCTTCAGCTACCACCACAAACAAATATCCTCGTCCAAATGAATGAATCCCCAAATCTTTTTGTCGTTGGTCAAAATCTTTGTCTGCAAGGGTTGGCTTCTGTGAGATCACTCTTTCATAGCACGTTGAGAGAGATTTGGACGATTCTTTGAATTCTTTATTTGACAAGGATAAGTCCAGGTTTAGAAATTCCTCTTTAATTTCATCCTTCTCATTTATAAACCTCCTTGCAACTTCTTCTAATTCAGTTATAACAGCAATGCAGTAGTCTTCTCTAATGTTGAAGAGATCTTGAATGCAATATAGAGGAACAAAATCCTTCCCAAAGATAAAGTAATATGGGAGATTTGGAAGAAGGAGTGATTTCTTCATTAGGGGAAAAAATGAACCCTGCATGGGCCTTTTAGATTAAGGAGTGATTAGAGATGGACCAATGAGAAGAGGGTGGTGGACATAGTCTAGATTCTTTATTTAGTAGACTAGGGGTAGGCTTTCCTTGGTTTTTGCTAGTCAAAGTTTCTAAAACCACCATGAATTCGTGGCTTTCATGAGAAGAGTGGTTTCAAAATTCAAAACTTTCAATCTTGGCCACTGGATGCTTCAAAGAATCCAAGGGATAGAATTCTCGTGCGAAAGTCAAGGCTCTCTAAAATATAGGCCATTGGATCATATAAAAATCGAGTGGTTCCCTTTGAAATAACATGGAAAAATGCACGATTGGTTTTTAGCCGTAGGATTTGTTTGCCCATCGAAGCATTGAGGATAATTCTATGCATCGCGTGGCACCTTTTGTTCTACACCCTTGGATTGGGCCAATAATGGAGGGCTATAATTGAACACTTTAAACTGAAGGCGCCATTGATTGTGGATCATTGGATCCCATACGCATCGGACGACCGGTAGTCACGCAAAAAAACGATCATCTTGAAATCCGCTCAGCCGCTTGATTAGATGATGCATCGGACGGATGTGATGCTTAGCCTCAAACGGAGCAGCGCCTTCTTCTCCAAGTCGTTGATCTTCGAAGATCGAAGGCTCACAATGACTGCGAGTTTGGCTTCTCTTTCTACTGTGCTGCTCAAACGACAATCTCTCTCTACTGGTCTACTTTGCCATAATGCCTTTTTTTCTCTTATATTTTAATAGAGAAAACCACCCTGGTATTGTATGTCCCCTTAATCACTTACAATCTTAATTTTAATCCCTAAAAATTATGGATCCTTACATGGCCCATGCAGGGTTCACTTTTTCCCCTAATGTTGAGATTTTCACATCATCTTCTGGCTCTCTTATGGTAGTCTCTGCTCTGAAAGAAGCGACATCAAAGTTCTTTACCTCTTCTTCTTCTGCTTGAAGGTTAATCTCTTCAACAATCTCTTTGACTTGACTTTCTATATATTTCTCAAGAGAAACATCTAGGGATTCCCTTTTTTCTTCATCATCTTCCTTTTCTTCAATCTTCCCAATTGACATGTGATCAAGCCAGACTAGAAACCCTATGCTCAAGGGCACTAAACAACAAATTTTTTGGTGTTATGGGAAAATTTCTATCCTCTCTGGAAAGGGGGAAATCTTCTTGCATTTTCTAATGATTCTGGCCCTATCCAAAGGATCGTTCCCAAAAATCATTGGGTGGATATAAGTTTTCCCAAATATGATAACTTCTTGACCATCTATTATCCTAATGAAGGTCTCCCATTCATTCCAAAGAAATTCCTTGCTTTTCTCCACAAGTGCTTCAAAATCAAAGATGGGATTGAAGATTTTCATCACATTTAGAAAATGGTTCACCTTCAATCCCTCTTGAACCATAAAATCTAGAAGTTTTTCAGATTGAGAAACACTTAGAATTACATTCTTCTCTTCCATGTCAAAAGCTAATCGATACAAGCGAATAGGCATAGTCAAAGACAGTCAAAGAGGCATGATCGCTTGAATCGGTTGCCTATCGAACTAGAGCTCTGAGTGCTTGGCTATGAAGGCAGAAATTAGATGAAGGTTGAAAATTAGAAAAGAGCGAGGCAAGTGGTATTTATAGGCAAAGAGAGAAACAAACCGTCACATGATGTGGACCAATTAAAGTGTGCCATGTGGCAAATTTGCATTTGAAATCTCAACACGTGTTAGCAACCGGTGTGAACGACTACTTTCTTTGTAAAAATATCATTCTAATCTAATGGGATAGGAATTTCTGGAGATACTAAGAGTTTTTGGAGAAGTGTAATTTTTGTGATTTTGTATTTCGAAAGTTTGGAACGGTGTGTATTGATTACGAAGAAGTGTGGTGAGGTCCAATACGGTGCGCATTCTGGAAGTGACGAATACAAAGAACGAAGATACCCAGAGAGCAGATACTGGTGAAGTTTGTAGAATCCGAAAGAATCAGTTATAAGAAGATATTGTAACGCAGTTCTATACTCATTCTGTAATCAATAATTTTACTTTCTATTGTGGTGTTATGATTCTTCCTATAATGTGTCAATGTGAAGGATTGTAGTGTAAAATGATTATCTGAATTAATTATAAGGAACAAAAATGCATGTTTATGAATACTATGGTATTTGTAAATCCACGTTCCCAAACCTATACATTGGGTACTATAAGATTGCAGTGACAGTAATGCCCAAACATTATGGTGACCACCATGGGATGGGGTAACAAAACACAACACAAAGTGGATTGATGTCGGTATGAAGTGGCAAGGAGTACTTGAACAAGACTTATCATCATGATTATTTAGATGAATTCATGCAGTGGACCCTAGCAACATTGAAGCTTGAAGGTATTCCTCTCAAAGATGCAATATCTATTCTGGAGGAAGTGCAATATTGAGTGGAAACTAGAGTTTTACCTCCCAGGCTTTTGAAGGACTTAATCTTTGAGTGGAGGGATGACAAGCTAACCAAAGTCTTGTGGCAAGGGGAATTGAGTGGAACAGACCAGCAGAGCCACCTGCAAGAAGAAAAATACATTGTTGACGTATGCCAAAGCGGTAGTAGTGAACTCCCACCATAGTTGCAGTTAGCCTTAGTGCGTTCGACTCAATTCGATGCCGTACAGGCACTTGGAAACCCGATGGAAAACAAACACTCATTGCGAGGGTTAAATTATATTCATTTTCATGGGCGAGTGGATGAGGATCCGGATGTGCATGTACGCACATTTGAAAATCAATACATATGTAACCATCATAACTTACATGATGATAGGCACAAGTTCTAGGTATTCCAAGCCACGCTGGCTGGTGATGCAATAAAATGGCTTATTGAGTACCCTTCAGATTGTTTTTCAACTTACAATGAGTTGAAGGAGGCCTTTTTAGAGCGATTCCAGACCGCCACGAGCATTTTTGAGCTATGTTCTTCCCTCTAGTATATGATGTAGAAAGGTCAATATGCATCGTATTTCAGATCCACAATGTAGCAGTTCCCGATAGACAAATGTCCTTTCAAAGAGATGTTAACAAATTTTTTTGTCAATGGACTTCAGTCGCCTATCAAAGAAAAGATTTATATGTACACGTTTGATCAATCTTGTACACTTGATCTTATCATTCACTTAGCTACATGGATGGATCGAAAGATGCAATTTACCAACTTAGGCTTTGAGAAGACTAATTTGGTGTTCAAGAAAGGTACAACTCCAGAGAAGTAGCTGTATTGTTTAGGGTGCATGAATGCGGGTCATATCACGACCAACTGTGTGCCAAATAAGGTATTTTGTCCAATTTGCAACAAGACATCAAAGTTTAGAGGAATGTCATTTTAATGTGAGAAATACACTAGTCGCTACTGCACAAGTAGATGTACCTTCGTGGAAAGGGAATGCAGCTCGATATAAGCCCCAAGTCTCTTTCTGACAATGGCAGAATAGTCAAGACGCTAGATTTTCAGGACCATCCCAGCATCCGGATTCACAGCAATTTCCGGAGCAGTGGCACAGTTTTTGGCAAAATAGGCAAGAATTCGACAGAGGTCAGAGGTTTCAACAACCTGGCCAGGCAATTTGGGTGATCAAACAATTCAATGTGAATTCTGTTTACAATATGGTCATAGACGATTTCAATGCGAGGAGACCAAAGAGTATGATCAATGGAAACAAGAAGCTAAGCTTAAGGCACCCATGGCCAATGTGGTGACCTTAGAGTATCTAAAGCCTTCAACATCAGTGGTTACCAGGTCCTAGAAAGAGTATTGGAGTGGAAAGAAATTGGACTATTTAACACCTGTGGAGCAAAAGCAAAGACTTAAGAAAGCAGTACAGTGGGCTACGAAGTATCCACCATACTATGTAGAGCCTCCATTAGTTCCTGCAAAACCTTTCGGAGAGAAGTGACATAATACAGCTAGTAAGAAAATTGATGAAATTTTGCAGGAGACAAAGAAGAATGTTGGACCATCAACAGATTCACCTATATCCAAAGTGTTGCAGGATGCACCTAGAATCACGAGACTACTAGAAAATTTGGGAATCAACAAGTCCCGATGGTACAGAAACATGGGAATATAGACCTTGGAACATCGGTGGATAATGTGTATTGTGAGTTCTTACAGGATTCACATATCAAACTATCATTGGGAGCTTTATTGAAGTTAGTGCCAGTCTTCCAAAAGCAATTATCAAGACAGCTATACAAAAAATATTCACCTTCTCTGAGTCTGAAACCCTCAGTTTCAATGGTAAGGGATGTGCCTGACATGATAGTGGATTATGCGGTCCCTATGATCACAATGCAGTACAAAAATAAAGCCATTCCAAAGGTTTTGATTGATAGTATCAACATCGCATCTACCACCACATGTAAGCGACTGGGCTGAATAGAATTGACCCAGCTCCCTTCTTTGTTCGGATGGCGCATCAATCACGAGTGCAACCCGTGGGGCTGATTAAGGACATCCCTATCCGTATTTCGCAGGTTATATTCATCATTATATTTGTTGTGCTGGAACTGAAGGGGCAAAATCAGAATTATAACTTGTTATTGGGCCACCCATGGTTATGAAATGCTAAAGTTCGATAGAACTCGGATGAAATTACAAAATTGGGTCACCCGTAGATTTAAAGTTCGATAGGATTAGGGCAAAAATGGCAGGTTCGGTGGCATGGTCAACATTTACGAGGGCTCGCACATATTTTCATTCCATTGAACAAACTCGCACATGTTTGACCAGCCAAATTTGTGTGGATGGACGAGGCTCAACTTGCATTTGAACGATTACGAAAGATGTTAGCTGCCACACCTCTGTTAAAAGCCTCCAATTGGTAGCAGTTGTTCCATGTATTTGTGGATGCTTCATATAAAGCTATTGGAAGTATCCTAGTGTAGAAAGAAGTTCGAAGTTGGTTTGGTCCTATTTACCATGCTAGCAAGAGATTAACAGCTGTAGAGTAGAATTATTCGACTACAGAAAAGGAGTGCTTAGGTCTTATTTATTCAATAAAGAAGTTTCACCATTATTTGTTGGGCCAAGCATTTACTTTCCATGTGGATCAAAGTGTTGTGCTGTATCTGGTGAAATAGCAAAATTTGGTACGTCATCTTGCGAGGTGGGTCCTATTGTTACAGGAATTTGAATACGACATTCTTCATCGCCTAGGAGCCAGTCATGTTATAGCAGATTTTCTGACATGCATTGACCATGGAGAACCCCCCTGATGGTATGGATGACACTCTTCCAGTTGTAGAAGTTTTTTTGGTGGCCGAAGTGGAGGATCCTCCACAGACCTACCCTACTTGGTACAAGGAAATGTTAAGTTTTCTAGAAAATGGTATAGCTCCATCCTATTTAGAGTCCGTAGCATGGAGGAAATTATGACTCCGTAGTCGCAGGTTTCCAATTATTATGGGACACTTGTACCATAAGGATCTCACCGGTATTTGGTTGCGTTGCGTGCCTCCACCCAAGGTGCAGGCATTCATTTTGGAGACTCATGCATGCGAGGCTGGTGGGAACTTTAGCCATCATATTACGGTTTGAGAAATTCAACAGTCTCGATTATGGTGGCCTACTATGTACTCAAATGTTCAACATGCAGTACGGAATTATGATCCATGCCAATGCACTAAGGAACCTCTCGATAGTCAGCATTTCCCGTTGCACCCAATTCTCCCATTAAAACCTTTTCAGAAAAGGGGTTTGGACTTTATAGGTTCGATCAAACCACCTGCACTCACACATGAGCCCTGTACATCTTGACCTGTACGGATTATTGCACGTGATGTGCCGAAGCATGGGCAACCAAGCAAGCTACTACATGAACAATCGCAAGGAAATTGCAGAATGAAATTTTTCCACGCTATGGCTTACCCTTGGAATTAGTTTCAGATAGGAGAACTCATATTCTGAATCAGTTAATTGCAAAACTTACTTCAGAATATCAGTTTAAGCATAAATTTAGCTCCACCTATTACCCATGAGTGAATGGTTTGGTGGAAAGTACTAACAAAGTTTTACTACATATGTTACAAAAGATGCTGCTGAATTCAACGGATCAGTGGGAAATGATGCTCCCCACTCTATTCTATGCATACAGGACTTCATATAAAGTCTCTGTTGATAGTACACCTTTTAAATTTCTCTACAGATAAGAGGCTATCCTCCCATTTGAATTTGCGATACCCAGTCTTCGGATTGCGATGCAGAAGAGATTGGCTCTGGAGGAGTCATTTGCCTACCGAATGGATTAGTTGCGACAACTCGATGAACAGTGCTATCATAGTTTTTTATTGTTGGAGGAAGTCCAAAGTAGGCAAAAGAAGTGGCATAATCAGAATCTCTGAACAAAGATTTTCTTGCTTGGAGATTTGGTGTTGTACTTTCACTAAAAAATGAAGAGAAAGATGGGAAATTGAAATTACGATGGACTGATCCATTCCGGATTTACGAGATGTGAGGACTAGAGTCTTTCCAACTAGCCATGTTAACTGGTGAAGTTCTCTTGACCGTCATTAATGGGTCCAAATTACGGCCCTATCAGAATTCCAAAGGTTGATGCAGTAATATATATATATATATGCAAAATAAATAAATTTGACTGTAAGTATGCGGTTTGAGTATATCAAGATCGTGGAATCTCAGTAATCATGCACATTATAACTACTTGACATGCAATAGTACATGCAATCAACGAGCGGCGGTGGCCACCACATTTCAAATATGAGAAGTGTTCCTTATCTTGTGAGCGGGGAATAAGTGCAGATTCGAGAATTAAGATTCCATAATCAGCAATCATGGCTCAGACTCGCAGCTCTTTACACAGGTAGGCCATGCATAAAAGGCTACGTACTTGCCGAATTCAACTTATTTGATGAGTGTGTGCACAGAGAAACTACATCGATCGGGACTTTGTTATTTACAACTCCGGCACACTTACCTTGAGAATACATAATATGCTCGGTAAAGGTCTTTCTACAGATCCTTAAGAAGATAGCGGTAGAGCAGAAGCTAGTAGGTGACGCTTCTCATGAGCAGACGGAAATAGAGAGAGATGAAGAAGAAGAGTTTCGAAAGCAATAGGTTGAGGAAAATCAACACAGAGAAGCCGAGATGAAGGCCAAGGAAGAAGCATGGAGGAAAGGCACGGAAGAAGCCAAGAGGAAGGCAAGAGAGGAAGAGGCAGCACGTAAGCAAGAGGAAGAAGAAAGGCACCGTCAACAAGAGGAAGAAGAAGCCCGGAGAAGAGAAAGGGAAGAAAGGGAAAAAAGGGATGTTGAGGATGAAAGACACCGGAAGCAACAATCAGAACAAGGAGATCATTCGAGAGGCTCATCCCGCAAAATTCCGGTGTTACACACATTTACTTGCAGATGAATGGAAGAGTGACAAAGGAAAGGTAAAGTTGCCTGCAGTTCAGTGTAGTGATCTCATTTATCCTTGGATGTACAATAATGAGTTAGATCGGAATAACTCAGCGACTTGGCCAGAGGATTATCATGGAGTGCGATGAAATTAGAGGAGTTTTAGAACAAGTATAATTCGATGATTTTGGAGAAGGATAAATGGTTTACGGAAAGAGCTCAAATGCTAGAAGAAATTAACCGACTCCGAACTGAGGCAGAAGCTGCCAGAACTGATAGTGCTGCTAGAGATCGTGTCATACATGAAGAAATAATGGATGAGCTACATGAATCTGTTATGGAGAATAATACTTTGTGAGTAACCATTGAAGAAAAATAAAAAATTATTGCCAGATTACAAACGAAAGTTGGATAGACTCAAAAGGCACAACATAAATTCAAGAAAACCAATAAATTAGCTTCTAAGTTACAAAAGATAGAGGAAGAAGTGCAGAAGCTAAAGGAAAAAGTCAAGGAGCAGAGCAGTGAAATGAAGCCCCAAAGTATATCACCCATAGAAGTGAAAGAATGATTGGAAGTACAGAACTCGGAGTTCATGGCCTTAGAAGAGAAGCTCCGGATTGTTCAACAAAGCTTAGAGACAATGACGACACAGGTTGCAGTAATCTCGGAGTTGGAAAAGTAAGTCAACCAATGGAAGCAACAATGTGATGATGCAAATACAATTTTGGAAGATAAAGAAGCAAAGGTGGAGCAGCTTTGGAAAGATGCAACAATTTTGGAGTTAACCTATAAAGTAAAGTTAGAGGAAGCGGCGAAGAAAATAGCGAAGTATATAAACCAATTATTGGATGTTATTGTAGCCTTTGATAAATTATAAGAGGGATTTCAGAAGCATATTCCTGAATTAGAATCCTTCGTAATTAGCTATAGAAGTTCTAATCAGCAACCCTTAGATCCGAAAAGGGTTTTTGAAGCAGAGATACAATTAGCAGAGGAAAATCTTAGGGAAATGTTCAAAGAGTTGTGCTATGACATAGAGAGAATTATGTTCCCGGAGATGCAAAACCAAGATCATGATTTGTAATCATTTTCTTTGTAATCAGTGGTTTCAGATCCACCATGCATACTAGTGTTAGTAGCCGGTGTGAATGACCACTTTCTTTGTAAAAATATCATTTTAATGTAATGGGAGGGGAATTTCTAGAGATACTAAGAGTTTCGGAGCAGTGTAATTTTGGTGATTTTGAATTTTGAAAGTTCGAAAAGGTGTGTATCAATTACGAAGAAGTACGGTGAGGTCCAATACAGTGTGCATTTCGAAATTGATGAATACAAAGAATGAAGATATGCAGAGATTAGATACTGGTGAAGTCTGTAGAATCCAAAAGAATCAGTTATAAGAAGATATTGTAACGTAGTACTATACTCATTTTGTAATAAAAAATTTTACTTTCTATTGTGGTATTACAATTCTGCCTATATTGTGTTGATGTGAAGGATTGTAGTGTAAAATGATTATGTGAATTAACTATAAGGAACAAAAACGCATGTTTATGAATACTACGGTATTTGTAAATCCCTGTTCCTGAACCTATACATTGGGTACTGTAAGATTGCAGTGACAGTAATGCCCAAACACAGGCAAATGACATGGACCACTTAAAATTTGACACGTGGAAATATACATTGGGGTTCCCAATGGCTAGATGATGTGGACCAATCAGACATTTCCACATGGCACTATCGATCAACTTGACCTTGAAACCTGTTTAAGCTCTTGCCTTCATTTTCACCATTTTTTTGTGACATATGTGCTCTCCCGAGTTCCACCGCTTTTCATGCTCCAATCCTCTTCTGCAAATTTCTCTTAGTGCTCTTCTCCTTGAGCTCGCTTCATGTGCAAGGTAATATCCATGGGCTTTCTATCTTCTAGAGATGACCGATTCAAGTGATTCATGAATCAGAGATTATTGGATTCGCCCAATCGCTTGAATTGGTCGTGCCTAGCTCAAAGGATTAGGGAATTCTTTTAGGATCAAGGCAAAAGATAAGAGAATTCTATTTTTCATTCGCTATTGGGATGACCGATTCAAGTAATTAGGGGAATCAGAGATTTTTGAATTGACCTATTTGCTTGAATCAGTCTTGTCTAGTCAAAAAACATGTTTATGATCTATTTTCATTTTAAGGTAGGAATGTCTATAAAGACTTCATGGAATACACGAAAAGAAAGTGAAGACCTTGATTTGTTTGATACGACTGATTCAAGCGATTCTATTGACCGATTCAAGCAACTAGGGGAATCAGAGATTTTTGGATTGACCTATTCGCTTGAATCGGTCATGTCTAGTCAAAAAACATGTTTATGATCTATTTTTTATTTTAAGGTAGGAAAATCTATAAAGACTTCATGGACTACACAAAAAGAAAGCAAAGACCTTGATTTGTTCGATACGATCGATTCAAGCAATTAGGCCAATCGGTGATTTTTCGATGGCTCTAATCGCTTGAATTGGTCATCTAATGAATTCTTGATTTTCTTGTTGTTCCATGTGTTTTATCCCCTTCAATTATTTTTTTCAGATCATGGCTAGGGTAAAGAAGACATCTAGGAAGTTGTACCCTCATGACCAACAGCAAGGGGGACCTATTCCAGAAGGGCAGGGACTTGCTCCAGAGACCACAGATAGCTAAGATAAGGTTGATCCATAGAAGGCATATGCCAAAAATAGAGTTAAATATCATGTCAAAGCACTTAGAGAAATCAGAAGAGCTAAAAAAATTGTGCGACTTCTCATCCCAAGGCTTCCTTTCATGAGAGTAGTTAAGGAGAACTCTGCCAATCTTTGCTCTATGATGAAGACTACTTCATTTATGAATGTCAAATGGCAGACCCAGGCTCTTCTATGCTTGCAAAAAGGAACATAAGATTTTGCAGTTGATTTTATGAATGATGGTTATTTTTGTGTAGCACATTATCATAGGGTGACACATATGGCCAAGGACTATGTTGTGTCAGGCTAAGATACAAGTTTGATAAAGCCATTGTCCCTCTTGACAAGCATGATCATAATTTTTTTGATACGCTTAATATACCTCCAGCAAGAAAGCCTAAGCCGTCTATAGTCAAAATTGAAGAGGTCCCTTCGCATGACCATTCAACAAGAAATGCAGCAGAGACTGAGGAGGAGAACACGAGGATGAATCTTATGATAGAAGAATCTGTTATGCTTGAGGACATTCAGAGGCTGAAGAAGGCTAATTCAGAGCTTTTAAAGAAAGGAGATGGCCAGGTAATTGTCAATGCTTCAATGCCATGGGAGGATGACTTCACGCTTGACATTAGGCCTGAAGACAACAAAATGTTGAGAGATTTCAATGTTGAGATCTCTAACATCATTGTTAATATAGCTCTCAGGTAATTTTCAGGCCATAATATGCTCCATTTTATCAATACTTGATCTTCTTGATGTTCTCCTCATGGTTTTATATTGTAGGGTCTTACTCCCGCAATGTGAAGAGTCAGTCTCAAGGAAGGCCTTTATTTTGGATCCCCTTGTGACTCAGTGTATATTATACAAGCATGGAGAAATTGTTCATTTTCTTGAGAATTTTAATGAGGAGATACTATATATAGTTTATCCATATATTGATAAGTGAGTTTTCATTTCTATTTTTCTTATAAAGTCATTGCTTTCTTGGTAGCTTTATTAATGAGTATATGTCACATTTGCAAGGGTCAATGGAGTCTTATAATTATTGTTTTTGTTGAATACCAAGCCTTATTCATGAATTCTCTCCAATCACAACATGGTAATTGTAAACTATAAGTTCACACTTCCATTTCTCTTTTACATTCTATTGCCATGTATTCTGATGTTTATTTAGCCTTGCAGTGCTGCTGAACTTTTGAAAATGCACATTGATCAGAAATATCCAAGCAAAGTGAATGAAGAAAAAATGTTTGGGTATATGCAAATTCATGTGCCACTATAGAAAGACAATACGTCATGTGGATGGAGAGTGATTTCCAATGCAGTAAGGTTCTTAGAATGTAGATTTTACAGTCCTAGTGTAAATCTATCTAACTATCCAGATGCATGGATCGTTTTGGTTAGAGAAAAAGCAATTCATGCGATCCACCGCCTCCACCACCACCAAGACATAAGAATACAGAGGATAAGAAGAAAGGACCTCCTCTTCACTTTCCATTGAATCATGTCCCGAAGAATAAGCAAAGAAGTGAGAGCTCCAAAAAGAAGAAAAATAAGCAGAAAGATGAAGGTCCAAAAATGTATAGAGTTTTGTATCCTTGATACTTAGCCCATAACTTCCAACAAATGTTGAAAGATATTTATATGCTCTTTGTTGTAAATACAATTTTGTACACAAAATAACCTTTAGAGCATTGAATGTAGTAGTAAATGATGCCATTCTATCTTTACCTGGAAGATAGTTATTGTAAATCATGTTTGTACAAAGAAATGGTTTCAACTTATTAGTGTTGGTAGTAGTTTTTCTTAAATGTGGTCTGCCTTTTTTTCATAACATAAACTAAGATAATAAGTTTTTTATCATTTATTTCTAATGTTATGCTATAACATGATTTGATGATATGGAATTGAAAAATTGGGCTTGTGAAGGAAAATGGAGACTATTGGAGAACACGTCCAATTCAAGCATTACGGCAGTCCGAAATCCTCCTTGCCTCTAGTCGCTTGAATCGTTCATATCCTCCATCTTCTCCATATTTAATCCTTGATGCTGTTAACTATTCACCCACACAAAAGGCATGACCAATTGAAGTGAGGAGAGTAGTCTGGGAACTTGGATTTTCCCTTATCACTTAAATTAGTCTCACAACACCCATTAACATAGAAAAAGAAAGATGACCAATTCAATTATAAGCACCTGTGGAGAACCTTCATTGCCTCTTATCACTTGAATCGGTCTTGTCCTTCAAGCTTCCCCCCTTTGTCTCCTAGCTTTTGATCTTCTTTGCTATCCCATTGCCTACCTAAAACATCATCGATTTTTGAAACTGGAACTCTCCTATTCAACCACATTGTTTTTGTTTTTGTAATAACATGTTTTTAAGATATGCTACGAAAATGTGAAGAGGAAGAAACCATTGAATCTTTATCCTTCGAGAAATTTGGCTTGCTGACATTGCCTTTTGGACTTCATCTTTCATTTTGCATAAAAAACTTTAAATTGTTAAATGATTAGGAGCATACCAATCTAATGAAGAGATGCAAGGAGTAGGCAGATGTACAAGATTTCCATAAGCACTCCTCCCTGATGGCACCTGATAATCTACAAAGTAGACAAATAATTGAATGTCATTGAAAAATTGAAGAGATTTTTTTGCATATAGAAGTTCTACATAATCCTGATGAAGGACTTTGAATGTTCTTGTTAAACATTCAACAGGTTTCCACTCCAGAATATTGGAAGGAAAAATATCTACAATAGAAAAACATATATCTTGTAATACAAAAACAAATGAAATTGATAAAAAAACATTATTAAACTTCACTTACAATACGACAAAAATTGCAGATGATTATTTAGTAGGATCCCTAGCATTGTAAATATGTTAAACTTTTGCAAACCAATCATCTCTCTTCAATTTGAAACTAAAAATACAACCTTTCCAATGCTTCTTTTGTTGGAGTTAGACATCTATGGAAGCACGCAAACAGCACAAGGAAGAAGAAGAAGCTTGGAGCACAACACACATTGCTGAATGTATTACTAGAGAATGTACAAAGATAAGTAGCCCATTAGGGCAATAGACATGTATACAAGCCGGGGGAAAAAACCTCCTAAAGAGGGAAAAAAGTGCCCCGACAGTCCTACTTGTTCACACACATCACTACCTAAATATATCAACGAATCCCCCCTAGGAGTGATGCGGTGAAAAAGGAGTTGGCACTCATGTATAAGTGCGAAGCTATCTGGAAATCACTCCACAAAAGGAAGTAAGCCTAGAGCTTTGCAGAAAGCTTCAAAATTCTCCCTAGGTAGAGCCTTCATGAAAAGGTCTGCAATGTTCTCCTGCGTGGGCACATATACCAAGCTCATCTCCCCACTAGAGAACCTCTCCCTCACATAGTGATAATGCACCTCAATGTGCTTAGTGCGTGCATGGAACACAGGGTTCCTCGCAACTGCCAATGCGTTCTGACTATCAGTGAAGATGGTGGTGGCAAAAGACTGATCAACACCCAAATCAGCCATAAGGTGTCTGAGCCACACACACTCAACAATCACTGTGAAAGCTACCCTATACTCAGCCTCACAATTGGAAGTGGCGACAGTAGGCTGCTTCTTGCTAAACCAAGATATACATGAGCTACCAAGCATGAAGCAAAATCCACTAGTGGACACACGAGTGTCATAGAAACCAGCCCAATCAAAGTCAGAAAAAGCATGCAAATCTGGCGGTACTGATCCACCCTTGGGATAAAACAACCCAAGTAGCCAAGTACCACTCAAGTAGAGAAAGATGCACTTAACCACCTACCAATGCTTCACTCCTGGGCAATGCATAAACCTGCTCATCTGTGAGACAACAAACTGAATATCTGGTCGAGTAATGCATAAGTAAATCAAACATCCAACAGCTTGCTGATAGAGAACAGCATCAAATGCATCTCTAGCATCATGAAAACTCAATCGTAAACCTATCTCCATAGGAGTGGCAATAGGCTTACAGTCTTCAAGGCCAAAACGTTGCAATAATGTGTCAATATATTTCATTTGTCACAAAGCCATTCCACCATCAACTTGGATAAATTGAATGCCCAAATAGTGATGCAAATGCCCCAAATCATACATCTCAAATGAGGCATGCAAATCAGCCTTAAAATCAGCAATATGCTTCTCAATAGGACCAATGAGCAACATGTCATCAACATAGACAACAATGATCAGAAGCACATCATTAGCACGCTTAACATATAAGGTGCTTTCAATTGGATTGTTCTCAAGACCATGTGCAATCAGATAGGCATGTATCTTCTCATACCAAGCACGTGGTGCTTGCTTTAAACCATATAATACCTTCTTTAACCTGCACACCTGTTTTTCATGCCCTTTCTACACAAAGCCACGGGGCTGAAAAACATACACTTCTTCATGCAAGTCACCATTCAAAAATGCAATTTTTATGTCCAACTGATGTACATTCCAACCATGATGAGCTGCAAGTGCACAAATGCTCCGAACAGTAGTCATACGGCATGTAGGTGCAAAGGTCTCATCAATATCAATGCCTCTTTCATGTGCATAACCCTTTGCAACAAGCCTAGCCTTATACCTGTCAACTGTACCATCAGGTTTACACTTCAGCTTGTATACCCACTTAGTGCCAATGGCCTTCTTGCCAGGAGGCAAGTCACATAAAGAGCAAGTACCATTCTTCATTATTGCATCATATTCAGATTGCATAACAGCCATCCAATTTTTTGAATTATGTGCTTCATCAAATGAAATAGGCTCGGTCTCATCATAGAGACTAGATGCAGCCATAGCATAACAATCTAATGCAAAAGAGGCACTATGAGAGCTTGATCGAGTACGATATGATAGAGGTGCATCTAATTTGTTGCGACGCAAGGTGTGCACCAACCATTTTGGCATAGTTCTTGCCTGCTCCATATCAGCTCTCTCATCAATAAGTGCATCATGTAAATCTCCATCAGAAATGGAATGATCTACATTATCACATGAAACCTACAAAGGCTGAGAAGTTGCCTCATTAGGACCAGCACTAGACTGTCCACCTGTAAAAAGTGGCAGCAAAGTATCATACATGTCTTTGGAGCTAACACATGTCTCCTTAGTACATGAAAGCAATGGCTGAATAACATCTTCCACAAGAACAACATCACGGCTAACCAGGATGCGTATAGTCTGTGGATGATACAGACAATAGCCTTTATTTTCAGAACTGTACCCAACAAAAATACATTTTACTGCTTTATCACCCAATTTTCTACGATGTTGTTCAAGCACTAATGCATATGCCAAACAACCAAAAACATGGAGATGAGCAACAGATGGCTTGTGATCATGCCAAGCCTCATACGGAGTGATAGACTGCAGCGCTTTAGTGGGACACCTGTTAAGAACATATGCTACACACATGATAGCCTCAAGCCAAAAACTATGTGGTAGAGCCTGACTCTTGACCATACACCTCGCCGTTTCCATGAGTGACATGTTCTTTCGTTTAGCAACTCCATTCTGTTGAGGTGTATACGACACTCTACACTGGTGTTTTATCCCACATTCAACCAGAAATGCATTAAAATTAGAAGACACATATTCCCCCCCTCGATCAGAATGGAGGGTGCCCATTTTAAATGCTCATAGATTTTCAGCCAAAACGAAAAACTGTTTGAAGCACATGAACACTTCAGACTTTGCCTTCAATGGATATACCCATGCATGCCTGGAAAAATCATCGATGAAAGTCACGAAGTAAAGATAATTCCCAAAAGAAGGTGTTTGCATAGGACCACATACATCATTGTACAAACTGCAATTACTGAGTAGCCCAAACTAAACCATCTTTTGGAAAGGATGAATGCTGCATTTTTCCCAAAATACAACCTTCACAAACATGTTTTCCAGGTGCCTCAAGTTTGGGCAAAGAGGACACCATTTCAGATTTCTGCACGCATAGCAAACTAGCAAAATTCAGATGACCAAAGTGTGCATGCCAAAGCTTTGCATCTGACATAGCCTGAGAATCATGTACTACACATGCCAAATCATTTACAGATCTTTCATAGTCTATGAGCTTATACATCCCATGACATAAAATGTCAGAAGCAATAATCACATCGCCATTTGACAGATCATGAATTGTACTACTGCAGACATGCACTGCTCATGAGAAGATGGGTCAAAACTGTAGACAGTAGTAAACACCCATTCTTCTTCCTACACAAGATTAGCAGACTCTGTTTTTGGTGTAGAGGCCGCTGCACCAACCATTCCAACATCTTTCTTCTTTGCCTCTTTTGCAGCCAATTTAGGATAGTTCTTTATGATGTGATCATTTCCTTTACAGTACTTGCAAAACAATTTTTGCTTTTTTGATTTCTTTTCATCTTTGTCTTCCCTCTTCAATTGTGCAGAATTAGCAGATTTCTGCTTACTAAGTGAAGAGCTCCATTTTCCTTTGCCCTTTTAATTAGCCAAGAAAGCTTGATCTACAACTCGCATAATGGACATGTTCTGCCTGGACTAATCTTCCTGCAACAAAACAGAGACTAACTCCTCAAATGACAAGGCATTTGGATTGCCTTTCATCATCAACCGAAGAGTAGAAGCAAAACTCTGATATGAATCAGGAATACCATTCAGAATGGTCTGCACAAGTGAGCTATCTGGTATAACCTCATTAGCAGAAATCAATTGTTCCTTCAAGTCTTTGATCTTTGTTAGGAAACTGTCCATAGAATCACCTTCATTCATGTGCTCACTCTCCAACTATTTTTGGAGGTTTGAAAGACAAATCTATCAATGCATGTTTGAAAGACAAATCTATCAATGCATGTGCTTGAACATCTCTGCCATCCCAATGAATCTGCTCTGCAGTAGGTGCAGCATAAACCGCATCACAAATAGGAATATGCAGAATATCATCATCTTTGACACCTTCTACATCAACTTCAGTACCTACAGTTGTAACAGTTGCAGGTGTGATAGGACGTTTTTCAACACCTTGCACAATGTTCCACAGTCCTTTTGCAACCAATACATGTCGCATCATATAAGCCCATAACAGGTAGTTGGTACTATCCAACGTATCCTCAACAGCCAACATACGGAATACATCACTGCTTTCAGCCATGGCCAGTGTCTAAAATACCTTGATGTAGAAAATTGATTGTATCTCAAAAAGTTGAATAGAACTGCCCAAACGAATTTCACTATACCTGTAGCAGACTTGTGCTGTGATAGTGCGTTCAGAGGCCGAAGTGAGCAGAGATCGTGATTCTGAGACTGCAATCGGAGGAGTGTCGACGATGTCCTAGATGAAGAGACGACCTGTTCTGATACCAATTGTTGGAGTTAGACATATGTGGAAGCACGCAAATAGCACAAGGAAGAAGAAGAAGCTTGGAGCACAACACACAATGTTGAATGTATTTTTAGAGAATGTACAAAGATACAAGCCAGGGGAAAAAAACCTCCTAAAGAAGGAAAAAGTGCCCCCGTGGTCCTAGTGTGTTCACACACATCACTACCTAAATATATCAACATTTTTGTGTCATCTCTTTTAGTACGCTTGACTTTATGGGCACCTCTGCAGCTAGGAAGCATAGTCACCCAATCATGCTCAAAGTGGGAAACCAAGATTCAGAGACTTTGCGAGTATTGATAGACAAAAAAACTTTGTACACTTGGAAGCGAAATGCAATCTTTTGATTTGATGTATCAAGTGTGACCAAAGCATCATTAAATTTTGTGAACACAAATATTTCGTATCTTCAAAAATCATTTCTCTATTGGAAATTTAAGGATTGACATTGTGTGGAGTGTGCAAAAAATATTTTCTTGTATGAAATCAAAAAATTGTACACTGAATTCAAGAAAATCTATCACTTAAGCAGCGCTTTTAAGCATATTTTCTTAAAAAATGTATCCCTTTATACGATTAAAAGAGACAAATGTTATATTCTTGTACACATGGAAAGACCCTACTTTTCAATTTTCTTAATCCATCATTAGCAATCAGCCCCTTTTCACGTGTTTTTTACCCTAATGGGGGTAATTAAGGGTCATATGGTGGTTGTAGTGCTTCTCAACCATAGGAAAACTAGGAAAAATTGGCATCTAGTTGAATTGAGAGATCTAGATACCAACAACTACACATCCATTGCTTTAGGCATTGGGCCATTGGTCAATTTCAAAGTTGGGAATTTCTACCTTAGGGTGTGCCATTACCCATAAAGATTTAATCCACTTTATGATCTTTTGGAATCACTTTTGTGTACAACAAGAAAGCCTCATCTACAGTCCACAATTGCCCCATGTTTAGCAATCATTGGGAAGGAACATGAAGATTTTTTAGTATCCTTGTGAGCCAATGGGTTTCTAGAATGTTTAGAGAGAGTAAGGTTAGTATCCCAAAGCTAGTAGAAGAACCAATTTGGAAGAAGAAAAGAAATCAATTTCTATAAGCTTTGTAAAAGTTGTACTAAAGGGGTTTTTTTTATCAAAGAGAATTGTTATTCCCATTAAGAAGTGTCCAATACTATAAATCATAAACAAAATCAATGAGAAGTATAGAAACATCTTACGTGCACTTGGGGTTATTTTGTTGGTGCAATTAAGCCCAAGCCTACATGCTTGATGAATACACATAAGCTTGATGTATTAGCATATCACTTGAGAAGCTTCATATGTACAACCTCTTTTAACTTTGAGTCTAATTACTCATTGTAAAAGTGATGTAGACCCAGGAGGAGTTAGGAAGCATCTATCTCATATCATTTGGTAGTTAAAGCTAAGATAGAATCAATCTAATACTTTAGGATTATTTTTAGTTGAGGATTTGAATTTGAATTCAAATACTTGGCTCCATCACAAAGCTATAAAAGTTGATAAGGAAATCCCACATGTATCTCGGGTTCAGAGATCATTTCCATATACCTTCATTGAGAAGAGGAGCTCACCTCATAGCTCACTCATTCTACATTCATTGAGCAATGCCTTATTGCCAATGACTTTGTAATTTTACATGATTTAGTCAATACATGTTCATTGCTTCCTACTCTCATATCTCTATCACACTCCATCAAAATAGCAATCTTGTTTGAGCTGGTTCTCACTGTGTATTGCATCATTTTGCATGATTCGAAGCATGACATCTTCAGCATACTGTCTACCTTGTTTCTACAAAGTTTTATTGAATTTGGATCTTTCAATCGTTGGATATCATTCGATTAATGCTCACTGGTATGTGATTGTCAAGACCCGTAAAAGTCTGGGGAGTTGCTTTACTTGCTAAACATAATTATCTGCATATATTTTATCATTTTAGATGATTCCACTCATGAATGGTAGCTTTTTAAGCTTATTGAAGATCACCAAAAGGAATTACTATCTGCTATTGTACTCTGAGAATTGAGTAAAACACTGAGAAGGTGTCTCAACCAAAATAGCAAGTTTTGTACATTGGATCATATGCCTACCTATCTGTTTTGATCCTATCGTTTGTGCATCATCTTCCAAGCAACATATATGATCATTTATTCTTATTAGCTAGCTAAGGAGGCCCACAACAGTCTCCAGCCATCAATTATAGTAGTTATGAAGCAGGATTTAGCTACGCCAACTCATCTCTTGTGATTGATTATCCACCATCTCTGCCAACGGTGGTATCAGAGCAAGCACAATCAAGATGGGAGATGGTTTTCCATCCTTCATTGACAATTTGGACAGGAACAACTACTTAGCATGGTCCCTAAGGATGCAAGCATACCTTCAAAGGAGAATCTTATATGGATACATCTCAGGAGATGAAGATATGCCAATCTTCAAGAGCAAGAATCAACCAACAAGGGAAGATCAAGAGAGGCTAACCACATGGTGTGCAAAGGATGCTCTTGCAAGGTTATATTTACTAAACTCAATCTCTGATTTCTTGTTACCTCATGTTAGGAACTATAAAACCTCCCAAGAGACTTGGGAAGTTCTTTCATCATACTTCTCCTCCAACACAAGAGCTAGGAAGAATCAGTTGTGGATGGAATTCACAACTCTCAAGAAGCAATCAAAACAAGGAGCCGCCGACTTTGTAACCAAAATGAAAGATGTTGCACACCAACTTGCAAGCATTGGAGAAGACATAGAGGAAGAGCACATAGTGAGGTAGATCATCAATGGAATTAAAGTTGATGACAAGTGGAAATCCTTCACCACTGCACTGGATCTCTACATGGAAATGCACATACCTGATCTCAACACCTTGATGGGACAACTCTTCACCCATGAAGAAAAGCTCAACAGAAATGGTGACGGCTCAAGAGGTACCAATCTTTTGCCCTTTATACAGATCACAATAAAGCTAAGGATAAAGGTAAAAGTAAGAAACAAGATGAAAAGGCTAGTACCTCTCAAGCCAATTATGCAGGAAGAGGAAGACGTGCTAGATGTAGGGGCAGAGGAGGTAAGCAAGGTAGAGGGAGACCCTACAACAACTCACCATGCAACATATGTGGTCTCAACAACCACACTACTCAAGAATGCTACAAAAATGCAAGGAACCATAGGGGAAGAGGCTTCCATACAAAAGGCTATGGACAAACAAGAGGCAGGTATAACAATAGTGGAAGCAACTACAACCATAACTACAATCAAGGCTACAACAACAACAACTATCAAGGAGGCTTTAAAGGAAGAAGGCACTTCAATAACTACATTGAAGTTCAAGAGGATTCTCTGCTCATTATGAACATGACATTTCAGCAAGATAAAGATGATGAGAATAACTTTTACATTGACTCAAGTTGTTCAAATCATATGGCAGGGAATGTAGCACTCTTATCTGATCTTGAAGAACCAAAGGGAAAGCATGAGGTACAAATAGGTGATGACACCAAGCATTCAATCAAGCAAATTGGAAATGTTAGGACATTAGATGGTAGTATGAACCTTTTGAGCAAAGTTTTGTATGTGCCTACCATAAAAAATATTTATTTAGTGTTGGGCAGATAGTAGAGAAAGGTCTATAGGTCACGTTCACCAAGCATGGAGCATATGTGGAAGGCCCCCAACAAGGACTCAAAAGGATAGCCAAAGGTGAGAAATCAGGTAGATTGTTTACTTTTGAAATTGAAGACACAATGAAGAGAGAACTATTTAGTTATAGAGACCAAACCCTATCTGAGTTGGAAATATGGCACAAGAGGCTAGGGCACATAGGAGAGAGAACTCTGAAGCAAATTTGCAGGGATCAAAGTGTGCTTGGGATTCCTAATGTGACCAAGCAGCACATGATTTACAAATGTGGAGCTTGCCAATTTGGCAAAGCTCATAGGCAACCATTCAACAGAAAAGGATACATCCATGAAGATTATTTGGAGCTTGTACACAATGATGTGTGGGGTCCTAGCAAAGATCCATCCATCTCAGGTTCAAGGTACTATGTCTCTTTTATTGATGATGATAGTAGGTGGACAATTCTCTATTTTATGAAGCATAAGGATGAGGTGTTTACATGTTTCAAGAAATATTTGGCATTAGTGGAAAACCAAATAGGAAGGAGCTTGAAGAGAATCAAGTCTGATGCAGGTGGTGAGTACTTTTCACATGAGTTTGATCTATTTCTACAAGACAGAGGCATAAAGAGGGAAGTGACAACCAGGTATACTCCTCGATTAAAGTTAATTGTTGAGGTAGCTAGGCCTATGTTAAATGAGAAAAAATTACCTAATTATTTATGGACAAAGGTTGTTTCTACAGCTACCTATTTGGTTAACAGACTTCCATCCAAGTCATTGAATGGTATGACACCATATGAAACTTGGAATGTCAAGAGACCCTCATTCGATCATTGCAAGATATTTGGGTGCATTGTCTATGCACACATCCCACCACAAATCAGAGGGAAACTTGACTCTAAGGCTGAGAAGTGCATATTCATTGGGTATGATTAGAATCAAAAGGGATATAGACTTTATAATCCTAGATATGAAGGTAATTGGTTCAAGGTGGATATATAAAGTTCAAAAGAACTTTGATGGGTCTATAAATAGTTACAATGCAAGAATAGTGGCAAAGGGATTTGCCCAAACACATGGATTAGATTATGAAGAAACATTTTCTTATGTGGCAAAGACGCAAACAATCAGGGTATTGGTAAGTCATGCTGCATCCAAAAATTGGAATTTATATCAGTTAGATGTCAAGAATGCATTTTTAAATGGTTGGATATCAAAAGAAGTATATATGGCACAACCACTAGGTTTAGAAGATAAAGAAAAAGCATGATATGTATGCAAGCTTAGAAAATCACTCTATGGTCTCAAGCAAGGTCCTAGAGCTTGGAACCATAAACTTGTTACCTATTTGCAAGATCAAGGTTTTGTAGCAAGCAAGGCACATTCTTCTTTGTTTGTGAAGAAGAATAATTTAGAGATCATCTACTTGTGTGTCTACGTAGATGATATCATTATTACAGGTAATGATTCTGATGGTATCAAGCAGGTCAAGGCTCAATTGATGAAGGAATTCAAAATCAGTGATCTAGGGTTGTTAACCTATTTCCTTGGCATAGAACTTGTGTATACAGATTCAGGTATATTCATCACATAAATGAGGTACATAAATGATATATTGATAAAGTTTAAGATGGAGAACACTTAAGTTATAGGTATTCCTATGGAGATCAATCATAAGTTAAGTTCATATGAAAGTGAAACCCTTGATGATATTACAAGGTATCAACAACTTGTGGGTAGTCTTAATTATGCTACTTTGACAATAGTGATTATTGCATATGTTGTACTCATTGCATATGTTGTGAGTACTTTGAGTCAATTCATGCATGTACCAAGGAAGCCACACATGGAAGCTACAAAGAGGGTGCTTAAGTACCTAAAGGGTATAGTGAATGAGGGATTATTCTATCCCTTCACTTCTGACATACATATAAAGTTATATTCTGATGCAGATTGGGCTAGCTCCAAGCATGATAGGAGGAGAACTTCAGGGTACCTATCTTTTGTAGGTTCAAAACTCATACCATGGTCATCCAAGAAGCAACCAACTGTGGCCTTATCTTCCACCAAAGCAGAGGATAGAGTTTTGGCTAATGCAACTCACGAAGCTATGTGGCTTAAGCAATTGTATTCAGATTTGGAGATACGTTCCTACACTCCAACTATATTTGGAGAGCAATTGCTAAGCAAGGATGTTCAGTTAGCATATGTATCAACTCATTTGCAATGTGGAGATTTGCTTACCAAAGCATTGGATGGAACAAAGATAAACAGGTTCAAATTGATGATTGGGCTGCAAGAGATCAAGGAGCAATGAAGATCAAGCATGTTAGGCTTGAGGGGGAGCTATTGGTGAAATTAAGCCCAAGCCTGCATACTTGATGAATATACATAAGGTTGATGTATTAGCATATCACTTGAGAAGCTTCATATACAACCTCTTGTAACTTTGAGTCTAATTACTCATTGTAAAAGTAATGTAGACCCACGAGGAGTTAGGAAGCATATATCTCGTATCATTTGGTAGTTAAAGACAAAATAGACTCAATCCTATATGTTAGGATTACTTTTAGGTGAGGATTTGAATTTGAACTCAAATACTTGGCTCCATCACAAAGCTATAAAAGTTGAGAAGGAAATCCCACATGTATCTCGAGGTTCAAAGATCATTTCCATGTACCTTCATTGATAAGAGGATCTCACCTCATAGCTCACTCCTTGTACATTCATTGAGCAATTCCTTATTGCCAATGAATTTGTAATGTTACATGATTTAGTCAATACATGTTCATTACTTCCTACTCTCATATCTCTATCACACTCTATCAGAATAGTGATCTTGTTTGAGCTGATTCTCCCTATCTACTGCATCATCTTGCATGATTCAAAGCATGAAATCTTCAACATACTGTTTACCTTGATCCTACAAAGTTTCATTTAATTTGGATCTCGTAATTGTTGGATACCATTCAATTAATGCTCACTGGTCTATCACTATGAAGACTCATAAAAGTCGGGGGAGTTGCTTTACTTGCTAAACATAATTCTTTGGATATAGTTTATCATTTTAAATGATTCCACTGATGAATGTTAGCTTGTTAAGCTAATTGAAGATCCCCAAAAGGAATTTTACTAATTGCTATTGTACTTTGAGAATTGAGTAAAACACTGAGTAGGTGTCTCAACCAAAATAGCAAGTTTTGTGCATTGGATCATATGCCTACCTATCTGTTTTGATCCTATCATTTGTGCATCGTCTTCCAAGCAACATATATGATCATTTATGCTTATTAGCTAGCTAATGAGGCCCACAACACTCTCCAGCCATCAATCATAGCAGGTGTGAAGCAAGATTTAGCTACACCAACTCATCTCTTGTGATTATCCACCATCTCTTCCAACATATTTGACCACCTATTTAGGCTTGAAATTGCCTTTAAAGTTGAGAGATACCTTTGTGGGTAAGATTACAAATTATTCTAACCTTGAAATACAAGAAACTAATGATTTCCCTAATTCGAGGGTGGTCTATAACCATCACGTTTGAGCAATACAATAGCAAAAGACCATAACTAGGAGCAAGACCTATTAAGGAACATCCTAAGTCAACTTTCACATAAGGAATCACGTGAAGATCGTAAGAAATTCAATCAATGCATAGAAAATTGCTTGTAGGTTGATCCATTGCTTATTGGAAGAATTAGGGAAATGTAAGTGATCTATTGGGCTATTCCCCTTCAAACGTCCGAATATCACTTTAAGAAAACATTAGATCACTATTCTAGTATTAAATCACTCAAAAATAGGGTTTTTGAGTGCTAAATGATCAATCATATCTTGAGCCATCGAGCTAGCACTTTGAAGCATTTTAGACCACATTCATACCTAATTTTTACGTCAATAGATGTCACGGGTGCATTGGGGTGATTAGCTATACTCAAAACTAGAAAGAAACCCTACCTTACACAAGAAACATTGTCCTATGTAGGGAAATGTATTAGGTAAAAATTGAGGAACTAAAGCATTGAGAGTGATGGACACATTGAGAAATAAGTGAGGCATATGAAGAAGGGCCAAGGAAATCAATTATCACAAAAATTCCATTACATATTATCTCTACTTCAATATTTGTTTCAACGATCATTGGGGTGGATAGCACTACATTTACCCAATGCAAAGCTTTTTTAGACTTTCTATATTATTGACATGGCCTAGGGGAGATTAAAAACATAAGAAATTCGGTTGGAAACATCTAAATGCACCCAAGCAAATCCTCTAGGCAAAGTAATCGCTCAAGTGAATTTTAGGGCTTTTTGACCTAATAGTATTGTTAATGAAGCAAAACCCACTTCAAGGACACACTTGATAAATCCCAAAAATTCTCTTGTGCTTCCCAATCATCAACCTAGCTAAAACCTTGCCATAGCCATCAATTGTAAGCATTTTAGGATATAAAGGTTACTTCTTGCTAGACTTTGAGTTGATTGAGAAAGTACATAAACCAAACAATATGTTGAGATGAAGAACCTCTCCATATCAATCCATTGACCCTCTAAGGTTATAAGTTTTCTTACAATTGAGTCCTTATGTGATCTTCATGAGCTTTAACCTCCAATTATTGATTTTTATAAGAGGTTTTTTATCATAAAAAAGATTTTTTTTAGTATATCAAGGGCAAATCCCATTCAAGTCTACATCAAATGGCATTACAATGATGGATCTACTTCAAAAATCACCCTGAGGACTCTCTGACCTTGGGAGCTATAAAAACACTGTGAAGTTTTCCATTAGATTCTTCGAAAAAGGGATAAAGCAAGGCTTTTAGTAGATCTTCCAAAAGGGGGTTTAAAATTCCAAATCAATTGCTCAACTTTAGCTATACTCAATCATTGTCCGTGTAAGAACATTAGGGCATGTGATTGCTAAGTGGACATTTAGCATCTATGAAATGATTTTAGAATGGTAATGTAGATTGTTTTATTCATTTTAAAATAAAGTGAGAGAGAAGGGGAACATTCACCTAGGCTAGATTGGCAATCATAGCTCTTTACACAACTAGGGATAATTCAAGCATCATAACAAAGGAAAAAAAGTGTACCTAATGATTTTTTTACATCCATTTTCTTATAACTTCCATCCCTAGGGTTATCAACATAAGCACTAAAGGCAAATCCTACTAAGCACTAGAATTTGCTTAAGGAAATTGTGAGAATTGGAAGTATTTTTGACACATACTCTTATTGGTAGAGGAAATGGGAATCTTGCAAAACCTCTAAGAAATCTAAAAACTTTAATCCCTCAGTGGACTTTGATTGAGAATCAAAGAGTTATCATGATATCACTCTAAACATCTATAGTGGATACAAGATGTAAATGAATCTTATTGAGTAAAGAAAGGGAAGTTTCTAAAGTGATTGTTTCCTTGTATCTATGAATGCTTGTACAAAATCTTTTTTGATCCATTTGTTATAGATTACAAAGATTCTAATAGTGCTTAAGACCCACCAACCTGTTGCAAGAGGAGTGAGGTGTTCTTGAAATGTTTTACAAGAACACTTTGGCTAATATATATCAACTCTTCTTGTGGATTCAAACTTCTTTTTCAAGCATCAAAATAAAAATATTGGTTGTGCATCATTTTTTAATTTTTTTTTTTGAAGAACACCCATGACCTCTATTTGGTACTTGGATTGAATGGCAAAGCGAGTTTGAAGACATGTCCTACTCCATTCATGGAATGTGCTTCAAAAGGAGCTCGTTTTCTTGCCCAAGGTAGGAAAGATAATGGGCATGATGCTCCTCTATTCAGAGATTCATGGGGTCATAACGTGGTCAAGTTCAAGCACACCAACACTAGAGTAAGCTTAAGGCACCATCCCACTGTGAATCAAGAAGGTTATGCTTATGTGGATAAGAGAGGTTTATTATATGTCTTCCATGAGAATCCTAAAAACCAAGATGAATTTGGAAATGTTCTTGATGAAATTCTAATCATCTATAGTGGTGGTCATAGTGGATTCATGTCTTCATCCTGAGACACTAGGGACTAATGAACAAGAAGAGATTTATGTCGCAAGAACTTTTTTCTTCACTAACCTTTTGTTAGATTCACTAGTAACTGAAATTTATTACACCATGGACAATAAAGAGGCATTTTGGACCCTTCCTCTTATAGGTGGGTTATGTGCATCTTTCTTAAAATTTCTTGAGCTTGGATCATCTAAAGTTCGAACCATGGAAGTATATAAGGATCCAATGAAGCGAAAGTTTTGGGTCCTATTTCAAGATCTTTAGGACAAGTATTTATACCAAGACCAAATTGTATTTTGAATGGTGTGTCTAGACCACATACCATCATGTGAAGAGGTGATGGAATATGTGCAGAGATGAGTGGGTGTTGGAAGAAACCTAATCTACACCAACCAATGTGACTTCAGGGATGCCTAATGTACTTCCTTAGCCTCCCAAGTATGCATAAATAGTCACCAAGTCCTTTTGAACATCATTGTCAAATGATTTTATCAAAATAGATGACTTCCACTTCACAAGAGTTGAAGAAACCTTCTACTTTTGGAAGTGAAGGTCACAAAAAAATGCTTGGAGCTCTCAATCGGGTATGAATTGAAAAAAGATCTTTTGTACACATCTAATTGAAGTAAATATCTAATGAAAGTAAGTTTTGTTATTGATTTAGCTGAACCATATAGAGAAAAATAAATCTAACAAGTCTAGGGAGTCACCCCAACTCTACAAGAGTAAGATGAAGTACATACATAGTCAACTTAAAACATTCATATCTTGCAATCTAGGGATTTGATGACAATGAAACGTGATATCTAGGCACTTCTATCCACCAGACCCAAGTGAAAATATATCAATTGGCTACTCAAATAGAGATATATTGATCAGAGAAGTTCAATGTGTACCTCAACATCTGTAGCAGCATACAAAGAATGAATACTCAAGGTAAATGAATCAAAATGTGTATGATATTGAACATATGATACATGGGAGATATGGAAGACTAATTTCACTTGTAGTGAGTGCAATATATGTTGGAGTTAGATGTCTACAGAAGCATGCAAACATCACAAGGAAGAAGAAGAAGCTTGGAGCACAACACACAATACTGAATGTATTACCACAAGAATGTACAAAGATAAGTAGCCTATTAGGGCAATGGGAGTATATACAAGCTGGGGGAAAAACCTCCTTAATAGGGAAAAAAGTGCCCCAACAGTCCTAGAGTGTTCACACACATCACTACCTAAATATATCAACAAATCCCCCCTGGGAGTGATGCGATGAACAAGGAGCTGGCACTCATGTATAAGGAAGTGCCAAGCTATGTGGAATCAATCCGCAAAATGAATTAAGCCCAAAGCTTTGCTAAAAGCTTCAAACTTCTTCCTAGGCAGAGCCTTCGTAAAAAGCTCTACAATGTTCTCCTGTGTGGGCACCAAGTTGATCTCCCCACCACAGAACATCTCCCTGACATAATGATAATGCACCTCAATGTGCTTAGTGCAAGCATGGAACACAGGGTTCCTCACAACTGCCAATGTGTTGATGGTGGTGGCAGAAGACTGACCAACACCCAAATCAGCCATAAGGCATCTGAGCCACACACACTCAAGAGTCACTATAAAAGCTGCCCTATACTCAGCTTCACAACTAGAAGTGGACACAATAGGCTGCTTCTTGCTCAACCAAGATATACATGAGCTACCAAGCATGAAGCAAAAACCACTGGTGGACACACGTGTCATAACAACTAGCCCAATCACTGTCAGAAAAACCATGCAAATCTAGGAGTAGTGACCCGCCCTTGGGATAAAACAATCCAAGTAGCCAAGTACCACTCAAGTAGCGAAAGATGCGCTTAATCACCTGCCAATGCTTGACACTTGGGCAATGCATAGACCTGCTTATCTGTGAGACAGCAACTGAATATCTAGCTGAGTAATGCATACGTAAATCAAGCATCCAACAGCCTATTGATAGAGAACAACATCAAATGCAACTCCAGTATCATGAAGACTCAATTGTAAACCTGTCTCCATAGGAGTGGCGATAGGCTTATAGTCTTCAAGGCCAAAACATTGCACTCATGTGTCAATATATTTGATTTAACACAAAGCCATTCCACCATGAACTTGCATAAATTGAATGCCCAAATAGTGATGCAAATGCCCCAAATCAGACATCTCAAATGAGGCATGCAAATCAGCCTTAAAATCAACAATATGCATGTCATCTAGACCAGTGAGAAGCATCTCATCAACATACACCACAATGATCAGAAGCACATCATTAGCACACTTAACATATAAGGTGATTTTAGTTGGAATGTTCTCAAAACCATGTGCTATTAGATAGGCATGTATCTTTTCATACCAATCATGTGGTGCTTGCTTTAAACCATATAATGCCTTCTTTAACGTGCACACATGGTTTTCATGCCCTTTCTGCACAAAGCCATGGGGCTGAAAAACATACACTTCTTCATGCAAGTCACCATTCAAAAATGTTGTTTTAATGTCCAAGTAATGTACATTCCATCCATGATGAGCTGCAAGTGCACACATGCTATGAACAGTAGTCATTTGACAAGTAGGAGCAAAGGTTTCATCGAAATCAATGCCTCTTTCTTGCGCATAACCCTTTGCAACAAGCCTAGCCTTATACCTGTCAACTGTTCCATCAGGTTTATGCTTCAGCTTGTATACCCACTTAGTGCCAATGGCTTTCTTGCCAGGAGGCAAGTCACATAAAGACCAAGTACCATTTTTCATGATAGCATCATATGCAGATTGCATTGCAGCTATCCAATGTTCAGAATTTTGTGCTTTCACCAATTGAAACAGGTTCAATCACATCATAGAGACTAGAGGCAGCCATAGCATAGCAATGTGATGCAAAAGAGGCACTATGAGAGCTTGAACAAGTACCATATGATAGAGGTGCATCTAATTTTTTGTCATGCAAAGTCTGCACCAGCCATTTTGGCATAGTTTTTGTCTGCTCAATATCATCTCTCTCATCACGAAGTGCATCATGTAAATCTACATTAAAAATGGAATGATTTGTTTCATCAAATGAAACCTGCAAAGGCTGAGATGTTTCCTCATTAGGACGATAGCCTATGGATGATACAGTCGATAGTCTTTGCTTTTAGAAATATACCCAACAAAAATACATTTTTTTGCTTTATCATCCAATTGTCTGTGATGTTGTTTAGGCACTAATGCATATGCCAAACAACCAAAAACATGCAGATGAGCTATAGATGGCTTGCGACCATGCCAAGCCTCATATGGAGTGATAGATTGTAGTGCTTTAGCAGGACACCTATTAAGTACATATGCTACACACATAAAAGCCTCAAGCAACAAACTATGTGGTAAAGCTTGACTCTTGACGATACACCTCGCCATCTCCATGAGTGACCTATTCTTCCATTCAACAACTCCATTTTGTTGAGGTGTATATGGCACTGTACACTAGTGTTTTATCCCATGTTCAGTTGGAAATGCATTAAAGTTAGAAGACATATATCCCCCCTCGATTAGAACAGAGGGTGCCCATTTTACATGCTAACATATTTTCAGGCCAAACTAGAAACTGTTTGAAGCACATGAACACTTCAAAATTTGCATTCAATGGATATACCCATGCATGTCTGGAAAAATCATCAATGAAAGCCATGTAAGTAAAGATGATTTCCAAAAGAGGGAGTCTGCATAGGACCACATACATCACTATCAAGAAGCTACAATTTCTACGTAGCTTGAACTGAACCATCTTTTGGAAATGAGGAATGTTGCATTTTGCCCAAAATACAGCCTCCACATACATGTTTATTGGGTGCCTCAATTTTGGGCAAAGAGGACACCGTTTCAGATTTCTACAAGCGTAGCAAACTAGTAAAATTTAGATGACCAAAATGTGCATGCTAAAGCTTTGCATCTAACATAGCCTAAGAATCATGTACTACACATGCTAAATCATTCACAGATTTTTCATAATCTATGAGTTTATAGAGCCCACGAGATAAAATGCCAAAAGCAATAACCATGTCGCCATTTGACACATCATGAACTGTACATTTGTCATCAACAAATTTCACAACCAAGCCAATCTTGGCCAAAGCTGAAGCTGATAAGAGATTCTTCTTGATCCTTGGCACAAATAAAGCATCTGAAAAAGTGAAAGAACTACCATCAGTAGTAGTCAAAATGATCTTACCAACTCCCATGATAGGATAAGAGGAGTTGTTGGCGCATGTGACAGTATTCCCTATAGGGGCAGGCTCCAGTGAAGAGAATCTTCTTATCTTTGTCTTCCTTCTTCGATTATGCAGATTATCAGATGTATGCTTACTAGTTGAAAAGCTCTATTTTCCTTTTCCCTTCTGACTAGCCAAGAAAGCTTGATCTGCAACACGCATAATAGACATGTTCTACCTAGATTGATCTTCCTGTAACAAAAGAGAAACTAACTCTTCGAATGTTAAGGCATTTGGATTGCCTTTCATAATCAAACAAAGAGTAGAAGCAAAACTCCAATATGAGTTAGGAAGGCCATTCAAAACAGTTTGCACAAGTGAACTGCCAGGAAGGACTTCATCATCAGAAATCAACTGCTCCCTCAAATCCTTAATCTTTGTTAAAAGTTTTCCATAGAATCACCTTTGTTCATTTGCTCACTCTCCAACTGTTTTTGGAGGTAAGCAACACGAGCCTCATTCCTAGCTTGGTACAATGTGGTAAGTGTATCCCAAGAATCCTTAGCTATTTGCAAGAGCGAATGTAAGGAATAATAGCATGTTTGACAGACAAAGCTATCAATGCATGTGCCTAGGCATCTCTGCCATCCCAACAAATTTGCTCTGCACTAGGTGCACTAGAAACCGCAACACAAATAGGAATCTGTAGAATATCACCATCTTCAACACCTTTTGCATCAGCTTCAGTACCTGTAGTTGCAACAGTTGAAAGTATGATAGGACGTTTTTCAACACCCTGCACAATGTTCCACAGTCCTTTTGCAACCAATACATGTCACATCATATAAGACCATAATGGGTAGTTGGTACCATCCAACTTATCCTCAACAGCCAACATACCGAATACATCACTTCTTTCAGCCATGGCTGGTGACTAAAATACCTTGATGCAAAAAATTGATTGTATCTCAAAAAGTTGAGCAGAACTGCCCATACAAATTTTGCTAAACTTATAGCAGACTTTGAGACACTTATATTGGCAAACCAAAAGTGGTATATACCTTTGGCACAAAAAGACAAAATAGCCTGCACAAGCACTACGATAGTGCATTCGGAGGCCAAAACAAGATCATATCATGATTTCGGCACCATAGAACAAAACAGTTTTGATCTACGAAACACCCTGAGTATGCTCACCAAAATTTGTGCGATTCTGAGACTGCAACCGAAGAGATGTCCATGATGCCCTAGGTGAAGCGGCAACCTGCTTTGATACCGATTGTTGGAGTTAGACATCTGCAGAACACACAAATAGCATAAGGAAGAAGAAGAAGCTTGGTGCAAAACACACAATACTAAATGTATTACCACTAGAATGTACAAAGATAAGTAGCCCATTAGGGCAATAGGTGTATTTAAAAAGCTCGGAGAAAAAAGCCTCCTAAAGAGGGAAAAAAGTGCCCTAGCAATCTTAGAGTGTTCACACACATCATTACCTAAATATATCAACAATGTAGGCTCAAATGTGTAGTCCAAAGCTCCGAGAATAGCTCGAGATATCCCACAACTTGAAGAAGATGTATTTATACCTAAATTTGCATTTGAATGAGATTGATTCTTCACTTAAAAGTGATCTTAGATTTTTGGGATGATATAACTTTGATTCCAACTAACAATATTCATGGAGTTAGCATCCTCAACATGAGATTTTGTCTCCTTTTGTCCTTTTAAAATTATTTAAGATAATTCCAAGGATCAACCTTTGAACTTTTATAGGCATAAGTTCTCATGTGTTATGTGATGATAGGTGAGAATAATTCAAAAATCTTATCAAAGCTCTTAAGATTGCTAATTACGCCAACAGGTCCCCCTCAAACATAAGAAGCTTGAGTCTTCAATCCTTCAATATCTCTTGCAATCCAATCATTGATTTGAACCTGTTTATCTTGATTTCATCCAATGCTTTTGTCATCATATATGCACATTTTTTATTAGTTAATACATATGATACTTGAATCTCCTTACTTGTAATCTTTTCCCTGACATAATGATAATGCACTTTTATGTGTTTAGTCCTAGCATGATAGATTGAGTTAGCAGCTAGATGCAATGAATTGATATTATCCCCTAAGATATGAGTAGATGACTAAAGACCTAAGTCAGAGTATAGGGTCTTAATCCGCATTGCTTCCTATCATAATTCAAACTACCAACTAGACTTGGATAACTAGTTACATCCTCAATGTTTTCACCTTCATGAGCACTTAACTTCAAGTTCATCTCCATAGGGGTACTGAAAACCTTGGAGTCATCCATTTTGAATTTGACAAGCAAATCTTGATGTGCTTCCTGTGAGTAAGGTACATACATCTCTCTGTATATACCATTTCCAATCCTAGGAAGTATGTGAGTAGACCTGGATCACTGCTTCTAAACTATTCTTTCATTAGAAGCTTGATCTTCCCAATTCCTTTAGCACCACTACCTATGATTATAATACCATCAACATATACACATAGGTATATGACTTTTGATTGGTTCCTCTTAATGAAGAGGGAAGGATATGCTTTTCTCACATTGAATCACTTATCCTATAAATAGGTAACAAGTTTATAATTCCAAGCCCTAGGAGCTTGCTTCGATCCATAAAAAGATTTCATTGGCTTGCATACATATTCTCATTACAATGAATCTTCAAAATTATTAGGTTGAGCCATGTATACCTCCTCAGATATCTATCCATTCATAAAAGAATTTTTTACATCCATTTGATAAATCTTCCAATTCTTGGAAGATGCAAAACTCATAAGTACTCTAATGGTAGGCATTTTTGCAACAAGTGAGAATGTTTCTTCATAACCAATACCTTTTGTTTGTGCATACCCTTTGGCCACTAGCCTTGTTTTGTACCTATTAGTAGATCCATCAAAGTTTTTCTTTACGTTATATATCAACCTTGAACCTATGACCTTCATAGATGAAGTCTTGGGCACCCATTCCCAAGTTTGATTTTCTTGCAAGGCACCTGTCTCTTCTTCCATAGCACTCATCCATTTAGGATTTCTTTTTGCTTCTTCATATGATGAGGGTTATTTAGAATTTGAGTGATGTGCTAGATATATTGCATGTTTAGTAACCAATGAAGTATCATATCCATACATTTGTAGCTTTCTCTTTTCTCTCGTTGATCTTCTAATGGTTTGTTGAGAGGATAATACCACATCTCTCAACTCCTGCACTCTAGCTTTGCCTTTCAAGTTCTAGAAGTTGATTTCTCTTCTTGGAATCTTTGGATCATCTTCTAAATCACTTGATGCTTCAAGTGTATGCTTATTTATTTTTTAATAAGATTGGAAAGTCCTCCTTTAGGTCATACAAAAGTTTTATTTTCTTGCAATATCTTCAGACCATGACTTTCTTTCATCAAACACAACATGTCTACTTACAATGGAGCCTTTTTTGCTTGGATTCTACAACCTATAAACTTTTTGATTAAGGTAATAGCCAATGAAGATGCATTTCTCTGCCTTAGGGTCCAATTTGCCTCTAATTTATGAAGGCATGTGTGCATATGCTATGCACCCAAAGATCCTACAATGATCAAGACTAGGTCTCCTTCTATTCCAAGCCTCATATGGCCTCATGCCATCCAGAGCCTTAGATGGAAGTCTATTAACTACATATGTAGCTGTTGACATTGCCTCTACCCACAAGGAGTTGGGGAATTTCCATTCATTGAGCATTAACCTTGTAGCCTCCACAATTGTCATATTCCTTCTCTATGCAATTTTTTCAAATTATCAAAACACTTCATCATTATGCTTCATGAAATACAAGATAGCCCATCAGCTACAATCATCTATGAATGACACATAATACCTTGATACATAGATTAAAGCCTCTTTTCTTGGTCCCCATACATCTGTATGGACCAACTCGAATGATTCTCCATGAATGTAGCCTTTCTTGGTGAAGGGTTTCCTGTGTGACTTACCAAATTGACAAGCACTACATTTATAAATCATATGCTCTTTTGATATGTTTGCTAGAACAAGTACATTATGATCCCTACTGATTTTTTTGAGAGCTCTTCACCTATACGAGCTAATCTCTTGTGCCAAATCTCTAACTCTAATAGAATTTGGGTGTCATAGTTGAACAACACAATGTTCTTGGTGTCTTGGAGTTCAAAGGTGAACAATCTACCTAATTTTTCTCCTTTTGCTATCTTCTTGAGTTCCTAATGTGGGCCTTCAACAAATGCTCCATGCTTGGTGAATCTAACCAAAAATCCATGCTTACCAATTTATCCTACACTGATGAGGTTTTTGGTAATAGTAGGTACTTAGAGTACTCTGCTTAATAAGTTCATATTGCCATCTGGAGTGTTCACATTACCTATCTTCTCAATTTGATGCCTTGTGTCATCTCCAGTTTGGACTTCATGCCTATTCCTTGGGTCCTCTAAATCGCATAATAGAGCTACATTCCTACCACATGATTTGAGCATCTTAAGTCTATATAAAACACATGTTCATCAGCTTTACCTTCTTTCATAGTCATGTTCATGAGAAGAAGTGAGTCTTCCTGAACTTGATCATCTACATACTTGTTGTAGTCTTTCCTTCCTTTGTATCCACCTTGGTAGTTATTGTTGTATGATTTGTTATTGTATCCATAGGAGTTGTTGAATCTCCCTCTTGAGCTTCCATGGCCTCCTCTAATGTATCATCTTCCTCTTTGGTTCCTTGCATTCCTGAAACAATTTTATGTATTATGATTGGTTAGACACATATGGCACATGGTGATGAGCCTTGAGATCTTCGCTCCATTGTCTACCTCCAATACCTCTTACTCTTGAGCCTCTGCCTCTACCTCTACCTCTACCTTTACCTGCAAAGTTGACTTGAGAGGTACTTCCTTCATCCTCAGACTTCTTACCCTAGTCTTTCTTATCTTTGATGTTGTTCTTATCTGTATAGAGAGAGCACAGGATTGATTACTTTTTTGTTGTCTCCATTCTTTAGAAACTTTGCTTCATGTGTGAACAATTGTCCCATGAGGGTGTTGAAATCAAGAACTTGCATGTCCATGTAAAGATCCATGCCTATGGTCAAGGCTTCCCATTTTTCATCAGCCTTGATACCATTGATGACTTGCCTTACTATTTGTTATTCATCAATGACTTCTCCAATTCTTTGACATTGCTCTACAATTTCCTTCATTTTTATAACAAAATCATTCAAACTTTGCTTGGGCATCTTCTTCAGTGTTGTAAATTCCATCCATAATTGATTCTTCCTTGCCTTGGTGTTTGGTGAGAAGAATGCTTCAATACTATTCCATGTTTGTTAAATTGTTTTGCAATTCCTAATGTGTGGAAGTAAGAAAGTAGAGATCGAGTTATGTATGACCTTGCCAAAGCATCCTTCGAGAACCATGCACTTAAACTTTCTTGCTCCTCTTGTGTTGGTTGCCCTTACTTCTAAGTATTGGCATCATCTCATCTCCAGATATGTAGCCATGGAGATTCCTTCCTTGTAGATAAGCCGCCATTTGGAGTGACCATGCTGAGTAATTACCTTGATCTAATTTGTCAATAGATGAGGGAAATTTATCACCCATGATGTTTAGTTGCTCTAATACCACTATGAAGAGATAATGATATTATGTACAGAGATGAGTGGGTATTGCAACAAACCAACTCTACACCAGCTAATGTGACTTCAGGGATGCCTAATGTACTTCCTTAACTTCCCAAGTATGCATAAAGAGTACCCAAGTCCTTTAAAACATCATTGACAATGATTACATCAAAACAAATGACTTCCACTTCACAAGAGTTAAACAAACCTTCTATTTTTGGAACTAAAGGTCACAAAAAAATGCTTAGAGCTCACAACCTATTACGAATTAACCAAAGAGCTTTTACACACACCTAATTAACTAAATCATGTTATTTGATGAATTTCCTAAGCCATACAATGAGAAATAAATCTAAGAAGTCCGAGGGTCACCCCAACTTTTAAGGACCAAGATGAGGCATAGAAACAATCAACTTCAAACACTAGTATCTTGAGATCTAGTGACTCAATGACAATGAAACTTGATATATAGGTACAAGACACTATATCTAATTGATCCAAATGAATGTATATTAAGTGGGTACTCACAAATAGAGAAATTGATCAGAGAACTTCATTGTGTACCTAAAGGTATTGTAGCAGCATACAAAGAATGACTACTCAAGGTAAGTGAATCAAAATGTGGTACATGGAAGATATGGAGGACTCTCACTTGTAGTGACTACAATGTAAGCTCAAACTCTAGGTTCAAATCTTTGAGAATAGCTCGAGATATACCAAGGCTTGAAGAAGATGTATTTATACATAAATTTGAATTTGAATGAGATTGATTCTTCACCTAAAAGTGATCCTAGATTTTTAGGTTGATATAACTTTGATTCCAACTATCATCATGAGATTCCATCTCCTTTTAGCCTTTTAAGATTAGCTAAGATAAGTCCAATGATTTTCCTATGAACTTTTACAAGCATAGGATCTCGTGTTATGTGATGAAAGGTGAGAGTAATCCAAGAATTTTAGCAAAGCTCTTAGGCTTGCTAATTGCACCAATGCATTGCTCCTAGGTTCGTGAATCACTAATCAAGGATTCCTCAAGACAAAGGGGATCCAAGCTTCAATAGAAATAGGAATAGAATTCCACATGCACACATCCAAGTTGTAGGAGGACCTTACATGCATAGCCAGGAACCTCTAGAGCATCAAGTTCCAATAGAAGACACAATTTGGGCAAGAGTTTAATGCATAAATAGGTAGCCACATGCGAGATCTATATGATGGACATGATCCTCATTGTCATATCACAAAATTTAAGCAGATGCTCGAAGGAGAGCAACTTGATAACTTTTTCATTCAATATGAGGCCCTCGAGCTTACACTCAAAGGTTCTATTATGACTTGGTTCCAATGCTTATAGATTGAGAACTTTGCAAATTTGGATCTATTGATAGATGAATTCATTTGATAATTTTCTAAACAAGGTCTCAAACATGCCACCTCCTCATTAATCCATAGTTTCAAACAATCAAGCTTCGAAACTATCAAATTGTCCAAGAGATGGCTCAAGCACAACATTTCACGATGACCCACTCAACAAATTCCCTTAGAGGAAAAGATGGCATCTTTATTCATTGATGGAATAAATAATCATGAGATCAAAAGTAAGGATTCATTAAAATACCATCTAGTGTACATGACTACATCAAAGAGTGCGTTGACGTGGAAGACAACCTCAAACTGGCAAAGGAATCTCCAAAAAAAAGTAGCTTTGCTAATGTACAATCTGATTCATCTCTGGATGATTTAACTGACAAGTTGGCTTGAAATTTGAATCTTCTGTCAAGGTCAGATAGAAGCAATGAGAGGCCTAATTAGAATATATATCACCAACATTGTGGAGATGACCATTCTACTAGCTTTTGTAACAGAAAAAGTCAAGGTTTTAGACCTACTCATCCACCATAGTTCCATAACACTTCTTAGTGGTGCAATATAGAATAGAAGATTATCAATCACTCTAGTGCATAGTGTTACCACAACAAACAAACTATTCGATATATGAATCTGCCTAATATGAGGCCACAAACCTATCAAAGTACACCTCAATATCAAAATAATCAAGCACAACTCCATCCAAACATGAATAGCAAACAACAATATAATGCTCAAGTAGCTAGACAATATCCAAATAGGTAATCCTCATATGGAAAAAGGCAACAACAATATGCTCACGGGACACAACAAAGATTCTACGAGAAAAACCTAGCACAACTTGTTCTAGGGAAATAGCCTCCTCAACCAAACTAGGCCATTCCCCTAAATGTATAGTGGAAAAGACCCCTAAGAGAGAATTAGTGCCAATCGATCCACCAATTAACTTAGTGAGCAACGAAGGCTCATATGAATTTGGTTATAAGAATTATCATGAGGAGCAAGGGGACTACACTCGAGGACATAATTCTTAGTGGAATCAAGGACATAATACATATGATTATAATGTGCAAGAACCCACAAGAGTCTGTTATGCTAATCCAACACCACAAGTCCTTAGACAAATGTGCGACCACTTAGATTCCCTATTCTTAAGGGCACATACTACAACACAATCAATGTCACTTCATTTGCCAATGCTTAGTTCCCCAAGTCAAGATCATTGTGAAGATTCATCATAGAGGCTTTGAATATTGTTGCATATGTGGTGTGGATCATGTAATCAAGGATTGTCCTAAAGATCTCTCGTCCATAAAAGTAGCACCCTTTAATGTGGTATCACATATTTTTTTGAGAAGTGATAGTGACTCGTCAAAACCCCTCTAGTTGTACCTAGAGAAAGAAAGGAAAAATCCAAGAAAACAAACGATCAAACACGAGAATCAAATTCTTTAGAGGGAGAAAAAAAGAAGAAACCCATTTGGAAGGAGAAGCAACCTAAGAGGGTAAACACACTTTAAAAAATTTTCACGAAATGACAAATTCATTATCCCAAAGTAACTCTCAACTTCATGATAAAGAACTAGATCTTAGATTTAGAGCCGAGGAGCATGGAAAAGCTAGTCTCTAGTAGGAAGGGCAAAACCTACAACATGAATGCTAGCATGTAGGAGCAGTACTAGCAAACCAAGTGCATGACAACCTAGATATTCTCTTAAAAGCATATTAATCCAGGGTACTTGTAAGACCATCGAATGAAAATCATACGAGATGGTATCCAAGGGCTGAATCTTGAATGTAAACGGTTAGACATGTGCAAAAGAATTATTGAGGTTGTTCGACACTTGTTAGAGAAGTTACCCAATCCTCTCTCTAATACCAAAATACATAAGCCATGCTTCAATTATATGAAATATCTTATCAATTATCTTCATATCCATGTATAACCTTCTTAAGGTGTGTGGCAACCATCCAATCGCGTAAAAATATAACCAAAAGTGAAAAATATAGTCATTTAAGATGTAAATCCTCCTAAGGTGTGTACTTTAGAGTTACCCTTAGAGAGTGGAAAAGGAGAGTTCAAACACATTGAGGCATCCATAACCTCTTTAGAAGCTATAAAATTGTTTCAACCTAAAGAGAGAGAGAGAGAGGGAGAGAGAAGCACATATGACTAACCTAGTTGAAACAAATTGAACCCAAACCTCTCAAGAAATCTTGATACCAGCTCCACCTGAAGTTCATGATAGGGATCCTAAGCAAGAGACTACACACAAAAGAGAGACAAAACATGTTACTATATTTCAAGATCTAGAAGAGGATTTTGATTCCAATATCCCAAACATTGTTGGGTCATGTAAAGATTAGTTTTTTTCATGAAATCCAAGAGGATAAATTGAATACATTGCATGTGTCAAAGCCTCCCTTCAATGAGCTTGATGCAAAAGCATTCAATACCATGAATGATCTAGATTTCCAAAGATGTGGACCTTTTAGTGAGAAAATGTTTGAATATGAGAATACTAGTCTAAATACCCTACCCAAGTATTTAAATTCACATGAAGACATTTTAGAGTGCAAGAAGAAGTAACCACTTCATTCGAAGAAAAGTGACCCAAAGAATTTTCAAGGGGCTCTAGTAGAGCTGATGAAAGCTAAAATGAAGTGTACTCTCACTCTTGAGGAACTCATCAAGCAAAAGCCTTATCATTGGGATGATATTACTTGGCAAGTAGGTCTAGATCCCAAAAAAAAGTGAAATTGGAAACTCAAGTCAAACAAATGCCTCTAGACAAAGTGGATGAATAGAAGGAAATACGATGAGTGGAATACATGCATACTAATCACCTTCAATGATGTCACCACTAAGGCAATCATTGACTCACAGGTAGGTGTGATTGTTGCTACCAAGTCCTTGTGGATCAAAAGGAGGTACACTAACACTAAGGCCAAATTAAATAAAGTTGCAACTAGTAGATGGTCACATGGAAAAACAACTAGGATTGATAGAAGGGGTAACCCAAAGCATTTATGGTGTAGAGTTTGAGCACACTCTTGCCATTTGTGAATGAACCTACAACTAGTAGATGGTCACATGGAGAAATCATTAGGACTGCTAGAAGGGGTAACCCAATGAACCTATGGTGTAGAGTCCAAGGTCAAAGAGAATGAACCATATTCTAGGAATATCATAGAGGAAGCACAAAATGAATTGGAACACAATGAATGGGTCTCCCTAGTGATAGTAGTGTCCAAAAATACTAGAAAACTTTGTGTGTGCATCCATTTGAAAAAGTGCAATGAACGAATCATCACACATATTTATCCTTTGCCTATAAGAGATCATCTCCTAGAATGGGTGGATAGCTTCTTATATGGATTTTCAAGGTACAATCATGTTTATATTTTGCCCTCATGACAATCATGAAACTGCTTTTACAACCAAATGGGGTATCTTTGCATTTCTAATCATGTCATTTGGTATGAACAATGCACCTACAACCTTTTAAAGACTTAGGTTTCATGTGTTTAAAGAATTCCTTAGGGAATCCTTGAAAGTATACATTGACAACCTATGTGCACACTCAAAGGTGCAACAACAACACGTATCTGATCACAAACATAATTCTCAAAAGTGTAGGATCTATAAAGTATGTAGGAATCCCAAGACGTGTGTGTTCATGGTGCGCCAAGGTAAAATCCTTTGGTAGGTCATCTCTAAACATGGTATTTCAATTGAAAAAGAGAAAGTTCAAGCGATTCCTAAATGAAAAAACCTAGAAATGCAAAAGAGGTACAAACATTCATGGGCCATTCTGGATATTATCGATGCTTTATTCATATCTATGTGATAATTCCATGGCCTCTCTACTCATTAATCAATCACTTTCAATGGATATAGACTATGAGAACTCTTTCCTAGAACTCCAAAAATATTTGATGTTAGCACCTACACTTAAGGTTCCTTATTAGAATAAGAAATTTAATATTCATGTGTATGCTTCAAACTATGTAATAGGATGTATGTTAGCCAAAGTGATGGATCAAAGTAAGGTTGGCATCTCTATTGCATGCACCAACCAACAATTGAATATTGCTTACAGAAATTTCACAATACAATGTGGAGGCCTAGGTATGGTCTATGTTGTCAACAAGTTTAGATGTTACTTGATGTCTAACAAATTCAAGATCTTTGTAGACCACCAATCCCGCTTATACTTTGTAAACAAACCATGTGCCATAGTAAGATGGGAAAGATGGTTCCTACTACTAATGGAGTATGACTTCAAGATAGTAGTAATGAAATGGAAAAGTTGTATTCAGGTAGACAATCTTTCTAGAGTTATCTGTGGAGATAAAAGTACGATTCATGGTGATATTACATATGAATGTCTATTCAACTTGGAGGTAGTACAAAGGGGATTGAGCCTTTCGTCCATGTTCTCACTTTTGGTCCTAGCCTCCCTCAAGTGAAAACTTCTCCAAAGAGAATCCAAGGAGCACATCAACTTCATATCAATGCAAGTTGTCTCTACCATAGTGATAAGCAAGGCATATTGTATTGTTGTGTGGAATAATCATAGAAAATAATGCTTATCCAAAGAGATTACAAGAACTTACTGGGCACCCATTTTCCTAGTTCTTGTACATAGCAAAACAAGAAAAGACATAGAATGCATTGGCCAACAATGGAGAAAGATGTGGCTAGCTATATTAGAGAGTGCAATGAGTCTAAACTCGCAAAACCAATAGAAAAGGCTATTCTATATTGAATAGATACCAATCCAGAGTGGAGTCTTCCCATGGTAGATTTCCTCAAGACACGCAAGCTACTTGCAAGAGAGGTTGGATATGTGTAGAAGAATGACCGAGGTGGATTAATAGTTGTTAGGCATTCAAGACATTAACCTTCCTAAGGTATGTAATCGTACTTCACTCTTAGAGAGTAAACATGCAGTGCTAACACAAAACAAAACATCCAATACACTCTCTAGAAGTAGTAAGATTGCGTGCACAAAAGGAACCAAAGGCACTTGGGACTGTTCCCAACGTGCATGCCCCAATCCATTACTCCGAAGATGGAATGGAACAAAATCCATTTGAGATTCCATATAAAGGTATGAAGCATGCGAGTAAGTATCAAGAAGAGCTAAACATGAGGCTTTTCTAGAAGAAGACTTCGACTCCAATATCCTAAATATTTCTGAGTCTTTGTGGGATAATTTGTTGCATGAAGTATTGGAAGAGAAATGAAAGAAGAGGTAGGTGTCAAAGCCTCTTTTCAAAGAGATCAATGCAGGACAATTCATTAGGACAAAAGATCTAGATGTCCAAAGCTTTGGACTGGCTAGTGAGAAAATATTTGAATGTGGTAATGCTAGCTTAAGTACCTTACCAAGATATGTAGGGCCGCACAAAGACACTTTAGAGTGCAAAAGGACAACACATTTGTTTGAAAAAGCGTAATCTTAAGAGTTCTCAAGGAACAACTATATGATCTCAAGAAATTTCGAGTGGTGTACTCTCATAGTAGATGGGCTAATCAAATTGAAACCTCACTAGTAGGATGCCATAATTTGGCAAGCTAGTCTAGATGCCACAAAGGTGAAAATGAATAATCAATTCAACAAATACATTATAAAATTTAATATCCTTTTCTTCCATGGTGGAGAAGAAAATAGACTCCCCTTTCTTGTTTGCACATGATTTTGAAACCATTGAGCCTCTACTAATTTCACTCAATTGGCTGGCAAGGGTGGTGGTATCATTATCAAAAGAAGACATTATATTTCTTACTTTTAGCAAGAGGTCGTTTAGAATAAGGATGATTCATGTTGTAAGTTCAAAAATTTATTTTATTTATTTATTTTCAACGTCAATTTTGATTACACAAGGATCCAAAAAGTTCTTTGGGTTTTGATTTAGTGACTATCAAAAGATAAAACTTTATTATATAAAGTCACGAAGTGCTTGCATCTCTATGATCATCATATTTAGAAAGATTACACATAGATCATGAAATTTACTTGAGACTATTAATATATCCATTTCTTGATAGGTAGAGTAGTCTTTCTAGTGGTACTATTCATACTTGGAAATTCAAGAATATTTGAATTAGGAGTTGTAAGAGGTGCTATTGATGGTGCATCCACAACACATCCACATAAGAAAACTTTGGTGGAGCTTTCTTTCTTCAAATGAGCTTTGTAGTTTGTGGTGGGGAATCTTGTTGTGAAGTTCCTACCTTTTATTGCCCTTCAGATGGCCTAATTTTCTTGAATTGATTATCCCATCTAGGATTAATAGTCATGATTGTCTTGAGATGGTTATGGGCAATACTTTTAGAGTGAAGAAGAGCTACTTCCTTTTACAATCCATATTTTAATTGGAGGCTGAGGTACTTTATGCTTCCTATTCTTATTGTGTTCCTATAACACTTGATGTCTAATTAGTTTTTTAGCACCCAAATAAATGTGACATTTAGAATCCATGTGCTTAATTTCTTCATGTGGAAAATGATCATGTCATTCACTCATCAGTTTCCCTAATGGTATCTTAATCCATCCATCATCGATTCTTACAGTGTGATGGTTTGTGGCTAGGTTTAAGTCTATTGAAGGATCTAGATGCGAATCGTTTCTTAGGACCAGAGTATTGGCTAGAGAAGTATCCCTACATAGAACTTTGCTTTAGTGGTGTGTCTTGCAGTATGAACTAGGATAATGGCTTCTCTCATACATGATCTAAATATATTGCCTATGCCAATCAATGTAGCATTCATATGTTTGATGGAAATGAGTAGGTTATATACCAAAGACAAAGGAATTCTGTTTATAACGCTAGCATCTATGAGAATCATCGAGGAACTATTGGATGAATCTCTTAGGCAACCCCAATGTGTAGGCATTGATCGATGAATCATACATCCCAAGAGGAATCAATAGTTGTCCGTCTATGTACTCTACATTTCTTTTTCACATCCAATTTCTCTTCCCCAGAGACTTGTATCCAAAGATATCTTGCATAATGTAATTGCTTATATGAATATGATCTTCCCTTTTTTACCAATTTGGACAATATGGTGACGTACTCAAATAGAAATTTCTTATTGTTTGAGCATTGTTTTTGGTAGTAGCTTTAAACTAACCACTTTATGAGATGATGAGTAGCTACTATGATATGTTCAACATGTGAACCTTTTGCTAGTGGGTTGATAGGTCGGATCAAGTTTATAACCCATTTGGAAAAATATACTCATCCCATCATAGGACTTAAAGGAATTCTATCATGTGGAAAGGAATACTTCACCCATTGGCATACACAACATTGTTTAATGAAGGTCACAATGTCCATTCTCATCATTAGCTAACATATGCCTATAAATAGAAGGATTTGAATAGTTCTTTTAAGAGAAAAGTGTTCAATTGATACACTTGAGTGAGTAGCTTGGAGTAGAGGTAGATATTCCAACTCAAGGACACAAATGAAAAGGAGTTATCATTAACATGTCAATACAATAGATTTCCAATGAATGTGTATTCCTTTGCAGTCTCCTCAAAGGATCTTTACCTTGTTTGTTACATATTTTTTAGTAGTATTTGCAGGTCTTCAAGTATTGTGGTTGCCAATAGCAATCCTGCTCTTTTTCGCTCTTCTCATAGGCTTTGCCTTTTTAATTGAAGACTAGCTTTCTTTCTTTCTTCAGCTCTGACTCTAAGTTCAAGTTCTTTGTCATGGAGTTGGGAAGTTTTTAATGATAGTGAACTTGTCATATTATCAAGTCCTTTCTTAATTGATTTAGCCCATGTAGCTCTTTTCTCCTTCCATGCAAGTTGTAAAGCAAGTGCCCATAGAAATGGTAGGTCTGAAATGTTGACCTTATTGTCTAGAAACTTGAGGTGCTCAATTATAATATGACACTCCCGTGGACTGCCATACATTATGATCATATGTATTTTGTGTTTTAGTCCACATATAATTTTGTCCTTGGGTGTAGTCCCGGTACTCCTCTTGATAGGTATCATAACCATAGTTGTTTGATTATTCAATATTCCCTGAGTCAATTAGTAGATCAACTCACACTAAAGCTCTCTCAAGGTTTTCTTCCAACTTTTATTTGATTGGAATGACTGGTGTGGTTGAGAAGGATGTTTCATTAGCACCAATTATGTGGGGTTGTTCCCATAGAATATTTGAGATGGCTCTTGAGAAACATTTTGTTTTTGCCTTTGGCCATAAGAGAATTTCCTACTAAGATATGTTCTAGGTCCTTGAGCATTATACTACGGCTTTCTATTCATGTTTGAGCGATGCTATGCTTGATTGTTTTGATATTATGGTGTACTTTGATAATGTTGTGGTATCATCATAGGCTCTAATTGTTGTACATCTTTCCTATCAAATTAATAGTCTAAAGTGGAATGACTAGTAAGTTTTTTCTCAATGTCACACCAAAGAGAGTTATTGCGTGCTTGGTTGGGATGAATAGGTCTAAAACCCTGATTTGACCTAGGAGTAAAGTTGATTATATGGTTGCCTCCACATTCTTGGTAGCTTTTGTTTCAATTAGACCTCTCATTGTTCTTATCAGACCCTGATGGGAGATTCAATTTTGTTGTTCTAGTTCATCCTTGTAGCTCAAGCATGAGTACCACCTCATTTACTTGTCAATCCGTGGAGATATGAGGAGGATATGAAGATCTTGAGCAACTGTGGTGAGCAAATGTGAGTGACAAGCACGTACATGCATGCAAACACACACGCACATAAGGTAAGATAGCAAAGATAGGAACAATGGAAGCTTCTATTAGCAAGCTCAAAGAAAGTTTACAACACTCAAGAATAATTTCACTCTTCCAATAGCTAACCTCAAAAATGGGCTCTCTAGCTTTTTTTATAGTGTTTTGACTATATACTGCTTCCTTGGATTCAAGCATGATGATGTATTTGTGAGATTTCAAAAATTGCTAACTTCTCAAAAGAGGTTGTCCATATTGATTGTGAGCAGCTAATGTCTTCAAATTGCTTCCTAGGTATTGATGTTGTCCCATTGATGTCCTCTAGATGTTTCAAAGATGATGTTCATAGAATTCATGCCAAGTACTCATAACCCATATGAATGATGGGTAAGTGTGTTCGTGCATGGGTTGAAGAAAATATGTGCCTTGTGCACGGCCTTGTAATGTGGCCCTATGCATGCTTACTTGGGGAATGCATTTCAAAACGTATGGTGCAAGAAATTTTGGGTCTTGAGCTAAGTGCTCAAGGGCATGCTGACAAAGAGCTTTCCTAATCTAACATTGTGATAGTGTTGCCAAAGTGGGTGATTCTTACCAATGTGAAAGGTTGATTGATGTTCATCTCTTCCTGTGGTACTCCCACCATGGTGATTGACCATGGGCATCTATTCCATTGTTTATGGATGTCCTTGTTGATGATTCACTGAGGAATTTCTTCTTGCGCACAGTCCTGGTCCTTCTTCTCTTCCTTTTTTTTTACAATGTCACAAAACAAGAAGAAAGAGGTTAGTATCAATAAAAATAGTTGACATATGTCAATGTGCTCTTGTGCCTAGGACTCTCAAATGTGTCTAGCCGTGTAATGTGGCCCTATATTAATGCATACTTTGAAAAGGCATGACCTGAATGGTGCAAAAGACAAGGTTGTGCAAGGAGCACATGGTTTTCACATGTTGAGGCTTTCAATTTTACTTGTAGAAGCTGACTGAATCAATCAATAGTTGACTGACAAAAAATAATTCCTCCTTATAGGGAACCATTTGAGAACAACATTTGGCCATGCACTAATCACTTTTGGCCTCTTCACCTTGGGATGGTTTCTTAAGTTTTGTACCCCGCATAGTTGGCTTTTTGGTTGTATAGGGGCTACTAGTGTTTTTGGCTTTCAAATCCATACCATTTTTTATTGTGTTCTTACTATGGTTGAAGTTGTGAGTTGTCCTGCTTTTGGTCTTTGTGATTGGTTCCGATCCTTGCTTCCCCTTGGCTTCATTGTTGAGACTTTTCTTGTGTGGGAAAGCATAGACTTTTGTGGATGTAAAAGTTCCTTGGGTACCCACATGTGTGATCGTCCTTGTTGAGCGATAGCTAATTTCTTAGGCACCCAAATTTGTACCTTCGTGTGGTCAGCCTTCCTTGATTGCTTTGGTACCCACATTTGGAGTGCTCAAGAAGATAGATATCTTTGTTGTTTTGCTACTTGTTGTCTTGCCTTTCGCTGCTGCTTCTCCAATAATGAATTTGACTGCACTAGTGTGATTGGTTGCTCTCCCTTTCATACTCAGATCTGCTTCATGCTCGAAACTACTTTCTTCTTGAAATCTATTTGTCTAGTTGATACAATAGTTGTCTTGTACTATTTCTCTTGCCTCTATGGTTGAACTGCTACATATGGCTGAGACTTTGTAAAAGAAGGAAGTTTTAATGGTTCTTCGACTCTTTTGTTGGAGGCATCATCCTTCTGCATCATAGAGCTTTGGACACATACAACATCTTTTTCTTTGAGATTAGCCTGAGAAGAACTAAGAGAATGGGTGATACCTAGATTTGTTATCATGCAATTCTCTAATTCTATTGTAATGCATTGGTCATGTACCCATACTTGGAGAAGTCCACTTCTTAGTTTTAATTTGACTGCATGGCCATAAATCCAATCTTGTCCCAAAACAAGAGGTTCCATAAGGTCCTCATCTTGACAAACTAGCATTTTGACTTTCATTCGGACATCGTGAAAGTAGATGGGAAGCTTTACCTCACCCAAGCAAGGGGTTTCCACACCTCCCAATCCTATGAGATAGGCTTCCATGGAATCGATATTCAACTATAGATCTTGACAATATGATAGTCGAACTATGCTAGTTGTTGCACCTGAGTCAATCAAGGCTCTCAACTCCTTACACTGTTTCCTTGACCGACCTCTATGGTCACAAAGGGACATCGGTCGATCATTTGAGAAGCAAGTACACTCGATGTTTGGCACATGGCCATGTGATATCATGGGGCATCAATTGACATCTAGGCCTACTCATCTTAATTTATTTCATCTAATGTGCTCTCTAGCCTCTGCTTGTGCTTCTTCTTTAACTCTGAACTCTTCTTCTTTCTTCTTCTTTGTAGTGTGGAGTCTCATTAGCATATCCTCTGTAAGAGGTTCTTACTATAGCTTGACTCAACATCCACTAATATAGCTTGGCAAGATGTCACCTTCTAGAGTGGCCAATTGAACCACACCACTAATGGAAATTCTATTAATGGTCATGGGTCTATATCCTTGCTTTTCCAATTTATGGGCATGTTGCTTTAGTGTATAAACCAACACGAGTCTCCCTCTTTTCAATCCTTTATCTTTGATGTGTGCATCAAATTATGCCTTTTGTCTTTTGCTTGCAGCATAGATGCATGCTGCTGCTCGTAGCCTGGACTCGCCTAAGCGTTCTAGATAAAATATCCTAGAGGACAACTCATGCCCATTCCACTCGCACTCTTATGCTATTTTTAAATTTAGAATCAAGAAGTCTAATGGTAACACAACATTATGTCTGAAGACCATCTAAACTGGGGTGGCATTGAGTACCATTTTGTAGGCAACTCGATAAGCCCAAACAACATGATGAAGTTGTTTATCCCAATCAAAGCATTAAATATTTACCAGTTTTGTCAATACATTACATAGAATCTTATTTGTGCTCTCGGCTTGTCCGTTAGCTTCTAGGTGATAGGGGGCAGATTTCTTATGTATCAGCAAGAATTCTTGGAGAAGTTTTTCAATGACTTCATTCAAGAAACGCATATCTCTATCACTAACTAACTCTATTGGTAATCTGTATCTAGTTGACACATTCTCGAATAAGAACTTAGCCATTATTTGAGCATCATTCTTTGTCGTGGCTTTGACTTCTACCCACTTTATAAGGTAATCTTTGGCTACAATAATGTACTCTGCATGGGAGTTTCTAGTTGTGGGGTTAATAGGACCTACAAAGTCTATACGCCACTTCAAGAATGCACGTCCTCCTATCATTGGCCTCAAAGGCATCTCATCTTTTCTAATCGGATATTATGCACGTTGGCATGTGTCACATATCTTCACATAGGTATGAGCATCCATATGAAGAGTGGGCCACCAAAGTTCTGAGAATAGAATGGTCTTAATTACTTGGTCTAGCCCAAAGTGTCCACTTGCAACATCGTTGTGTGCAGTTTCTAAGATTTTCAAATAGTCGGATTCGTGCATGCACAATCTTAAGTAACCATCTTTGCCTCTTCCTACTAAGGCGTCGTCCTGAGCCTCTTGCTACATGCTTTGTTTTCTTGCTAGACTAGCCTCCTTCGGTAGTCTTCCCAATCTCATAAAATCTACTGATGGAGCACTCCATTTTAGAGTTAATGTCACATGATAAAGGGTAGCATACTCCACTGGAGGTCTCCCCTGGCACACTAGACAATTCTTAATCCACTCATGTATTTCTCTATACATACTAGGCCAATACACTCCTAAACGTTTTAGATTTTGCAATGTTCGTTGTTTAGAATAGTGATTTCCTAGCAATCCTTCATTGGCTTGTTGCAACCAGCTGTTATGTTCATCCTCCTCAACACAACAAGCTAATACATCCTTTGTATCTTGTTTGAACATACTTCATGCCAATATTTGATAGTGTTGTGATTTTACAATTTCATCTTTGTTCATTTTCACATTCTTATTTGCAGGTCTGAAGGTTAAGACAAGTACCAACTTATTTTTCCATTTAGAAACAACTTCTAAATTGAACAGATAAGCGTAAGGCGATTCATCAGACACTCCTTGTGGTGACTCTCCTGAAGTGATGCGAGAAAGATGATCCACCCTAAGGTGGGTTATTCCTTTTCTAGTAACCACTTCAAAGTCGTATTCCATTAGTAAGTAGGAACCATCTTACTAAGTGTCTTGTATTGCAAGTTTTATCAACCAAATATAATAAAGCTTTATGATAAGTGAGAAACTTGAACTTCTTGGTCAATAGATAGTGCCTAAACTTCTTCACGTCATATACCATGCCTAAGCCTTCTCTTTTGGTTGTTGTATAGTTCCGTTCAGCTATATTTAGTTGTCTGCTAGCATGTGCTATAAGCAAATCTAGATTTCCTTCACTTGTGGGTTGTGCTAGCACACATCCTATTGCATAATTTGATGCATCTACATGGACATGGAATGGTTTATTCTAATCAAGAGCAGTCAGTATTGGTGTTGTGCACAAACATCTCTTCATCTCATTGAAGGAGTTTTTGCATTCATCGTTCCACTCAAAATTTGTCAAGAAGGCATAAAGAGGTTTAACTATGATTGCATACATGTGAATAAACCTACCATAATATCCACAATGGCCCATTAAGTTTTGTACCTCCTTAACATTCCTTGGTCTTGGCAACTCCGCTATGGCTCTTACTTTGTCCTCATCTGTTGATATTCCGTTCTTGGAAACAATATGACCTAAGATCTTACCTTAACATTCCATGAACACACACTTTTCTAGGTTTAAACAAACCCAATATTCTCTACACATGTTGAAGATCTGCCTAAGCTTAGGGATGTGGTATCTTCTTTCTTCGGAGTAAGCACATAAATCATCCACATATACTTCTAAGATCTTTCGTAAGAACTCCTTGAAGAGATGACACATGAGCCTTTGGAATATTGCAAGTGCATTGGTGAGCCCAAATGGCATTACCCAAAATGCAAAGATTCCCCACTCTGTGGCAAAATCCATTTTGTGTTGATCTTCAGGGGCAATGGCTACTTGATTGTAACCTGAAAATCCATCAAGGAAGCTATAAACTTCCTTGCCTTCAATGCGCTCCAATAAATGTTCAGTGATTGGAAGCTGATAGCTATCTGTGATTATAGCAGCATTAACTTTTTTAAGGTTAATACACACTCGTAATTTTCTATCCTTCTTGGGCACCACTACGATGGGGGACACCCAGTCGGTATGCTCAATCTCATAGATAAATCCAGCTTCAATCAATCATTCAATTTCTTCTTTTATTTTTGTTACATAAGTGTCATTATATATGTAGGGCTTCTGTTTGGTGGGCTTCGTGTCAGCCATCATGGGGATTGTATGAGGGCATATTTCTGGATGTACTCCCTTCAGGTCTCTATAGGTCCATGCAAACACACTTAATAAAGCTACAATCTCTACTTCTTCTTCTACATTTAGGTCTTCTCCTATGTATGTACATCACTCTTTGTTCTCTTCAATGGTTACTACAATTTTTTTGGTCTTTTCTTTATTATCATATGCTTCTCCTAGGACAGCCTCTCTCTTAGGCATTCGTACCAATTTTTTTTTGTCTTCAATATCATATTTCTTGAAATTCTCTCGTACTTCAAACAGTGATTCCTCCTCTGCTTGTTTCATTGCTTTTCTTTTCTTTTTCTTTTGACTGCCTTCACTTGCGTCCCTTGAATTAATAGTTTTAATACTTGTGAGAGGTTCTTCTTCTTTTTGGGTGAAAGCTCTTACATTTTCTAGATATTGCTCCTCTGAGTCAACGCAACTAACCATCACAATGGACTCTAGGTCATGTTGGGGATGTAAGGGTCATGTGACCTTACCCCCATATTCATATATATACATCATATATAGAGCATTGCCTCAAGAGAGATCATTATTTGGGTTTCGAGGCTCCCACGCATATTCGCGCGTCGTTGCTCTCTTCTCTCTCGTTCCATCTCCTCTTTCCTCCTCTTGTTCTGCACACCAAAGCCCTTCATTGGTATCAGAGCATGCTGAAGGCTTGTGTGCAAGAAGCTTCAATGGAAGCTTATGTCAGAAGGAGTAGAAGTGCAGGTCGACATCTCTTGATAGCAGTTCAATATTTCGACCATAACTTGAGATAGGAAGCTCGGATTGATGTGTTTTAAAGTTTTGTGTGTAGCTAACACAAAGAGCTACAACTTCACAAAAGGGCGCAGAACCTGGTTCGGAGTTTTAGACTGTCGAAATTTTGAAAAAAGCAGGGTATTGTAGAATGCGAATCTACATTGAGTATGATAGCAGGTCGGTTTTTGAGTCATAACTTGAGTTCTACAGCTTGGAATTCGATGATTCAACTTTCTGTGCGTAGCTTGGAAAGATAAATACAACTTTGTAGTAGAACTTAATCCAGATTCTGAGTTTTAGGTTGCCGAAATTGCAGAATACCGAGCAGTACTGTTGCAAGTGAAAGTGAAATTGACAGCAGGTGCTTGTTTTGAGCATATCTTGAGCTATGCACCTCCGATTGAGGTGTTCTTTATCTCGTTACGTAGCCAAGACTCAGATCTTGAAGTTTGCGGAAGACCAAAAGTTCAAATTCAGAGGTTATTATCTCTGAAACAGCAAAACACAGAGCAGCACGTTTTTGTCATAACAACCCTAGTTGCGTTTGGAGTTTCATTTTAGTTTGGAACTTCTTCGAGAGAGATTTTTTGGTGTGCAAGCTCTTATTTTTAGAGCTTCAAGACATTGTACATGTATGATCATTGTGTTAGCTCCTCCATATGAGAGTAGAGCATGATCTTGTCACGTGTTTGGCATGTAAGATGACATTGTGGTATACTCTTCTTTGAGGTTTATGTCATCATGAGTTCGATCATGGATGTATAGTGGCATTGTGGTTTATATCTTGCTTATGCCACTTGGTTATGGATTTACATTCCGATTGCGCATCATTATATGAGAGATTGATTGGATCTTAGTTGGTACTTGTATCTTTGTTTTTCTTTGCAGGTACATGATCCAGATTCGAGCCTCAGTTACACGTTTGTTTGTCACCGTTATTAGCATTTGGTCATTGATTGATATGAATTTGCCAGTGTGATTCGTGGCATATGTGGATGGTGATTTCCACATGGTTATTTTGTTTCTAGAGTCCATTTTACAGAGGAGATGCTGTCGAAATTTTGACAACTTTTATGCTAGAAAGGAGCTCTAGTGGATCTTGAAGCTTGTGTGATAGCTTTGGATCATTGATTATCTCCATTCAGTTGGACTTGGTCACACATTGTTCGTGACAGGTTGGACCATCTTGCTAGATTTATTCTTGAGTGGGAGTTGTATTGCCATTGTATTGGCATGTACCTGTCAAAGTACCAAACATCTGAGTCTACTGCAGACATGCACAGATCATGAGAAGATGGATCAAAACTGCAGACAGTAGTAAACGCCCATTCTTCTTCCTGCACAAGATTTGCAGACTCTGTTTTTGGTGTAGAGGCCTCTGCAACAACCATTCCAGCCTCTTTCTTCTTTGCCTCTTTAGCAGCCAGTTTTGGACAGTTCTTTATAATATGATCATTTCCTTTACAATACTTGCAGAACAATTTCTCCTTTTCTGAATTCTTCTCATCTTTATCATGGTTCTTTGATTGTGCAGCATTTGCAGATTTTTGCTTACTAGTAGAAGAGCTCCATTTTCCTTTGCCCTTCTGACTAGCCAGGAAAGCTTGATCTGCAACACGCATAATGGACCTGTTCTACTTGGACTGATCTTCCTGCAACAGAACAGAGACTAATTCCTCAAATGACAAGGCATTCGGATTGCCTTTCATCATCAACCGAAGAGTAGAGGCAAAACTCTGATATGAATCAGGAAGACCATTCAGAATGGTCTGCACAAGTGAGCTATCTGGTATAACCTCATCAGCAGAAATCAATTGTTCCTTCAGGTCTTTGATTTTTCTAAGAAAAATTTCCATAGAATCACCTTCATTCATGTGCTCACTCTCCAACTGTTTTCGGAGGTAAGCAACACGAGCCTCATTCCTAGCCTGGTACAAAGTGGTAAGTGTATCCCAAGCATCCTTTGTTGTTCTGCAAGAGCGAATGTGAGGAATAATGGCACGTTTGATAGACAAAGCTATCAATGCATGTGTCTGGGCATCTCTACCATCCCAACGAATCTGCTCTGCAGTAGGTGCAACAAAAACAGCAACACGAATAGGAATCTGCGGAATATCATCTTTGACACCATCTTCATCAGCTCCAACACCTGTATTTGCAGTACCTGTTGTTACAGGTGTAACAGGACGTCTTTCAACACCCTGCACAATGTTCCACAATCCTTTTGCAACCAGTACATGTCGCATCATATAAGCCCATAATGGGTAGTTGGTACCATCCAACTTATCCTCAACAGCCAACAAACGGAATACATCACTGCTTTCAGCCATGGCCGGTGACTAAAATACCTTGATGCAAAAAATTGACTGTATCTCAAAAAGTTGAATAGAACTACCCAAACGAGTTCTGCTAGACCTGTTTCTCCATTTCTTAGGCTTTCTTCTAGTTCTGATAACTTTCTAGTCCACTTACGATTGGCTTTCTCTCTGGTATCCTTCCAAGTCCTTGTTTTCCTCTTATTAGGCTCTCCTAATTCACTTGACCCTGATTGTTCGGTTGGTTTTTCTTGTTGTAAGGCTTGTGCCCTGATAACTACCTGTATAGGAGCCATGTTAACACTACTTGAACTTGAATCCACCACTAAGCCTACCACATTAATGGGCATAACCTTGGGTGCACTAGAGGGGTTCCTTGGACAATCTCTCGGGAGATGTTCTTTGCCGCACTCAAGACAAAAGCCTTGTATTGTGATGTTCTGTCCTTGTCCTAGAGCTAGTGGGTGGAGACATTCACGAATGAAATGGTCACAATGACATCTAAAACATGGTCCTCTAGGGGCTTGTGGTCTTACTTGTCACACTTGGGGCCTGGAGTTAAGATTCATGTACATGACATTGGAGTATTTTGGCTCCCAATTTGTTCCATCGGTGGTGCCTATATTGATGCGGATAAATCTCCCTCTTCTTAGGGGACTCTATGTAATAAGCTCATGGACTATCTTCGTGGATATAGTCTGAGCTCTAAGCATGAGGGTCATTTTCTGAGACTAAAGTTGTCATTGGTACCAATACTCTATTAGCGTTCTCCTCTGCCATTTCATATTTAATTGGAATTACATTAGCAAGAGGTGGTTGTTGGTTTCCTAGGACCCATTGTGGCCTATATGTTGCCTGATATTGTTGTTGGTATTGATGTTGATATTGTTGTTGTGGCCTATAATATGGCAGTTGGTACTGGTTTTGATACCTACCTTGTTGGTAAGGTTGCTGATAATTTTGCCTGATAGCCTACCTATTGTATGGACAATCTTGAGCCGTGTGGTTTGTGTATTTTCTCTCAATAGTGCAATATGAATCATTAGGGTTTCCTTGGGGTTGAGCCATCATGGGGCAAACATTATCCATGTGGTCTCCTCCACAAGTATAACATCATTTTATTGAGACCATTCTAGGTGTATGCTTACTTGAGACTCCTAAATTTTGAGCTACCTGTTCAACGAGTTCATCAATGGAAGTGGATGGTTTGGAAGTGAAACTGGTAGAACTGTTATTTGTTTCTAAGAAAATGTTGAGATAAGCTTCGAATCAAGACTAAGATTTCTCCAATCGGATCTTTGAAGATGAAGTTATGACTTGGGGAAGACAAGGGTGTTGGTGTAGGTAAGTGAAAAGAGAAGAAATGATGAGAGGGTCACTTTGCAAGCTCTAAAAATGATGAGAGGGGAAGACAAGGGTGTTGGTGTAGGTAAGTGAAAAGAGAAGAAACGATGAGAGGGTCACTTTGCAAGCTTCTTTACATGATTTCTTTGTCCCCCTCAAAATCCACATCCCATATTACATGCACATATACTTGAATTCTCCAAGCTTCCCCAAGATCTCCTCCAAAATGTGTTCGAACTTGGCAAAAAGGAAAAACAAATTTGATATATTTTTTTGCCTCTTCAGTGGGAGGGCGTGTATAAAACTCTTTCAATTCTCCTCAGCAACTCACGTTTGACATCCTTTATCCCATATATGATCTCAAAAGTGTGATTTCTAGGTATAAGAGGTGAGATCTTTTGCCGTTGGATAATTGGGAGGGCGTGTATAAAACTCTTTCAATTCTCCTCAGCAACTCACGTTTGACATCCTATATCCCATATATGATCTCAAAAGTGTGATTTCTAGGTATAAGAGGTGAGATCTTTTGCCGTTGTATTATCCAAGAGAGGAGGAGGAGAGGAAGAGGAAGAAGCTCCCCTTGGGGTGCTCATGTGCGTTGGATCTCCTTTGAGGATGGCCTTGCACCTCATGGTGTCCTACAAACCCACATAGACACGTGGTGTCCATTATAGACTCGTATTCACGAGGTCTTAGCATGTTGGCCTACTCCAATACTGGTATTGAATTTGCATAAATGAATCTTGTTTTGCCCACTGCTCTGCACACAATCTGAGGATGATAATGAGTATTAAGCCAGTCCATTCCCAAGTAAGTTCACATGGAGATAGTAATTAGAATTGATTGTCCCCCTAACCACACATCTATCTAATATTAATATTCTCTCTTTCTATCTCAATGTAAGAGACACCCATGCGGCCTCTCACATGGGTACCACATGGTGCTCATGTGAGTGCCCACATATGTTTTATTCAAAGGGTGGGTTCATATACCCACTTTCATGTGGCTCCAATATAACCATATAACAAGACACATAGCAATGAGGCGCGTACATCCACTTTCCTATTGATTTTTGGTTTTTGGATGGATAGATGGAGAGAAAGATAGGTTGGTTTCTGTATTTGAGAGATAGATAGTCATATGTATGTATGTATTAGCTTAAGCGTTTATTGTGAACACCCAAAAATGCTTCGCCCAAAAACCTATGTATGTATGTATGCATGCATACATGTATGTATGTATGTATGCATGCATGCATGCATGTATGTATGTATGTATGTATGTATTTATGTATGTATGTATGTATGCATGCATGCATGCATGTATGATGTGTTTATGTATGTATATATGCATGCATGCATGTGTATGTATGTATTTACGTAGCATGCATGCATGTATGTATGTATGTATTTATGCATGTGTGTGTATGTATGTATTTACGTAGCATGCATGCATGTATATATGTACGTACGTATGTATGTATGTATGTATGCATGCATGCATGTATGTATGTATGTATATTTTCTTGCTAAAAGTAGAAGTTTTTTGAATTTTCAAACTATTAACACTTGAGTTAAAAATTATCCTCTCCTTTCCCTTTGTTGTATTGAGGATTACTAGAAGTAGAACCTTCCCCTTATACACCACATGGGCACACAAGAGTAAATTAAAAGAAGGGAACACATGTGGGATCATCTAATTATCCTTTTCTCATCCCCAAGTGATAAGTTTCTCATCTAACGTCAACCAGGAAGTGGGGAAGAAGGGGGGCATGCAACCAAAAAACACCACTTGCCTTGCATTTTTATCCAAACGTTTTTGAGTCTATGGATTATAAACTTTGGCATTATGTCGCATATCCTATAGACCATGAAAAGACTTAATAGAAATAAAGGCATCTGGCGCTTTTGCTACTTGAGCGGTACCCAACTACTTAATGGCGTGGAAATTATTTTTCATGAAATAAAATTTAATGTCATTTTCTTCCGTGGTGGAGCAGAAAATAAACTCCCCTTTTTATTCCATAACTTTGTGGCATGGTTTTGAAACCACTAAGCCCCTATTGATTTCACTCACTTGGCTGGCAAGCGTGGTGGCATCATTATCAAAGAAAAACATTATCTTTCTTATTTTTAGCAAGAAGTTGTTCAAAATAAGCCTCATTCATATTCTATGTTCAAGAGTTTATTTTATTTATTTATTTTTTCAAACTTATTGGTCCATAAAACATCAATTTTTAATACACAAGGATCCAACATGTTCTTTGGGTTTTGATTTAGTGACTATCAAAAGATATAACTTTATTACATAAGGTCACTAAGTGCTTGTATCTCTATGATCATCATATTTAGAAATATTACACATAGATCATGAAATCTACTTGAGACTATTTATGTATCCATTTCTTGATGGGTAGATTAGTCTTTCCAATGGTACTATTCGTAGTTCAAAATTCGAGAATAGTCCAATTAGGAGTTGTAAGAGGCACAACACATATTTGTCTTAACACATCCACATAAGACAACTTTGGTGGAGCTTTCTTTCTTCAAATGAGCTTTGTAGCTTGTGGTGGGGGAGCTTGTTGTGAAGTTCCTGCCTTTTATTGCCCCTCAGATGGCCTAATTTTCTTGAATTGATTTTCCCTTCTAGGATTAATAGTCATGATTTTCATGAGATGGTTATGGGAAATACTATATTTGGGGACCCAGATCTAAGTATGAACTTCTTTTGATTTTGTTAAAGCTTTAAGTATCCAAATATGCCTTGTGCAACAAGTTTGATAGGAAGTCCCCTTGTTCCTTCATTCCTTTGATTTCCGTTGTTGAGAGTCTTTAAGGTTTGAGAGTGAAGAAGAGCTACTTCCTTTCACAATCCAAATTTTAGTTGGAGGCCTAGGTACTTTATGCTTCACGTTCGTGTTGTGTTCCTATAACACTTGATGTCTAATTAGTTTTTGAGCATCCAAATTAATGTGACATTTAAAATCCATGTGCTTAATTTCATTAATGGGCTTCTTATCTTTGTACATTCTCTAGTAATACATTCCTTTGTGGAAGATGCTATTCAACCATTACTTTCATGTACTAAGGAGACATATGTTAGCTCCAAAGGCATGTATGATACTTTGCTGCCTCTTTTTATAGGTGGACAGTCTAGTGCTGGTCCTAATGAGGCAACTTCTCAACCTTTGTAGGTTTCATGTGATGATTAGATCATCTCATTTCTGATGCAGATTTACATGATGCACTTGTTTATGAAAGAGCTGATATTGAGGAGGCAAAAACTATGCCAAAATGGCTGGTGCAGACTTTGTGTGATAACAAATTAGATGCACCTCTCTCATATCGTACTCGATCAAGCTCTCATAGTGCCTCTTTTGCATCAAATTGCTATGCTATGGTTGCATCCAATCTCTGTGATGAGAATGAGCCTGTTTCTTTGACGAAGCACAAAATTCAGAAAATTGGATGGCTTCTATGCAATCTGAATATGATGCTATAAAGAAGAATGGTACTTGGTCTTTATGTGACTTGCCTTCTGGCATTAGCACTAAGTGGGTTTACAAGCTAAAGCATAAGCCTGATGGAACAATTGACAGGTATAAGTCTAGGCTTATTGCAAAGGGTTATGCATAGGAAAGAGGCATTGATTTTGATGAGACCTTTGCACCTACATGCCATATGACTACTGTTCGGAGCATCCGTGCACTTGCAGCCCATCATGGTTGGAATGTACATCACTTGGACATTAAAACTACATTTCTAAATGGTGACTTGCATGAAGTGTATGTTTTTCAGCCCCGTGGCTTTTTGCAGAAAGGGCATGAAAACCAGGTGTGCAAGTTAAAGAAGGCATTATATGGTTTAAAGCAAGCACCACGTGCTTGGTATGAGAAGATACATGCCTATCTTATTGCACATGGTTTTGAGAACAGTCCAACTGAGAGCACCTTATATGTTAAGCATGCTAATGATGTGCTTCTGATCATTGTTGTCTATGTTGATGACATGCTGCTCACTAGTCCTATTGAGAAGCATATTGCTGATTTTAAGGTTGATTTGTATGCCTCATTTGAGATGTCTGATTTGGGGCATTTGCATCACTATTTGGGCATTCAATTTATGCAAGTTGATGGTGGAATGGCTTTGTGTCAAACGAAATATATTAACACATTATTGCAGTGTTTTGGCCTTGAAGACTATAAGCCTATTGCCAATCCTATGGAGACACGTTTACGATTGAGTCTTCATGATGTTGGAGATGCATTTGATGTTGTCTCTATCAGCAAGCTGTTGAATGCCTGATTTACTTATGCATTACTCAGCTAGATATTTAGTTTGTTGTCTCACAAATGAGCAGTTTTATGCATTGCTCAGGTGTCAAGCATTGGCAGGAGGTTAAGCGCATCTTTCACTACTTGAGTGGTACTCGACTACTTGGGTTGATTTATCCCAAGGGTGGATCACTACTGCTCGATTTGCATGCTTTTTCTGACTCAGATTGGGCTGGTTGCTATGACACTAGTGTGTCCACTAGTGGCTTTTGCTTCATGCTCGGTTGCTCATGTATATCTTCGTTGATCAAGAAGCAGCCTGCTAGGGCCACTTCTAGTTGTGAGGCTGAGTACAGGGAAGCTTTCATAGCGACTATTGAATATGTGTGGCTCAGATGCCTTATGGCTGATTTGGGTGTTGGTCACTCTTCCTTCACCACCATCTTCACTGACAGTCTGAGTGCATTGGCAGTTGTGAGGAACCTTGTGTTCCATGCTCCCACTAAGCACATTGAGGTGCATTATCATTATGTCAGGGAGAGGTTCTCTGCTGGGTAGATGAGCTTGGCATATGCGCCCACGCAGGAGAACATTGTAGATCTTTTCACGAAGGCTCTACCTAGGGAGAAGTTTGAAGCTTTCTGCAAAGCTTTGAGCTTACTTCCTTTTGTGGAGTGATCTCCACATAGCTTGGCACTTCCTTATACATGAGTGCCAGCTACTTGTTCACTGCATCACTCCGAGGGGGGATTTGTTGATATATTTAGGTAGTGATGTGTGTGAACATTCTAGGACCACCGGGGCACTTTTTTCCTTCTTTAGGAGGTTTTTTTCCCTCGGCTTGTATATACGCCTATTGCCCCAATGGACAACTTATCTTTGTACATTCTCTAGTAATACATTCAGTATTGTGTGTTGTGCTCCAAGCTTCTTCTTTGTCCTTGTGTTGTTCGTGTGCTTCCACAGACATCTAAATCCAACACTTCTCTATACTAGGGTAGTTTTATGGTGAGCTCTAGAAAAACTTTTGTAGCATTTTTGTAGTTTTTTTGTTGATATATTTCAGTAGTGATGTATGTGAACTTACTTACAATTGTTGGGGCACTTTTCTCCCTCTTTAGGCGGTTTTTTCCCCCGGCTTGTACATATGCATATAACCCTAACGGGTTACTTATCTTTGTACATTCACTTGATAATACATTTAGTATTGTGTGCTTTGCTCCAAGCTTCTTCTTCTTCCTTGTGTTGTATGTGTGCTTCTGCACACCTCAAACTCCAACAATTAGTATCAGAGCTGGTTGCTGCTTCATCTAGGGAATCATCAACACCCCTTCGATCACGGTCTTAGAATCACAAAAAAACTAGTGAGAATACTATGGTGATTAGGAGTTCAAAACAACTTCGCTATGTGGTGTCAAAATCATGATTTGAGCTTGTTTCAACCTTCAAATGCACTATCGCAACACCTGTGCAAGAAATTTTGTCTTTTGGTGCCAAACATATATATAGGTTTTGGTTTGCAAGTACAAGCACCTAAAATTCTGCTACACGTTCAACAAAACTCAACATGGTAGTTATGTTCAACTTTTTGAGATATAGTCAATTTTCTGCATTAGGGTATTTTAATCAATGACCATGGCTAAAAGCAATGATGTATTCTATATGTTGGCTATTGAGGATAAGTTGAATGGTACCAATTACCCATTATGGGCATATATAATGTATCATGTATTGGTTGCAAAAGGAATGTGGAATATTGTGTAGGGTGTTGAAAAATGACCTACTACACTTGCAAATACAGTTATTTAAGGTGATGCAAATGGCGTTGAAGATGACAATATTCAAATTTCTGTTCGTGCTACGATTCCAGATGCACCTACTATAGAGCAACTTTCTTGGGATGGCAAAGATGCTCATGCACATGCATTGATAACTTTGTCTATCAAACATGCCATTATCTCGCACATTTACTCTTTGAAAATAGCTAAGGATGCTTGGGATACACTTACCACTTTATACTAGGTAAGAAATGAGGCTCATGTTGCTTACCTTTGAAAATAGTTGGAGAGTGAGCATATGCATGAAGGAAATTCCATGGATAGTTTTTTTGACAAAGATAAAAGATTTAAAGGAGTACTTGATTTCTACTAATAAAGTCTTGCCAAACAATTCACTTGTGGAGATTATTCTGAATGGTCTTCTAGATTCATATCAGAGTTTTTCTTCTACTCTTCAATTGATAATGAAAGGCAATCCAAATGCCTTAACATTTGAGGAGTTGGTCCTCATTTTATTGCAAGAAGATCAGTCTAGGCCGAACAAGTCCATTATACGTGTTGTAGATCAAGATTTCCTAGCTAGTAAGAAGGGCAAAAGTAAATGGAGCTCATCTACTAGTAAGCAAAAATTTCCTAATTCTATAGAATCGAAGAAGGATAGCAAAGAGGAGACGAAATCAGAAAAGCAAAAATTGTTTTGCAAATACTATAAAGAAAATGATTATATCATAAAGAGTTTTTCAAAATTGGTTGCAATAAAGAAGAAAGAGGCTTGAATGGTTGTTGTAGAGGCCTCTACACCTAGAGTAGAGTCTGGTAATCTTGTGTAGAATGAAGAATGGGCGTTTACTACTATTTGTACTTATGACCCATCTTCTCATGAACAATGTATGTCTGTAGTAGACACATATGTTTGGCACTTTGATAGTGGTGCAACCAAACATATTACCTTGTAGCCCAATTTCTTCACCACTTGAGCCTACCCCTACAGGGAATACTGTCACATGTGCCAATAACTCCTCTTATCTTGTCATGGGAGTTGGTAAGATCATTCTGACTATTGTTGATGGTAGTTCTTTTACACTATCGGATGCTTTATTTGTGTGAGGGAACAAGAAAAATATGTTATCCGTTTGAGCATTAGCCAAGATCGCCTTGGTTGTGAAATTCGTTGATGCTAGATATGAAATTTGAAAAGGTGTCCTCTCGACCCAAAACTGAGGCACATTGTAAACATGTTTGTGAAGGCTATATTTTGGGTAAAATGCAGCATTCCTCATTCACAAAATATTTTTCTATTTGAGGTACTCACAAATTGTAGCGTGTTCATAGTGATGTCTATGCTCCTATGCAAACACTTTCTTTTTGGGAACTACCTTTACTTCGTGACTTTCATTGATGATTTTTCCATGCATGCATTGTGTGTATCTAGTGAAAGCAAAGTCCAAAGTGTTTATGCACTTCAAACAGTTTCTTAATCTGGCTGAAATCTGTCAGCATGCAAAATGGGACCCTCCGTAGTGATCAAGGGGGGAATACATGTCTTCTAATTTTAATGCATTTTTGGCTAAACGTGGGATAAAACATCAGTGTACAGTGTTGTATACACCTCAAAAGAATGGACTTGCTGAAAGAATAGCTCACTCATGGAAATGGCAAGGTGTATGGTCAAAAGTTAGGCTTCACCACATAGCTTCTAGCTTGAGGTTATTATGTGTCATGCATATGTACTTAAAAGGTGTCCCACTAAAGCATTGCAGTCTATCACTCCATATGCGTCTTGGGATTGTCACAAGCCATTTGTTGCTCGTCTGTGTGTCTTTGGTTGTTTGGCATATGCATTAGTGCCTGAACAACAATACAAGAAATTGGATGATAAAGTAGTGAAATGTATTTTGGTTGGATATAGTTCTGAAAGCAAAGGCTATCATATGTATCATCCATAGACTAAATGCATTTTGGTTAGCAGTGATGTTGTTTCTGTGGAAGATGCAATTCAACCATTACTTTCATGTACTAAGGAGACATCAGTTAGCTCCAAAGATGTGTATAGCACTTTTTTGCCTCTTTTTATAAGCGGACAATCAAGTGCTATTCCAAATGAACCAATTCCTCAACCTTTATAGGTTCTAGATGATGATGTAGATCATTCCATTTTTGAAGCAGATTTACATGATGCACTTGATAATGAGAGGGTTGATATAAAGGAGGCAAAAACTATGCCTAAATGGCTAGTGCAAACTTTACAAGATAGAAAATTAGATGCACCTTTTTCATATCGTACTCGTTCTCTCATTTGCATCATTAATTGGGCATTCAATTTATGCAAGTTGATGGTGGAATAGCTTTATGTCAAACAAAATATATTAACACATTATTGCAATGTTTTGGCCTTGAAAATTGCAAACCTATTGCCACTCCTATGGAAACAAGTTTACTATTGAGTCTTCGTGATGTTGGAGATGCATTTGATGTTTTTCTTGTTGGGTGTGTGTAGAAGTGCGAGAGACACACAAGAAGCACACACAAAGAGCAGAAACGCAGCAAGTCACACGGAGAAGACGATGGCTGGAATAGCACTCTCTATTGATTGATGTACTGAACTGAAGTAAGAGCTGAATAATATCCCTAAGTACAAAGTACCACCACATATGAGAGTATCAAGTATGTGGTAACATGGGGAAAAAACCTCTAGCCAGCACTAGAGTAAAAAGTGCCCATGTATAGGGAAAAGGTTCACATCAAAGCTACCTGAGGAACACATAAGTGTAACAAACCCCCCTGGAGCGAATGATGTGAACACATACAGGGAGTGACAGATCAGCCCCCACAAGGTAACAAGCCTAAAGCTTTGCGAAAAGCTTCAAACTTTTCCCGTGGAAGAGCTTTGGTGAATATGTATGCCACATTATCTTGTGTAGGCACATATACCAAATCAATATCTCCTGCATGAAGGCGCTCTCTCACATAGTGATAATGCACCTCAATATGTTTGGTCCGTGCATGAAACACTGAGTTTCGTGCAACAGCCAAAGCACTCTGACTATCAGTGAGAATATGCATAGCAGCATCAATCGCAATGCAAAGATCCATCAATAGGCATCTCAGCCATATACACTCCACTGTAGCTGTGAAAACTGCCCTGTACTCAGCTTCACAACTCGATGTCGCCACTGTAGGTTACTTCTTACTCAACCAAGATATGCATGAGTCTCCAAGGAAAAAGCAATTACCACTAGTGGACACGCGAGTATCATAACAACCAGCCCAATCACTATCTGTAAAAGCATGCAAGCATGGTTGAACATCTCTGCCATAAAAGAGACGTAAGCTCAAAGTGCCTCGAAGATATCTAAACACACGTTTCAGCGCTTGCCAATGCTTAGTGCCAGGGCTATGCATGAATCGACTCAACTGGGAAACTGCATACTGTATATTCGGCCTTGTGTTGCATGCATATATAAGACATCCCACAGCCTGCTGATAAAGAGAAGTGTCTCACTGGAGTCCTCAATTGAGAATCTAAATCCTGTCTCAACTGGTGTGGAAACTAGCTTGCAATCCTCAAAGTCAAAACGCTGAAGTAGTTTTTCAACATACTTTGCTTGATGCATAACAATTCCCCCCTCAACGGATACAAACTGATGCCAAGATAGTAGCTCAAAAGACCAAGATAAGTGACATCAAAAGTATGCTGCAAATCAGCCATAAGAATGTCAAGTTTTGCATCACATGACCCAGTCAAGAGTATGTCATCGACATAAAGAACAAGCACTATAAGATCAGCCCTGTTTTTGCGTACATAGAGTGTGCTTTCAATCGGACTACATGTGAAGCCAAGAGCAATCAAGTGCTTATGGATTTTGTCATACCATGCACGTGGAGCTTGCTTGAGACCATACAATGCTTTATGCAAGCGACAAACCATATGCTCTTTCCCTGTCATAGCAAATACAGGAGGTTGCTTCACATAAACCTCTTCTTGCAAATCTCCATTCAAGAAGGCTGTTTTTATGTCCAATTGATGCACTTTCCAACCTCGATGGGCAGCCAATGCAACCACGGTACGAATGGTAGTCATGCATGAAGTAGGTGCAAAAGTTTCCTCATAGTCAATGCCATATTGTTGCGCATATCCTTTGGCAACCAATCTAGCTTTGTAGCGATCAATGCTACCATCAGATTTTCTCTTAATCTTATAAACCCACTTTGTACCAATGGCATTCTTTCCTTTTGGCAATTCACATAACTCCCAAGTACCATTCCTATGTATGGAATCCATTTCTGATTGCATAGCACTCATCCATTGTGGATCTTCACATGCATCTTCAAAAGAAAGTGGCTCTTCATTACATGCTGTAGCAATAAGAGAACAATCCACAAAATTACTTGATGCATGGTGAGAGCTTGATCTTGTTCTACCAAGTAAAGGTCCACTCAATCTGCTATCTTGCAAAGTTTTTTTCAGCCACTTTGGCATAGATTGTGCACTCTTGATAGACATGCGTTCATTATGTAAAACATCTTCAATATGTACATCATGCATGGGCTGAATTTCATGCTCAGTTTCAGCCATATTTTGACGCAAATGTTCAGCCATATGTGGCTGGAAATTTCCAGCAGTTTGGACATTTTTTGACTGAAATTTTTCAGCCATGTTTGGCTAGAAATTCTCTGCATTTTCAGCCCTATTTGGCTGGAATTTTTCAGCCCTTTGAACCTCAGTTGGCTGGTCTACATGGCCATAGTCAAGCACACCATTTTGGAACAAAGGAATGAGTGTATCGAACACATCTTGTGAGCTAACTCTTGGCAGTTTTTTGCATTCAAGTAGAGGAAAACTGAATTTTCAGCAAATACCACATCTCGACTCACAATAATTGTGTTCGTCAATGGATGGTACAACCAATATCCCTTACTTTCAGGACTATAACCAACAAATATACATTTCTTTGCCTTGTCATCAAGTTTGTGACGTTGTTGTGATGGCACAAGAGCATATGCCAAACAACCAAACACACGCATATGACTAACCATAGGCTTATTACCATTCCAAGCCTCATAAGGAGTGATGACTCTCAATGCTTTTGTAGGGCAGCGATTCAACACATAATTTGCACACATGACTGCTTCCATGCAAAACTTATGAGGAAGATGCTTTCCTTTAACCATACATCGTGCCATTTCAAGTAGAGTTCTATTTTTACGCTCGGCAACAAGTGTGAAATATCTCTTTCACGAAGAAAAGCATTAAACTCATGTGACATGTATTCACCACCACGATCCGTGCATAGAGTCAAAAGCTTTTGTGAAGAAAAATTTTCAGCCATAGCTAAAAATGCTTTGAAGCAAGAAAATACCTCATTCTTTGCTTTCATAGGATACACCCATGTATGGCGAGTAGCATCATCAATGAAGGTAACAAAATATACATGCTTCCCAAAAGATGGAGTCTTGACCGGACCACATACATCACTATGAACAAATTGCAATTTTCTTGTAGTGTGTGTGTGACTATCTTTTGGAAAAGAAGCACCATGCATTTTTCCAAGAATGCAACCTTCACATGCATGCTTTTCAATGGCCTCAAGTGTAGGCAAGCCAATAACCATGTCCTTCTTTTGCAAGTAGAGCAAACTATTGAAGTTCAAGTGACCAAAACGAGCATGCCAAAGCTCCATTTCAGCCATGGAAGAAGTATGAGCAACTAAGGCATTCGAGGCAGCCCTCTTGTATGTATCCATGCGATACAAACCATTACATAATGTACCGGACATCACGATAACATTGCCATTGCTGAAATCATGAACCATACACTTATCATCAACAAAGTGTACATGAAGTCCAGCTTTGGCAATCAACGGAACTAAAATTAAGTTCTTCTTGATACCGGGCACATACAATGCATTTTTCAAGAGAATCACACCTCCATTTGCAGCCGTAAGCTCAATTTCTCCTACTCCAATGATAGGATAAGAGGCATTGTTTGCACATACCACATGTCCTCCTTTAGGTGCATCTTTCAAAGAGGCAAAAAATATTTTACATGATGTTATGTGCTTTGAAGCACCACTATCAAAGAACCAATCCGAATCAGCCTCACTCACAACCATACATTTAGAATGTAAAGAAGCATCATAATGACATGTAACAACACATGCCCAAAAATCTTGAGCCATGTTAGCTTCATCATTCTTTGCATTTGCTAAATTTTCAGCAATAGATGCCCGATTCCTTCTTCTTTTCATTGCGTTTAGCAAACTTTCTACATTCATCAATAGTATGATCAGCCTTCCGGAAATATTTGCATCTCTTCTTCTTTTTCAAATCACCATCATTAGAGGAATGAGTGGAAGAGGAAGCTTGAGGCTTTGGTTTTGATGAACCCAAAGCTGAACCATACTTGCTTTTCCCCTTTTGTGAGATAGCAAGTGCTTGCGTTCCCTCAATCAAACCACTCCTATTCACTCTAGATTGCTCTTCTTGCAAAAGAAGAGACACAACCTCATCAAATGCATACATATTTGGATTTCCTTTTGCAACCAAATGGAGTGTAGTAGCAAAGCTTTGAAAAGATTCCGGTAATCCTTTCAACAATGTAGAAATGAGTGATGCATCCGGAATGATATCATTTATGTTTGCCAATTGCTCTTTCAAGTCCTCGATGTGTGTCACATACACATCCACCGACTCATTTTCAGCCATACATACATCCTCAAGTTGCTTCCTCAAGTATGCAACACGTGCTTCATTATGCACGGCATACAAAGAAGCAAGAGTGTCCCATGCCTGTCTCGATGTAGAACATGATCGAATGTGTGGAACTATATGACGCTTCACTGAAAGCGCAATCAAAGCATGAGCTTGAGCATCTTTTCCATCCCATCTAAGCTGCTCCTATGTAGGTGGAGAAGGAGAAACCACTGTACTTGAAGAAGAAGCTCCATCTGTGACAGTAGACTGTGAAGTAGAAGCACCTGCCGGTCTTCGATCTACATCTGCCACTATGTTCCAAAGTTGTTTTGCAACAAGAACATGCTTCATCATGTAAGAACACATCGGATAGTTGGTCCCATCAAGCTTATCTTCAGCTTGAAGCATGCCAAACAAGTCATTGTTGCCCGCCATTTCACTAAGGAACAAGAATGTGACAAAATCTTCACTTCGATGAAAGCTGAAATGAGTGCTGAAAATTCAGCTCACAAACCGTCACTCTGATGACGATTTTGACTGCACAATTGGCTTTGAAATGGGGGTAAAACCCCAGCGCACCTTATGGAAATGTTTCCGGACTGCTGAAATTCACAATTCTATGCTTCAAAGTCGATTTGCACTATTAAAGTGCACGCGTGCCGCATGGGAGGCCACAATTTCATACATTCATCCCATGATTGCTACACAAGGCCTTTGGACTATCTTCACTTTGTTCTTCCACCTATATCATCAAGGTATCTCCAAGATGATTATACCCTAGTTAAAAACCTTGCCACATCCCTAAGTTTTTGTTTAAGTCAAGTTTTCAGAAGGGAAAATATATCCTCACAAGCATGTCAGTTGTTCAAATTGAGGACCCACAAATCCATATGTATGTCTAACAATGTGTGAGTAATGTCCATTCAAGGACCCACAAGTGTATACATGACATTGCGTACCACATGCAATGGAAAGGAAATCCAAAATCAAATATGTACCTAAAATATATATTGTGTACTTCATTATCACTTTGATCTAGAGACAATGTGTGTAGTACAAATACATGTAGCTATAATTGGAATGGAAACCCATGCAAAACTAAATCCTAGAATGGATCGATATAGAAGAACTGCTACGAAACATCATCATGATGGAGGGGGTGTTATGCTTCGTTCACTTGAGCTTCCATGTGTACTAGTGGACAGTCTTTCCCTTCACATACGGAATCCCTTTCTTTCACGCTCTTTCTGTCAGTTTGTAGCATCACTAGAGACAAATATTGTCCACTGCTTCCACGCTCCGAGGGCTCCTTCATGATTGAGTTATTTACATCTAAGTAGCTCGAGGCTTTCTAGCTTCCAATGAAAATGTTTCAAATGTTGCACATCTCCTCCCTCACAGAACTTTGATGGCTATTCTTCTGATTCAGATATGTTTCCAGATGTTCGCGATGTCATTGTGCGAGCTCCTTGTCCTAAATGCATTATCCTCATAAGAAATGGTCAGATTTTTTTTGTGTGCTCTCTTTTTCGCTATGAAACCACTTGAGAGACCTCGTAGCTATGGAAGATCTCTCATTATGCAGACGACACTGGAGTGGAGATGCTAAGAGAAAAAGAGAGATGCAGAGTTTCAGATAAGATGCCGTATCCAGGTGGAGACTATGCGCATATTACATTCCACTTTTTGTTTGTTTTATCATGTGACATATCATCATAAGCATTGTGGGTTTCTTGGATCATTTTTATAGATGGGGATGATGTTTATTTTCAGTTTTTTTCTACACAAACATACTATTAAAATACCCATCTTATGTGAGTCTTTACATGAGCATGTTGCTTAGTTAAATCAATGAGTAAGCTTGTTGTGCTTGTAAGTTTGAATTCTTTGTAACTCTCCTAGTTAGTGTAAAGCACTCATTGTTTTTAAAGGAGATGATTTAGTGAAGTCTTTATAGGTGCATAACTCATTTGGCCCATTCCTAAGAAGTAGTGTTTTTGAAGGAGATGATTTAATGAAGTCTTTATAGGTGCATAACTCGTTTGGCCCATTCCTAAGAAGTAGATCTGGTGGCAAGATGATTATCTATCATGATTTACTTCATCAAATTGTCGACCTACACGTTCTTTAAGATATATGTTGATGGGACGTTTGGCTCGGTAAAACACTACACAATGAATTTAGGCATAGAAAGCTGTGGATGTTTATGCTCCCTTAAGTCGTTTGAAGTCTTGTCTCCCACAACAATCTCCTCCTTTGGGAGAAACTATAGAAATATACTATAAAAGTAGCTTGGATAATGTTCTAAATTAATAAGAACATTAAATGAGATATGAGCATAGCTTAGTGGTTAATTCTCAAGGATGAGGAGGAGGTCTTGAGTTCAACCTTCATGGAGAGCATGGGGAGAGCTTTGCCAGAAGATCTTTGGCGCTTTGTAGAAGTATCCACTAAAATTAGTGTAGTTTAGCTTGAGTTTAGAGAGACTTACTCAGGTGGCAAAGTATGCCTACTACTGATAAACACTAGTGGAAGGTGTAAAAGCAGTGGTGGATTACCTTTCTAGTGATTAGAGGATTTTGTAATGATGATATATGAATGTTGTACATATAAATTTTAGTGTTTGTAATTTGGCAATTTATTCGTGGAAAGAGAATGAACTATTTAGGAAATGGGATGGATTTACGTTTCTAGAAACATTATTGAATGCTTCATGGACTATTTTGAGGGGTCATGGCGTGTTTTTTTAGGTACCTCCTTCTGTAACATACATTTAATAAGAGAAATGACTGCAGTTAATATGTCTGTGTTTCATAGCTTAGTTGAATGGTATGTAGACCTGGTGAAATAGTACAACCATCGTCCTTTTACCATCGAAAATATATGTCTTTGTTATGGGTCAATAATGAATCCTTGAAAATGGGAATTATCTCAGCGTGTAATTTTGTGGAGTGATCTAGCTGGTTGCCGTACAATTTTACTCCTGATACAGAAAAGGCTACTGTGATATGATGACTATGTGCTAAGGAATTCCGATAAAACCTTTTCTGCGTAAATTGATGGTGCCTTCACTAATATGGACTGTATATCCCTATAAATATTTTCCATTGAAGATTTACTTATGACAACAATACATGGACCATTGCGCCGATTCGTGTATCTTGACTATATACAGAAGCCTGATTGATTATGTATTAAGAAATAGAACACCTGAAATGTTACTTCTTGTGGTGCTTTTATGGAATGTTATTGCTTACAATACTTTGAGTTGGAATAAAGAAGCTTTAAACGAAGACTAATGACCAGGGGGTTGTCTTTTGATTGTTTATTGTCTATTCCAGTACAGCATCATGTTCCATATTGGGCGTTCCATGTAACCCATGGCATTCCAGCTTGACAAATGATGCCAGAACTTCGGGCTCTCTAAATTGCACCAATAAAATACTGAAATTTAATCCACATATTGATTCATTACCACACAAAAAATTGCATCACATCATTAATTTCTGTTGATTATAAATGGCTCAAACTCATCAAGCAATAGAAGTAGGAAGAGTCGTGTGCTTCAATGTTACAAACTTACTATTGTGCGTGTGTGTGTGTGTGTGTTTTTTTTTTTTTTTGGTACTGATAATGAATGTTGTTTGGGAATACCTTTACTCTGTAAAAAAGGCATCATTCGCGTCCATTTGTATGAATTCACTCTTGTTAGTTTCAGCCATTAGATGGCCTGGAAGTTTTTTGAGATACAATCTAGCTCGACATAAAGTTATATATGTAAACTGATGTGTCTCTTTTCAGGCATGGATAAGTCTGACAATTATTCTTCTAATAGTTTTATAAATCAGAAATGCACAGATATAACTATAACTGTAAGAAATGTCCCCCCCCGGCATCATCAAGTGCTCCTTCTCATCAACAACAAGCTTAAACCCAAGTGGGCCCCGTATGAGAGTGATGAGAGGGTGATTAACCTTCTTTGTAATGCCATCTAAATTTTGTAAGATCTACCCCTACTCTGTGGGATTTGGGAGGGGTCCATGGGCACTAGTTCCCTTCATTTGTACTTTTCTTTTCCTTTTAATTAATACAAGTACAGTAGAGTAGGCTAAGGCGGGACTTCCTTTCTTAAAAAAAAAAGGAAATGCACAGATATAGAAAATATTTTGGTTTTTGATAAGTAACTGATTGTTGATTTCTACGTCTAAAGCATTATGAGCCATGCTTGTTTAGCCACACTGTGATATCACTGGTCACTTGTTACCTTATCTTCAAGTAATGTGAAGAGACTGCTGTGTGTGACGAAACCTTCCTTGTTCCACTAGAATTATTGCAAAAACATTTAGTTTCCGTCAATACATGAAAGCAGGTGTTAAGAGGGCAGTAAGGGAATACAATGGTGAAAAGGCCCAAATTAGGCGAAAGGGAAACTAGGTAATTTGAAAGCTCAACTAACCTGTCAACGTCTGCTGACAAGAGTTGAGCTGATCTTGCCCCCGCCTCATCCAACTGAACGATCACGTTTCCACTTGAAATATTTTTTTACTAGCAGTGCTCCACACCACTATGAATTAACAAGAAAAACATTGACATATGGCATGTGGCTTGTACTAGGTATGTTAAAGAAGTTAGTGGGAAGTCTTTCTCTTTACAGACTTATTTGGGTGTGCTTATCACAAAAGATACTATACGACATAACTAAAAGTCATGCTTCTGAGTAAATCACTAAAAAATGATAGGTCGAAACTCTTTATTCCGATATTCTAATCGGAACCGATAATGGATTACTTGTCACTTGTAAACTTGGTTTGTGTTAAGATTCATTGTTTCGCAAGGAAAGGAAGACATGGTTTTTATGGTAACCTTTAGCTACTACTTGACATGTTCTGATAAGCGGTTTACCGTTAATGAATATTTTCTCTCTGCAAATAATACAGATAATACTCTGTAAACACATACACGATTGATCTTAACTATATGAGGTATCTCTTTTCTTAGTAAACCTTAAAATTATCTGAAGGTATGTTTTTACGTCTATACACAATCACTTGCAAATTCAATTTCTATATGCAACGTTGCCTAATAGAAGTTCATTTGAATTTCTTACATTCTAATACTCATTATACATTGCATTTAAAGCGGGGTGAGAGCCTCCCATTCTGTTACTACGAATATAAAAGATATTGAGTTATCCATCAAAATATCTCTTGTAGGTTAATCATACCTAGTACAACGTAAGAGTTTTTTAATCTCAAAAGGGTATGATGTGGCATCTTTTCATAAGGATACGGACTCTATACCTAAACATAGGTTGTTTATTTGCGCAAAGGTATTCCGCAAAGGTAATGTTAAACTTCTTAGTTAGGTATCACATACATAAACACATGCATGCATACATACATACACATACACATACACACATACATACATACATCATACTTATCTACTATGAGATGGCTTATAAATACCCATATCCGCACACAATAATAGCTCACACACATACTAACATGATAGACACACACACACTAACATGATACACACACTTGGGTGAATGGAAATAATAACCATAACGCATGCTGATCCTGTCTCAGGAATCATACATTCACACATACTTATGTTCCGATAATGGTATCATCTCAAACAGACACAAGACACACATTCATACTAATTACCCTTTAATCCATACGTGCATACACATACCCGTACTTGTATACATGCACACACTCTAAATGAGTTGGGATTCACATAAAGAACGTTTTATTTAAAAAAATATCTAGCATGAGAATCTTTAATGGGCACTAAGTTTTGAAATAAAATATTAGCTAATTTGATGAGTCGTCAAAATCGTGAGGGGAACCAGAAATTATATGCATACGATTCGACAACCAAGCGTGTACATCTCCATTATTGGAGCCCAATTCATTGTGCTCAAAACCAATCCTTACCTCAGATGCTTATTACATAGAATTCAGTAATGCTCCCACGACGACGAAGTGTTCTTCAAGCTTCAAGGTTATTTTCTACACCCCCCCCCCCCCCCCCCCCCCCCTATGCCCATGATATGGTCAAACGTACCTTTTCCTTTTTTCTTTTCTGGTTTCCACATTCTAGTTTGGGTTGCCCTCATGATGGGAGGTCCTGTTGTTTTGATCTTGTTATTTTCCAAGATGAATATCCTATGGTGTTTGAAGAGAGGGGACTTCTTACAATTACATACCTTCTGCTTAAGAGGCCAAGGAAATATTATGGGGGTTATATGCTTTCGATATTATTTCCAAAAGATAATGCTACACGAAAATGATGAACTTGGATATCAAAATTTCTCATATGAAAGGTAAAAACAAAATTTTGCCCATTGACTTCTCATCACGGTGTGGAGATGCTCTGGCTCTGAGGGGGGCTTTGTCACTGCCCAACATGGGTGAGGGTTCCCTTCTCCATAGGTGCGGATGAAAGAAGAACAATATTCCCCTCTTGCCTCATTTCTGTGGTATTTTCCCCTCTATGGGGTTTGATGGCACTGCAGGATGCCCTTCGTAATGACTTTGCTCATGGAGATGCTCATGGAGGCTCTCGTGGCTTGATTGGGGATTATAGCTCTCCTGTTTCACACAAAGGGCAAGCAATCAATTCCAATGGTGTTATGAACGTCCTCTCGAAAGCTCAAAATGTTGATCCTGCTAATGCTCAGAATGTACAGTCCTCTCCTCATTGTAGAACCCCTACCATATCATTTGCTAATGTGTTGAGGACTCAAAATGCCTACTCCAACCCCTTGTTTAATAACATGGGACATATAGGTATGATCGATCCTTATACTTTTGGTTACATGGATAAAGGAAAGCAAAAAAAAGGGGAAGACAATGCTCATGAAATTTGTGTGGAATCCGATTATAAAGATAGAGATGATGCAACTCTCATAATTCATAGAAACATTTTGGACAATTGGCAAGCCCAATTAGTAGATAAAGTGGTGAATGGCCTATGCCAAACATTAGATGTGTTGGGACTTTGGGCCGAGAACAACTAGGAAAGTAAGGGTAGTTTTCTAAGACACATTCTTGCCCAATAACTATTTTCTTTTCTAATTTGAAGATGCTATAAGTGCTCTAAAGGTGTTTAGTGAGGGACACTGGTAATTCAAGTTTATTGCTATGCCATTTTCCAAATGGTATGTGGGATTCAACCCATAGGGTCCCAAACCTACAAAGGTCCCAATATGTCTTGATTTACTAGTTGATTATCACCCTTGGATTGATAGTCTTAGTGGGTTGATTGGAAAAGTGTTAGGATAAAGAAATAGAGAAAACATTAATACCAAATGGGATCCAAAGGTTATGATAGAAGTGGATATCTCTAAACCAATCAAAACCATCCTGATCATTAAGGATTCAAATGGAAGAAGTCCCCATGAACAAAAGATAACATATAGAAACCTTCCAAATGCTTACTTTAACTGCTACAAGCAGGGGCATCTCATTAAAGAATCTCCCCTTTTGTTTCAACACAATGAGCATCTCTCTAACAATAAAAGATATGGAGGACAAAGAAAACATAGAACATAATGTTGTCTCTTAAGATGAACATATTGAGCATGACTAGGACACTATCAAGAAAACCCCTGTGAATCGTGATGAAGATGGATGGACTTAGATTCAGTATGAAAAAGAGAATGGTGAAGTAAATACCCTAAAGTTTATACAAACACTCATAATAACTGTGAGAATGGTAATACTATTGATGCTATTTTTTCTCAAGAACTCAACAAGTATGATTAGAGAAAAATCAATATATTTAATCAAAAGGGGATACTCAAGAAGAAAAGCTCATAGACTATGTGAAATCTATGGCATGGGTTGTATAAGCTCATAGACTATGTGAAATCTATGAATGATTCAACATGTGTAGTTGAGGTTTCTTAGGCTATCTCAGATGCAAATTTTTGGGATGTGTGCTTTGGTCATCTAAATTTTGGTAATTTGCTAGAGCTATAGAAATCCAAAGTGGTTTCCTTGCTTTCCAAAATTGAGGCATCTTCTAAATATTTCTATAAAGGCTCTATATTGGGCAAAATGAAATGTTCCTCCTTCCCAGAATATGGGTCAATTAGATTTGCTCATAAAATTCTGAAATGTTTATGTGATTTAAAGAATTCCTAGTTATGGCTAAAAAAATATGTCAAAATGTAAATTCAGCACCCTCCATTCTGATCAAGGGGGAGAATAAATGTTTTCTAATTTAATGGGTCTCTGGATGATCATGGGATAAAACATAAGTGTGCACTAACATACAAACCTCAACAAAATGGAGATGTTGAAAGAAAGAATATATCTATTATGGAAATGGAGAGGTGTATGGTCAAAAGTTAGGATTTACCACATTGCTTTTGACTTGAGGTTGTTACGTGTGCAACTTATCTACTCAATAGGTGTCCCACCAAAGCACTACCATTGATCACTCCATATGAGGCTTTCCATGGTCACAAGCCATCTATTGCTCATCTATGTGTATTTGATTGTCTAGAATATGCATTAGTGCATGAAAAACAATGTAGGAAACTAGATGATAAATTAGTGAAATGTATTTTTGTTGGGTATAGTTCTAAAAGCAAAGGCTATTGTCTGTATCATCCACAAAGTAAATGCATTTTAGTTAGCCATTATGTTGTTTTTGTGGAAGATGCAATTAAACCTTTACTTTCATGTACCAAGGAGACATAAGTTATCTTGAAAGATATGTATGCCACTTTGCTACCTCCTTTTTAGGTGAGCACTCAAGTGCTAGTCCAAATGAGAAACTTTCTCAAACTTTATAAGTACAAAATGATGATGTGAATCATTCCATTTGTGATGCATATTTACGTGATGCGCTTTTTGATGAGAGGGTTGACATAGAAAAGTCAAAAACTATGCCTAAATTGCTAGTGTAGACTTTCAGAGATAGAAAACTAGGTGCACCTTTTTTAGATTGTACTAGTTCAGGCTGTTATGGTGCTCCCTTTGCATCGAATTGTTATGCAATGGCTGCCTCTAGTCTTTATGATGAGAATGAGCATATTTCTTTTGATGAAGCACAAAATTTGGAAAATTGGATTGTTGCTATGCCATCATAATATGATGCTATTATAAAGAATGGTACTTTGTGTTTATGTGATTTGCCTCCAAGAAAAAGGGCCATCGACGGTAAATGGGTATAGAAAATGAAACATAAGCCTGATGGAATAGTTGAAAGTTATAAGGCTAGGCTTGTTGCCAAAGGTTATGCTCAAGAGAGAGACATTGATTTTGATGATATCTTTGCTCCCACATGTGGGCTGATCATTGTTTGTAGCAATTGTGCACTTGTGGCTCATCATGGTTGGAATGTACATCAATTGGCCATTAAAATTGCATTTCTAAATGGTGACTTACATGAATAAGTGTTTGTACTTCAGCCCCGTGGTCTTGTGCAAAACGGGCATGAAAAAAAATTGTGTAGGTTGAAAAAGGTATTATATGGTTTGAAGCAAGCACCACGTGCTTGGTATGAGAAAATACATGCCTACTTTGTCGCTCATGGTTTTGAGAACAATCCAAATGAGAGCACCTTATATGTTAAGCATGGAGATGATGTACGTCTCATCATTGTTGTATATGTTGATGTTATGCTACTGATTGGTCCTAATGAGAAGCATATTGCTTAATTTAAGGGTGATTTACATATCTCTTTTGAAATGTAAAATTTTGGGCATTTGCATTATTATTTGGGCATGCCATTTATGTAAGTTGATGGGGGAATAGCTTTGTGGCAAAAGAAATATATTGAAACATTATTGAAGTGCTTTGGACGGAGACTAAAAACCTCTTGACCCTCCCATGGAAACAGGTTTACAATGGAGTTGTCATGATGTTAGAGATGCATCTAATGTCATTCTCTATTAGTATGTTGTTGGATACTTGATTTACTTATGCATAGCTCGACACAATATTTACTTTGTTGTCTCTTAGTTGATTAGGTTTATGCATTGCCCAAGTGTCAAGCATTGGTAGGCACTTAAGCACATATTTTGCTTGGTACCCAAATTCTTGGATTGTTTTATCTCAAGTTGGGATTGTTATCTCCAAATTTTCATGCTTTCTTGACTCAAACTGGGCTAGTTGCTATGACATGCATGTGTCCACTAGTGGTTTTTGCATCATGTTTGCTAGCTCATGCATATCTTGGTCGAGCAAGAAGCAGTCTACCATGGTCACTTCTAGTTATAAGGTTGAGTAGAGGGCAACATTCACAATAATTGTTGAGTGTGTGTGACTCAGATACCTTTTGGCTCATTGGGTGTTGGTTAGTCTTCTGCCACCACCATCTTTACTAATAGTTGTAGTGCATGGGTAGTTGTGAGGAACATTGTGTTCCATGCTTGCACAAAGCACATTGAGGTGCACTACCATTATTTTAGGGAGAGGTTCTTTGCTACAGAGATCATTTTGGCTTATATGCCCACATAGGATAATGTTGCAAATCTTTTCACAAAGGTTGTACCTAGGGAGAAGTTTGAAGCTTTTTGCAAAGCTTTCGGTTACCTTCCTTTTGTGGATTGATTTTTTTCCACATAGCTTGGTAGTTCCTTATACATGAGTGCTAGCTCCTTGTTCATGACATCACTTTCAAGGGGGATTTGTTGATATGTTTGGTAGTGATGTGTGTGGACACACTTAAGACCACCGGGGCACTTTTCCCTCCTTAGGAGGTTTTCACCCCTGGCTCGCATATATGCATATAACCCTAATGGGTCACTTATCTTTGTATGTTTCACTTGGTAGTACGTTCTGTATTGTGTTGTGCTCCAAGCTTCTTCTACCTCCTTGTGTTGTTTGTGTGCTTTCATGAACCTCAAACTCCAACAATACACACACTTGGGTAAAAGGAAATAACTCCATAACTAATGCTTATTCTATCTCAAGAATCATACACACATACATTCATACGATATCATTATGAACATAGACAATGACACACATTCAGGCTTACCCTTTAATGCATTCATGTGTATACACATACCCCTACTTCTATACCTGCATACACTCTAAATGAGTTGGGATTCATATAAAGGACGTTTATGCTTAAGAAATATCTAACATAGGAATTGTTAATGGGCACTAGGGTTCGAAATAGAATATTAGTTAATCTGATGAGTCGTTAAAATCACGAGGGAACCATAAATTGTATGGGTAAGGTTTGACAACCACAAAAGCGTGTATATCGCTATTATTGGAGCTTCATTCATTGTGCTCGATACTAATCCTTAAAATTTAAGTCTCTTTGATTACTGCTTTAGCTATAACACTGTTATTAAAAACACACATGATATTAATGTTGGTAATTTCATATCGTATGGGTCTTATGCACACAGGGACGTGTTTGGCATTTGAACAGAGCAGTAGAGACAAGGAGTACAGTTCCAAGTTAAGGGAATATGTCTATAAGCTTTTCCGGTATAATATGAAGGGTTGAATTCCACGTTGAGTTCGTTGGAATCAATATGATATGAGTGGGTTCAAATTCGCCTGTGATAATATTTCGCTTAAGTGAAAACTTGTTTTGGTCTCAATAGGACTGATAACTTCTATGGTATTTGGCTATCTAAATCTACTTGTCTACGATTTGTATAGAAAGTGCTAATACTCAATGGATATTTGTAGTATAGCATGGTTTGTTCTTGCTATCCTTCCCGTTTGTGGGTACAAGTTTACTTTTACGCTCGTTAAAATGATTTCCTGTAAATGATGTTTCTTGGAATGCGTTATGTATGCGAGCGAAAGATTGGTAATTGGGTAGTAATATTTAGTCTAAACCAATTCTAGATGAGCATTTCCGTTTTGGAAACTCCTAGCCCGGGAACGTAGCTAATAAGACTAATAATGCAAACCCTAAATACACACTATACTGGAGGTCTGCAAAGAGAAGATTTTCTTTCGTCCCTCGATAGGATATTGTAAAGGAATGGAGGGATATGTAATTTAGGAATCTTCAAATACTTGGCGCATATTAATTATGCAGAGCTTACTGGAATTTTCCAATGCTAAATTGTTGATGATCGTATAGCTTTTTTTTTCTTTGTTGAGACAAATAGAAAAGTAAATTAATGGAACTGTAGTACAATTGTGCAAGGGGCAAGAGCCCACACATCCCTTGAAAACAAGGGCATGGGGGAGGAAACCCGAGAACCCAAAGAGATCAACAGAGAGTACACAACAGAGCACAAGGCTCAAACCATACATGGATTAGGGAGGGATCTTAAAACTAGCATGATAATACATAAGAAGTTTGTCAGCTGAGTAGGTGGAGAACAATAATTGTTTCCACTTGCAAGGAGGTGATTCATACATAATATCAGTGAAGGATTTTCCATCATCCAAAACATTGTGCATGTTGACCAAAGTCTGCCATCCAGGCTTAGCTAACACTCTGATTAGAAGGATCAGAAAGTTTATGGAGCTACTTTGAAAATGCTTTAGATTCCTACTCTGCCAAATGAACCAACGAGTATGACTTCTCCAAGTTTTTCACAAAGCAATGTCCATTTGTTTAGAAGATCCCAGAAGCAGCTCTTGGACACCGAGAGCTTGGATTCTTTTAGCCTTCATGTAGGAGATAAGATAATGCCAAAATATATTAGCATGGCCAAAAAATATGAATAGGTGATGTAAATCTTCCACCTTGCCACAGAAAGTACATTGGCCATCATTAATTTTACATTTCATAGATCTATGACTAGTCCAAAATCCATTATGTAATATAAGCCATTGTAAAATGGGCTGTTTGATTTGAGAGGGAAATGCCGAAATGCAGTGGAAACGATAGTTCCACTGGGAACAAGATCATTGGACTTTCCATCTCTTGTTAATATTGTAAACAATTTTGGCAATTCAACCTTTGTGTATTTTGAATTGCTTTAGCATGTCCTGGGCAATATCCTGAATCTTCAGAGGTCTCTTATTGCAGGTCTCCCATTTGTTCACCTGATCTGCTTGTAATCAATGAGCACTTGCAAACAAGAAAGAGAAAGATTAGGTTGGGTCCAAAAGAAATCATTACTAGCTATCTCACCACCCTAAAGGAAGGAGTTGCAAGTCCTAAAAACCTAATTGAAGCACTTATGTTTCTTGATAACAGGTTGACAGTTATTCTAATGAGCAAGCCAACCATTCCAAGGTGACTCCTATAAGAAAAAGTTCAAATTATTTAAAAAATCCTTGTTAGGAGAGTAAATTGCCTTAACTTTCATCCAGGCATTCTAGAATTTGGAGGTCACAGGGCTTCCAGTAGTATAGTATTGTTGAGGGGACATAATGATATCTCAAATGTGATTGTTATTCCAGGCTTTGTAACCTCACACTGAATGAGTTAATTTTCTTGTTAAGAAGTAAAGACCAGATGCCAGTGGAGGACAAACTTCTAGCAATCCATTTGGAAGCTGGGGAATGTGTCATCCTAATAGGGCACATGATACCTAAACCTCCCTCTTTCTTGGGAAGACAATAGATGGACCAAGACACCTTGGTAATTCTATTGGAGTGTTCATTTATGCCCCACACGAACCTTCTGGCGAGAGTAATAACCTAAGACAATTGCTTCTTAGTGGGGAGCCAACAAGAAAGAAAATAAATGATATACGGAAGCAAGTAATGATTAAGTATTAAAATTATGTGAGTCAGAGAATAGTAGCAGTTATAGCACTTGAGGAATTTAGGCCTGAACTTTTGAAGAACCCAATCCCATCTTTGCTGAAAGGTGACTTTGAAGCCCATCGAGATACCAAGTAATCTGAAAATAGTACCTTCTTGTATGATTTCACAAATGTTATTGAAAATACAAGGGTGAATGAAATTATTTGAAGCTTTAAAACCAGTCTTTTTATGATTGATTTTGGACCCATTAGCAAGACAAAAAGTATATAGGCATTCCAAGACAGTGTTACTAGAGGTTAGATCAACATTAGTACACATGTTAGTATCATCAGCAAACATCTGAAGACCGAGCCGGGAAGGGGAGCTGGGGATATGAATACCTTTTATAGTACCCTTACTCATAGCATCCTTAATCATCCAGCCAAGAGCATCACTCGAAATGGCAAAGAGGAGAAGAGCAAGAGGACATTCTTGTCTCATGGACGTACAAAACTTGAAGGGCTTACTAAGGGACCCATTAATATCCACTCTAGAGAAGGCATTCCCAAATAAAGTACCGACAAACCTAATGAATTTTCTACCTAGACCAACAACTTGAAGAGATTGAAGGACGAAGTCCCACTCAATTCTATCATAAGCTTTATCAAAGTCAACTTTGAAGAAGTAGTAGTCTTGGCTTTGTTCATTTGCAACCTCCAACCCTTCCCAAAGGGAGATGATGGCATCAAGGATGAATCTACATTTTATGAAACCTTTTTGCTTAGGGGAGATGATTTGGTCCATTATGTTGCTAAGTCTTCTAGCCAGGGTGGAAGCTAAGATTTTTTATATGGCAGTAAGGCAGGTAATAGGTCTCCAATTGTTTAGGTCTTCTTTATTATCTGTTTTGTGAATCAGTCTTATCACACCAGTATTCATATGAGCAAGGAGAGCACCTTTCCTAGAAACCTCTTCCCAAATCAAAAGAATATAGGGGGACAAGAAGTCTTTAAGCACCATGAAGAACTCATTAGGAATCCCATCAATACTAGGTGACTTACAAGGTTTCAATTTATCAATTATTTCTTTAATCTTACTGGCAGTGAGGGGCAGGTCCAAGATAGCTATAGGCTAGGAGTGATCATTTTTCTTCTCTTTAAGGCAATGGTATCCCTCTCTTTCTGAATATCCTCCCCCACTTGGGAGAACTAGAGAAAAAAATATATCCATAAAGAAGCACTAGGCCTCTTGTAAGTTGTCCTCATTGTTGATACCAATCCCATCATCCCTCTTATTCAATAAAGGAACATATTCCCTAGATTTTTTATTCTTGAGCAAGGAGAACATCCATTATTAGGTTAATCCAACTTCTTATCCTAGAATTCCCTTGAGTAGGAAAGAGAAATACTAGCATCAAGGTACTCTTCACATCTCAATTTATAATGGAGATCAAGAGCTTCTTTAGGACACCTAGCTTTATCAATACTAGAAAGCTTGTTAGAATCTTGAGTTTTCTCAGGACTCTAATGTTCTTGGACAAATGATTGCAGTAATTAAAAAGATTTTGAATCTCGAGAATAGAGAGCTCCGAGCATCTAGAGGGGGAAGCACCAGTAGAGAATTCATTGGTAATAATGTTCTTGATTTTTTCCTTGATACAATGAAGTTGAAGAAGGCTAGAGTCAAGATGTGGCCACCCCACCTTCTAAATGGGGGAACCCTTCCTAAATTTGGCATCCCAATAGCTATTATGGAGGTTGCTAGAGATATAGCATCTATCAAGTCTAGTAGCAAGGGAGTTGTTACAAGTCTGGTTATGTCTTCACGTGAAACCAATTCTAGAGGACACATTTATGAGGTCATGGTCATAACAAAGGTTATACCAATCGGTTTTTTCTTGGCCACTCTCGATATTATCTTTACTTCCATGCATATCAATATTAGGATTCACCATATTAAAGTCACCATTGATGATGAGGGGGCCAAGGAGAGCATTAATGGCATTCCAGCAGTCCTTCTTGTTAATGGCTAAATTGGAGGCATAAATATTGATCGTGGTACAATTAAAGGGTGCTTTGAGGGAAACAAGAGTCCATTGGTGCTTGTGACAAACATGATGATCACTAATAAAGTTAAGAAGAGAGAGGCACATGCCAATGGCAACATCTTGGGTGGTCAATATAAAACCATTTATGATTGCTCAAGAGAATATTAATATGATTGTGCAACTTTATGCCAGTTATCTTAACTTCTTAAATGAAAATAAAAAAAGGTTTTATGAAGTTACCTTTGAACCATTTGTTAAGACACTTAGCTCTGATCGGATCTCTGATACCTTTGGTGTTAAAAGTGAGATTTTTAGTGTAATCCATAAAAAGAAGGAACGAAGAGAGAAGAAAATAGAACTACTTCTTGCTAACCTTGTCAGGCTTTAGATAGAGTGCTAGAGGCTCTCAAGTTGTCCTTCTTGTTGGTTTTAACCTAAGGTTGGTTCTTGGGATCCTTATTTTTTGTATGCTGCATCTCAACATCCTCATGATGATCCACCTGTAGAGACATATTATTCAGTCTATGATTATCAAAATTACTTAGCTCTCTAGTAAACTATGGGTCTTGAGTAGTATATTCAGATCCCAGTTCCTTATTATGGGAGAAATTTGATGATTTCCTTTTAGTGACTACAATCCAATCATCCTAGTTAGAGTCATCTGAGACATAGTTGGGTTTACCACTTCCTTCAACATTAACATCCATTGGAGCATTGTTGATATTGGGGTTAACATTATCCTTATTATTAACTTCATCAACATCCATGACTTCCATAGAATCATCAAAAGGATTATATACTTCTCCAAGAAGAACATCAAAAGAATTGGAAAGTTTACGTGTTTTTCTTCGAGGACCTTTGGGAAAAGGTTTCTTACTAGTATTTGACGATGGAGGGGCTCTTGAGGATTAATATTTCTTCCGAGTTCTTTAGAACTTGGAGAGTCACCAGTAACTCCACTTTTAAGTAAGGTACAATCTTTGATGAGATGACCCTACTTATAACATTTAAAACAATGGTTAGGAGGATTCTTGCAAATCATTCTTTATTCATGTAGCTTCTTGCCATCATGATCTTTTATGATAATAGTACGTTTAATTGGTTTATCCAAGTCAATCTCGATCATTATCTAGGGATCCCATTTGGTGTTGATACAACTCCCTCTTGTCTTTTGACCTACAACTTTCCCTAAAACTCCACCTAATTTATCAATCCACAGGTAGAACTCAACATGCAAACCCGGGAAGTCGACCCAAATAGGTACTTTGGTCATCTTGGGGCCTCTGTGTTTAAAGCCTAAGTACCACTTGAAAAACAAAATAGGAACACTTTCAATAAGGCAGTGGCCTTTAGAGATCACCTTAAACGCTCTATTAGAGTCATCAAAGAAAAGCAGGAAACAGTTGTTTGGCAAGTATTGAATATGCTTAACATATAGACCATGAGACTCCCAATTGGATTTTATCCATTGCTTCAACACTTCTTAGGCAAGACGAGGGCCGTGATAGAGGCCCATAGCTACTCTCTCAGAGATTTGATGTTGCCAAGAATCAAAGCTATTCTTATCTATAATAAGTGCATCGTCTTCTTCCTTAGAGTCCACTTCATCCACATTCACGTGATGGGGTTCTCATCTATTTTTTGTTTTCCGTTGATGTCAATCAAAAAGAGAGAAGACGGTTGCATACCTAATTGCCATAATCCTTGATGGGGGTTGGAATAGACACCACCTGTTAGAGATTTCGCATAGGTTTGGACCAGGGAGCGAACGTTGCTAGAACTGTAGGCATTAGTATTTGTAGATACAATTAATGTTACCTGATGAAGCTTTTGGTGAACTCAACGACTTGTTGTGCTCAGTAGGAGAAACGTCAATCACTGCTTGCATTCCATTTGGTGCTTGAGGGGAGCAAGGAACTCTGGAAGGAGTATAGCCTTGCATCAAGTCACTACCTTGATCAACATACCTTAATGTATAATCGTTTGTAAGAGTGTCTTGTAAAGCTATCTCTCCCCAGAAGGGGGGAGAGGGGGAAGGGGTGGGGAGAGTCAGATCCAGCAATGGAGATCCGTTAGGATAGAAGATGATGATGTGGCATCGTATACATCAAATGTAAACCAACAAAAGTAATTGTAATGTATGCCCACAGCTCACGGCTCACCACGTGGGCCTTATCATATCTCTCTCTCATCGTCGTCTCTGAGCATGGGCAGTGCCATAACTGCACAATGTAGTTGAATTAACAAAGTGGTATCAGATCTCAAGGAGATGCACCATACGATTCAAAGAGCATCAGGGTGTCTACTTCATCTTCTCTATGAGAACGTTGTCCTTGTTGTCAAATATTGACCTCTGCATAGACATTCAGGAAAGGTTGCAGACATACTCTTCCCAAAGGCATACTGAGAGATCTTGGAGCAGTGTTGGGATGAAAGATTCTCAGGTCACCATAATGCATAACTAAAGATATACAGATAATGGAGAGACACAGATACAACGAATGTGCACAATGTGCTATTCTCATTTTATTTCGATATTCAAGCAGCTCTCGTGCATTGGTGTAGCTCATGAGCCACAAACAAAGAATTAATCACATAAAGGGATGGAGCACAATGTGGACAACTCACACACCTTGTGAGGTTATATTACCCTACTGAAAATCTTGAATTAAAAAAAAATTTGAGGGACATGGTGAGGTTTTTAACTGGGGTATTCTCATCTCGTGGAGATTCCTTGGTGACATAGGTGGGAGACCAAAGAGAATACAGCCCAAAGACCTCGCATATCAATCATGGGATGGATGTATGACATTGTGGCTTCCCAATAGAAAGAATTTTCTCCCGTTATGTGTTGTTATTGATGCATTTACCCAGAGTTTTGGTTTTGAAGTGGATTCACTATAGTTGATTTGGCTCATATACACTTTGGACAAAAGGAGAATCTATCAAAATTTTTTCCGAGCCGTCATGAATGAGCAAATAGATGAACAAGAGGAAAACCATTGAGATTACTTGCAAACATTCAATTTTTGGTGCATATATCAAGAAATACAACCGAAATGCTACCGAATTTTTTCTAGGTCTTGCCATAAGATTGCCATAGCATAGAAAAGTCCTTAAATTGCAAGAATGGGTGATAACATTGCACAAATAGTTGGTGATAAACTTAAGAAAGACAATTATCACATATGGTCGTAAAGGATGGAGAACTTCCTAATGGGAAAAGGATTATGGGGATTAGTGAATGGAGAGGACAAGTGTCTTGGGTTTCCAGATAACCCGAATGTAGAAGAGCAAAAGGAATATAAAACATGGATAGAAAAATCTAGAAAGGTACTCCATTGGATTTCGATATGTATCTCTAAGAGCCTCATACCACATATTATGAAGGCTAGCACACCGAAGGAAGCTTGGGACATAATTCATAAAATATATGGTACGTCAACGGAGGCTAGAAAAATTTACCTAAAGAGAAAATTGCATAGTGTATGGCATGGCAATAGATCCATAACCGTTTATGTGGCTTAAATTAGAAAGATCACTGATGATTTAGCTTCCATAAACTACAAGGTTGAAGATGACGATATGGTGTCAGTTATGCTCAATGGTCTAGGACCACAACACAAAAATTTAGACACTTCTATCTCAATAAGAGGCATTATGACTGATTTTGATGAGCTAGTAGCCCTTTGTATGACAAAAGAATCAAAATTGAATGCATCAGGAAGTGGAAATTCAAGAGATCATGCATTCTTTCAACATAGAGGAAGAGGTTCTAGTCATGGATGTTCAACTTCTAGAAATTTAAACACAATGGATATGCCAAGAGGTAGAGGAAGATCAAACTCAAGGGGTAGAGGAAGATCGAACTCAAGAGGTAGAGGAAGATCACATGCACTTGGAAACTGTTACCATTGCAGGAAGTATGGCCATTTTGAGAAAGACTTCTATCATAAACAGAATAGTCAAAGAGGAAGAGGTAGAGGCCGTTATGCATCACATGGAAACTTCTCTACTGAAAGTTCACATAGAGATTATGGTAGAGATAATATGTTTGCAATGGAGCATGTGTTAAATAGCATGTCTAAACCTGGAAATGATATGAATTGGTACATAGACTCTGGTTGCACAAATCACATGACAAGCATAGGAGACTAGTTTGAGTCAAAAGAGCCTTTGAAGTCTAAAGAGTATGTGCCAACTTGAGATGATAGTTTACACCTCATTAAAGACGTTGGGAATGTACCGCTAGTACAAAAGAATGGTGTTCAAAACACACTAAGTGATGTTTTACATGTGCCTAGCATTACAGAGAACTTAGTTTTGGTTGGTCAGCTTGCAGATCAAGACATGGAAGTAATTTTCAATAAACATGGTTGTTTCATACATGATTTCAAGTATTGCAAAAGAGGTAAATTGCTTGGTCATGGAAAGAAGATGGGTAAATTTTTCACATTTGAAATGGGCACACCTCTTTATCAGAATATGTATGCCAAGAATAATGAACACTGAGATATAACTGAATTGTGGCACAAAAGAATTGGTCATATCAACTTGAGGAAATTAAAGTCTATGGAAAAGCAAACATTAGTGCATGGACTACCAAGATTTGGTCATTTAAATTTTGAAAGAATTTGTGAAGCATGCGCATTTGGCAAACATCAATATATGAAGTTTCCAAGAAGAGAAATGCATAGAAAGCGACCTCTAGAGCTGATCCATAGTGATATGATTGGACTTGTTAGAACAAAATTAGTTGGTGGCTCAGTGTACTTTTTGATATTCATTGATGATTATAGCCGATACACTTGGATATATTTTTGGATGCATAAGAGTGAAGTTTTTCAATGCTTTGTGAAATTCAAAAACATGGTTGAGAAGAAATCAAGTGTGGAGGAATTTCACTCCGATACACTCTGATACACGTAGCGGAAGTTAGAGAACCACTTCTAGAATCTACCCTATAAGACACATGCTTACTAAAACCTAATAGTCACAACTTAGAGATCCAATGGCTCTAAAACTTGATCCACATAGTAGACTCTCTTAGCTTTCTAACAAGCTAAAGAACACTCCATTTGGAGTTCATTTGACTAGGCAACTAACTCCTCAAAGATAGACTACATGTCATCTCAGGTTATGCAAAAAATTGAGGTACACAAGAAATGTTCCTTGTCACTAATCTAGAATCATTTGACAGAGATATTTGAGATACAAAGAGTAAAAGAGATAAGCTTTCCAACTAGATATGACATGCATTAAATGGATAAGTACATAGAGAGATATGACCTTCACAATGTGGCTCTGTACATAAAAGGTATGCGGTTGGAATACCTTTGTGCATTGTAGCATCCAAATGAGGTACCTTCTAATATCCATTGGTGAGAGAATGACTAGCATATGCTTCTATACCATCTCCTTGTCATCTCCACAAATTTCCATGTTCAAATGAGCTCTATATATAGAGCTATGGGCATGGGACTTTTCACCTACCCTTGCATCTTCTCTCACCTCTTGACCTTTCACTTCATGTCCTTTGCCTTTCCATTTCCTTGGGTGGCTTTTGGTGCTCCACATCACTTCATGTGGATAAGATCACAACTTTTTTTAGTATTCCATCTCTCTCTTCATATTTTGGCTTTTATCTAATCCATAAATACATTTGCCCTTTTTAATTCAACACTCTACATTAAGGTTATGAGTGTGCCCTTTATATTTTTAGGGTCTTTCTTCATTTTGGGCTTACAACAAATACATAAATGATGAAGAGGTAATTAATGAGAGGTGAGTATGTGTCAAGCCTCAAAATTGGAGCTTGCACAAATACCATAATTTTCAACATCGAGCATGTACATAAAATGCTTACAATCAGATTCAGGGGAGAATATATCTGAAACGAATTTGATCAATATCTTAGTGACCATGGAATCAAAAGGCAACTGTCTTGTAGATATTCACCACAGCAAAATGATGTTACATAATGCAAGAATCGTGTGATTGCGGAAGTTGCTAGAGCCATGTTAAATGAAAAAATCATGCCATATATATTTTAGATAGAAGCTTATCATACAGACGTACATATAAAAAATAGAGCTCTAATAGGAATGGTTCATGATTTGACTCGTTATGAGAGGTTATGGAAGCATAAGCCAAACATGAGCTATTTATGAGTTTTTGGAAGCATTTGTTATGCACACGTGCCTAGTCAGTTGAGACACAAGTTTGAGGCTTTAATATGAAAAGTGCACATTTGTTGGACACTCAAAAGAGAAGAAAGGATATAGATGCTATAACCCTATTACAAAAGAAGGTATAGTGAGCAGAGATGTTATATTTGATGAGAATGCATCATGGTACTATGACCTAAAGACATGGCTGTGATAGAGAATGATATGGATGATTCTATGCATAATGTTCATGATGAGCCAAAAACAAGTCGTAGACATGTTTACCATGAAGAAAGCCAAGATTATGGTTCATATGAGTTTCCTACACCTGAAATGTCATGGAGTGAAAATGCAAAAGACTATGCAAGGAAAAAGGACAAAGGAAAAGAGAAGATGAGAGAGTATATGTCTGATTCGGATATTCGTGATGAGATAGTTACACCTGGGATGTTGAAAAATAAGAAGGAGAAATCTGTTCCTCCACATGCAAGGAAAGATACACGTTCAAGATCACATGAAGAAACACCTGTGAGAAGATCTACGAGAGTAAGGCATCCTTTGGATAGACTGAATCTATAAAATAAGTCTATGAAGTTTCATTATGCATTCATTATAGAGAGAATCAAGCATGATAAACAAAGAATTTTCATGATGCATCACAAAGTGAAGATTGGTGCAAAGCAATGGATGATGAGATGAATGCATTGAAGAAGAATGATACATGGGAATTAGTGAAATTGCCACCGAATAAGAAATCTATTGGATGCAAATGGGTGTACAAAGTGAAGTGCAAAAGTGATGGTTCAATGGATAGATTTAAAGCGTGTCTAGTTGCAAAAGGGTATGCACGAGTATACGGATTGGATTATGATGAAACATTTAGTCTATTGGTGAAAATGACAACAATGAGATGCGTGATCACATGGCTTGCTATGAACAATTGGAAATTGTATCAAATGGATGTTAAGAATGCATTCTAGAATGGAAAATCGCATGAGAAATTCTATATGCAGAAACCAAAAGGTTATGTGCATCCAAAGTATCCTGACTATGTATGCAAATTAAAGAAAGTGCTTTATGGATTGAAACAAGCACCAAGAGCATGGTGTGAACGACTCACTAAGAAGTTATTGGATCTGAAATTTTTGCAATCAAAGGCTGATTATTCACTATTTCTATGGAATCAAGGAAGCAAAACGATTCTATTAGTGATTTATGTCGATGATTTGATCATTAGTGGCAATGATGAGAAGAGGATTTCTGATTTGAAAAAGCCATTGGAATCTGGATTTTTTATGTCAGATTTGGGAGAGCTGAAATACTTTTTGGGAATTGAAGTAATTTTAATGCAAGAGGGAATTTGGATGATACAACACAATTATATGTTGGAAATGCTTGATAGATTTTGTATGAGTGCTTGCAAACCTTTTGATATGCCACTTGATACAAATGATATGCTTATGGATGATGGGAAATACTTGCATGATGCCAATGCGTATAGGAAAATGGTTGGAAGTTTGATTTATGTAACAAAGACAAGACCGGATTTGAGTTTTCAAGTTGGTTTGGTGAGCCAATTTATGCATAAACCATGTAGAGTGCACTTGGATGCAGTGAGACGCATATTGCGATATGTGAAAGGAGCATGTAATTTTGGTTTGTTCTATGAGAAAATTTCAGCCATGTGTATATGCATACATGGATGCGAATTGGGTAGGAAATGTGATGGATCGAAGGTCAACAAGTGGATTTTCATTCTCACTTGGAAGTGCAACCATTTCATGGAGTAGCAAGAAGCAACCAAGTGTCACTTTGTCAAGTACTAAAGCTGAATATAGAGGCATTACATAGGCCGTTTGTGAAGCAACATGGATTAAGTACCTACTTGAAGACATGTGAGTCTACATCGATGGAAAGGTGGTCATCTATTATGACAATGTGAGCAACATAATGTTATCAAAGAATCTAGTTTATCATGCGAGATCGAAGCACATCGAAGTTCATTATCACTTTGTTCGTGAGAAGGTCATCGAAGGAGAAGTGGAGTTGATTCACATCAGCACTCGAGAACAAGTGGCAAATATCTTCACCAAAGCTCTTCCCAAAGACAAGTTCATCTACTTTAGAGAAGCTTTAGGGGTTAGAAAGCTTTAGTTTGTATTTAGATTTCATTTCATGTTGATATCATTTTGTATGGACATATGTATTTCTTTCATTTTGTATTCAAGCTCATTCTGAGCTTTAGGGGGAGATTTGATGATGTGGCATCATACACGTCAAATGTAAAACAACAAACGTAATTGTAATGTATGCACGTAGCTCACGGCTCACCATGCGGATCTTATCATACCTCTCTCTCATCGTCATCTCTGAGCATGGGCAGCACCATAGCTACGCAATGTAGTTGAATTAACAGAAGAATGTGTAAGTCTTTCTAATTAGGTATTTAGGGTTTTAATACCTACATAACATATATACACAAACACACATATACATATAATACATACATACCTTATAGATACACATGCTTACAAAAATATACATATTTTAGGTTTAAATCTTTAAGATTAGGGTTTTATGGTTTTAACACCTACATAACATATATACACACATACACATACACATATAATACATATATATACATGTAGATACACATGCATACAAAAATATACATATTTTAGATCTAGATCTTTAAGATTAGGGTTTTAGGGTTTAGGCATACATATAACTCAATTATATTTATATTAAGAAAAAATATAGAGAAAAATAAGAAAAAAAATCTGAATATATAAATAAATATATATATAAAATATGATTAGGGTTTTAAAATTAGGGGTTTAGATTTTTATAGGTGTTTAAGTATTTAGGTTTTAGTATTTCAGATTTAAGTGTAAGTCTTTCTAATTAGGGTTTTAATACCTACATAACATATATACACAAACACACATATACATATAATACATACATACATGTAGATACACATGCATACAAAAATATACATATTTTAGGTTTAAAGCTTTAAGATTAGGGTTTTAGGGTTTTAACACCTACATAACATATATACACACATACACATACACATATAATACATATATATACATGTAGATACACATGCATACAAAAATATACATATTTTAAGTCTAGATCTTTAAGATTAGGGTTTTAGGGTTTAGGCATACATATAACTCAATTATATTTATATTAAGAAAAAATATATAGAAAAATAAGAAAAAAATTTGAAATATAAATAAATATATATAAAAAATATGATTAGGGTTTTAGGATTAGGGGTTTAGATTTTTATAAGTGTTTAAGTATCTAGGTTTTAGTATTTCAGACTTAAGTCTAAGTCTTTCTGATTAGGGTTTTAGGGTTTTAGTACCTACATAACATATATACACAAACACACATATAAATATAATACATACATACATGTAGATACACATGCATATAGAAATATACATATTTTAGGTCTAAATCTTTAAGATTAGGGTTTTAGGGTTTTGGTGAATTTTCTACAAAAAAGTAGAGCAAGTGCAAGAGATGATAATGCTCTAGAAGGCGAGCTAGATTATTGTGGTGTGATTCAAGACATCTTGAAACTATCTTTCAGAAAGTTTGATTACTTTGTTTTTTATGAGAAATGGTTCAAAGTAGTCATGTCTGGAAGAAACGCAATAGTGAGACGGGATAAAAGCGGTTTGCTTCAAGTCGACTCCACAAGATTATGGACAGATGAAAGGGATACATTTGTACTTCCCGAACACTATGAGCAAGTTGTTTTTATACCAGATTCAAAAGAACCAGAGTGGCTATTTGTTTTACAAGTCGCCCCACGTAGTAGAAAAATTTTTGAGAACATAGATGTAGAAGAAAGTCCATCTCTAGTGGACTCAGAGATTCATTCGATAGTCGAGGAGGAAGAGATCATTGTTCGAGAAGAAGAGGTCATTGAAGAAGAGGTCATTGTTCGAGAAGACAAATCAATAGACGATGATCAGGAAGAAACCAGCATAGCAAGCGATTTAGAAGCCATCAATATAGAGATAGATATTCTCGGTGCATCGGATCTTCAAGAGGATGCTAGAATAGAGGACTTTTGAATAAAACACTTGTACGTACTAATTTTTGTTTTTTTTTTTTTTATTCTCCATATTACTTTTATTATCGCATGCTGATTTCTTGAGTTCTTTTATTACAGAGCACGATGGGAGACAGTCCTCTAGTCACTCCACATTCCATGATAGAGGAGCAGTTTTTGGAGTTCATCTCTCAGGTTCCTCCCGCATATATGGCTGCTGCATCATAGTATTGGATTGCTCGAGGTAGCACTCCTCCCAGCCTCACTCCTGGCGGCCTTACTCCTGTTGGCCTCACTCCTGCTGGCCTCACTCCCGCCGGTGTCACTCCCGCCGGTGTCACTCCCGCCGGTGTCACTCCCGTCGGTGTCACTCCTGCGGGTGGTGCTACTCTCGTAGGAGGTATGTCTCCTAGCTTTGTGACTCCACCACGACCATCTTTTCAGCCATCTCCTACTGGGTCTACTAGTAGACATGTGCGTTCCACACCTCAGCGCGATACAGGTTCTGGCCTGTCTCGTAGATCGAGGTCACGCTCTGGAGCAGGAGGTTCTAGGAGTGGATCTACAGGTAGGTCTGGAGGTGGAGGAGGCGGCTGTTGTGGAGGCAGTGCGATGAACGTTTTGTCGCCCGCTTCTACTCCTAGGACGAGTATCTCAGATGTAGGTACGCCACACAGTACACCACTTACACCTTGGGATGCTCATGACCATGATGACTCCAAGGTGTATAGTATCAGAGATGGAGCTCCGGTGATGGATGCGGCTGGCAAAGCAATGCGTGCACGCATACGATAGCTTTGCTCCATCCAGTTTGGACACTCTATCATGCTGAAATGGAGTGAACAGGATAAAGATCGGAAGAATTATATCACACAGACGATTTATCAGGAGTTCTGACCAGCCGATGGACAGTCTCTTGTCAGTTCAGAGTGGATTCTGCACACTGCACGTGAGGTTATGTCCCATCGATGACCTGAGGCTTGTGATGCTTTCAGAGCAAGCTTACCAAAGGTTCATTCTGATTATCTCTTTTGTGTTCAATAATACTCTGTTTCATGAAATCATATTTCGGTTGACATTAGAGTACACATCACATGTACTCGGTTTTTTTTTTGGCAGAGTGTATTGTCTTTTGTTAAGCAACATCGTGGTAATGTTGCTGTAGTAAAAGACAACACACTCTGCCCAAAAAAAATTTTGCAGGTATGGTCGTCGGTATACGCGATGGTACTCCCAGTAATGTCATCGGAATAAGCGTCGGTACACCCAGCAGGCGACGGTATACACGACGGAACACCCAACAGAGGCCTCGATATGGGCACCGGTATGGGCGCCGGTATTACCGACGTATATACCGACACATATACCGACGTTTATACCGACGCATATACCGACGCTTTGGTACCGATGCGCATACCGACCTTTACACCAACGTCGCGACAAATAAAGCCGCATTCATTTTTCTCGGTAAAAACCTCGGTATACCATCAATCTGTTGTAGTGTCTGTGACAGAAAAAGGTTATGTGTACTTTCGATCAACATGTGGATGATTTTGAATTCGTAGAGTAGCTGGATAGTCACAGAGGCCAAGCAGTTGCACATTGGTATCTGAGCACGCAAGTCAAGTGGGCAACTATTGGCTCCACTGTTGTTCCTTCTCTGCACAAGAGAGCGCCTCCCTAATCACACCTTTGTGCCATTTCTCTGCACAAGAGAGCGCCTCGCTAATCACACCTTTGTGCCTTGACATCCACTTCTCACAAGAGAGCGCCTCCCTAATCATACCTTTGTGCCATTTTTCCACAGAGAGAGCGCACGACCATGTGGTTTCTCAGTTTGAATGCATTTGACATCATCTTGATATAAATTCATCAACTACTTTGTATTTTGGCAGATTGTTTGATGTGTGCATTTCCCATCATCACTGATGTCATATTGTCTAGCTTTTCACATTTCATATGGTCCCATTCCATCTAAACATGCACACCATTTAAGGTTGTTTTAATCCTCCTCTAAAACCAAGACGAATACACTATACTGCCTGCCCTTTCCCTTTTCGAACCAAATCAAAAGCCATGCCAATTGCTGGATTTTTAGGACAGAACCGCGGAAGGTTCTATTATTGGATATTAAGGAAATTAACTTTTCCCAAAGTCACTTATCTAATCGACTCACATTACTTCCACACCCATTTACTTGTATACTTTGCTCAAGGTTACATTCATATTGAGGCTCTTCTACCCATCTTTGTAATCCTCAAGAAATTATCTATCCATTGCACAAGGGTATTTTCAAGTAGTGCCCCCCATTACAAGGTTCTAGGTCTTGCATCCATGATTGTAAGGTTTCAATCCTCCTCTTGGGCATATTTTTTAGCACACCAAAACTTTAAGGGGTTTATTTTGTAATTTCCAAGGGTACACTAACCGTCATTGTAAAAACCACATTGCCTTCTTTTCAAACTATTGTAATCTCCAAATCAAAACACTAGCTCTTGTATCCAAGGCTTTCATTTGTCTTTTTGAAGGGTAACAACCCTAAACTTTGGCTCCTTTTGACACTAAATGCCCTCCTTCTGTAATATCAAGAATATAATAAGAGCCCATTATGCGTTTGAGCTTTGGACCGCTAGTCTAAGCATGCAAGGGTGTCAACATGATCAAATGCTACTCTAAGCCCCCTCCCCTTCAATCGCCTCTCAAATTTTGGTGCCTATTTCTATTTCCAAGTGCGGTGTTTCAAATCTTGAAGTTCTATCTTCTTCAAGGGCTACAATGTCTACCATTTGGAACACAATGTCTTTGAGTATGTTGTACTTGCCATCATTCACTCATATGTTCATGCCGAAGGATGAAAGGTTGAATGGCAGGAACTACAATTCCTTGAAGGAAATAATTAAGCCTTACTTATACACAAACTTTTTATATGAAGTTGTAGATGCTACATAACCTTAGCCTGACAAGGATAGTGACCTAGCTACATGGAACGTTTGGAACATAAAAGATAAGCAAGCCCTAGGAAAAGTATTGCTAGCTTGTGATGAGTTAACTGAAAGGCATATTACTTCTTGCAAGAATTATCATGAAGATTGGAAGATATTTCAAGATCTCTATGAGGATAAGACTCCTAAAATTTATGCCTTAGAGGAAGAGTTCCATAACCTAGCCATTAGGTCTTAGGATCCCATGACCAAGGTTATTTCTACTTTCAAACATTATCAACACAAAATCGCATTGTGTGACAAACAAGTATCAAACAAAGATATGAGTATTAGGATCTAAATAGACTTCCTAAGTCATATGAGATTTTTGTAATGGCACTTTACAATCAAGGCCAGGTCTTAACCTAGGAGGAAGTACAAAGAATATTTCTTCTCCACAAATCATGAGCAAAGTCATCAACATTGCAAGAACTAGCCATGAAAGCTAAGGGACTCTTCAACAAGGCTAAAAGCTCTAGTAATCACTCTAACAGTGTTTCTAAGAAAAGCTTTAGCAACTCATTCAAGAAGTTTACATGCAATTATTATGGAAAATTAGGGCATATTGAGAATTTATATTACAAGAAGAAGAATCATTCTAAAGCATCTACCTAATCAAGCTAAGTCCTCTATGCATAGGTCTTATTGTTCAAGTGAAGATCTCTTCATTTCCACAAAAGCCAATGCTCTAATCACCTCTTCCTCATCACATGACTGGATATTTGATAGTGGTGCAACCTCCCACATGTACAAGGACCGTAAGTATTCTAAGGAGCTAGATGACCACAAAGGCATATTATACTTAGGAAATAACAAGAGTCTTCCAATTGAAGAAAAAGACAAAGTAAAAACTATGAATCACAAAGGAGAATGAAAACCCTTATCAAACATACTTTTTGTACCTAACTTTTGCATGAATCTTCTCTTTGTCAAAGAAATTATCGATCATCAAAAACAAGTTCTCTTTGATAACTCATCAGTAAAAGTGATTGATCATGGCACTATGGACATCATAAACCTTGACATCAAGGATAAAGTTTTGTACAAGATTTGGTGCTTTCTCACCGAGGAATCAATTTCCATCTTTGGCAGCAAAGATACGGAACACATCCTTCTTAAACAAGTTATGAGCATCTCAATTGGTTAAGGAGTTAGCCAAGCTTGCAAAGTGCAAGATGTCTGTCAAGCTTGCACTCAACGAAAGTAACATAGGGCTCCTATTCCCAAAGAGGCATCCACTCGAGCAAGGAATCCTCTAACCCTAGTCCATATGGATCTTTGTGGATCAATGAATACCCCATCACTTAGTGGATCAGAGCCCTCGAATTTTAAAGAAGCTCAAGGGAAACTTGAGTGGGAAGAAGCAACAATGCAAATAGAGATGGATGCAATTGAAAAGAAAAACATTTGGATACTTTTTCCAGACCTTATGATTATCAAGTTATTGGAATTGAGTGATACAAAGTTAAGAACAAGTTAGATGGTAGCTTGGAGAAATATAAAGAAATACTTGTAGCTAAGGGTCATATGCAAAAGCACAACATTTACTATCAAGAAAAATTTGCCCCTATTGCAAGGTTTACAACTATGAGAGTTTGTTCTTGCACTGAGTGCACACTTCAAATGACTCATTTACCGATTGGACATCAAAAGTGCTTTCCTAAATGATAATCTTCAAGAAGAGGTATATGCAAAACAACCAAAAGATATTAAGATCAAACGAAAGGAAGGTAATATATTAAAACTTCACAATGAAATATATGATCTTAAGCAAGCTTCCTAGTCCTCATATGAAAGGATTCACAAGTTATTCAAAGATAAAGGATTTCAAAGAATACATACATATATAAATCCATGTGTGCATGGATACATGTGTACATACATACATGTATACGTAAATACATACATACATACATACATACATACATACATACATACATACATACATACATACGTACGTACGTACATACATACATACATACATACATACATACATACATACATACATACATACATAAATTCATACATACATGATGGAATTTAATCCCTAATACTTGCACACTAGAAGTGAAATGAACCTAATATCTAGGTCCCTTCATACACCTTTTCTGTTGTCCTACAAAACAACTCTGATTCACCTATCTTAAACTAATCAAAATCACCTAAGCTTTTAGTCACACTTAGTATGGCTCATAAGCTTTCCAACAAGCTATAAAACACCTGAAATCTATCTATTTGGGTCAGTCAAAAACTCTATTAAAAAAAGACTATCCAGAGATATAGGATGTGCAAAAATTTAGGTTATAGAGATACACTGATTTCTCTTCACATACAATTGATTTCAAGAAGCCCTCTTAGGGAAACTAAGAAATACATATAGGCTACATAATGCACTTTAAATCTCTTGAATTGGATATGTACACAAGGAATTACAATTGTTATAAGCAGACTATATCTATACCTACAAGAGATTAGAGCAGGTGTGGGCTTGATAGCTCCTCCTTACTTGTCCTCTATGCATATAACACCCTCCTCTGCATTTTTCCTAGTTTGGATTGCTGCATTTCAGCTCCTTGAGCTTTGGATGACTCTCTCCTTGAGCATCCTTGAGTATATGTGTTTTTTTCTTCAATGACCTACAAGACTTCCATGCAATTGATACCTCCTTTTATAGCTTTTGGATGCCTCTCCCGATTTTTCCACCACCTTGCCCAATCTTGCCCAATCTTGAGACCACCCTAAGTGATCTAAGTCATGAATTTTGTCCACTTTAAGGTCTTTTGACCCCTTTGTCTACCTAAAGCTTGCATGCTTCACATTTTCAACACTCCCCCTCAAGCTTAAGGTGGTAGTGTCCATATCAAACAAGCTCATAGCCTTTGAAAACTTTGTTAACTTGGTCAGATCCAAGCTTTTGGTGAAGATATATGCAACTTGGTACTTTGTACCTACAAAATAAACGTTAATGTCCCCATGTGCAACCTTTTCCCTTACATAATGGTAACAAGATGCTTGCTTACTCCTTACATGATACATGGGATTGTTAACAAGATGTAGGCTTGACATGTTATCTCCATAAACAACAATTAGTCCAAGTTGTATACCAAAATCTTTGAAGAGCTTCTTAAGCCACATTGATTCACATGTAGTGAGGGCTAAAGCTCTACATTTAGCCTCTACTGAACTCAATGCAAATGTGGGCAGCTTTTTGCTCATCCATGAAATTGCTTTTGTACTTAGCATGAAAACATATCTAAAAGTTGACCTTCTATCATCAACACTCCCTGCGCAATCTACATCACTCCATGCTCTTACTTGAAGTTCTTTATCATACCTATATAACATAATTAACTGTACTCTTCACATACCTTAACACTCTCTTTGCATGATTGAGATGTGTATCTGTGGCTGCATGCATGAACTGAGATAAGACTCCAACTATGTAACATAAGTGAGGCCTTGTGAGTGTAGCATAGATCAATGATCCCACAATGCTCCTATATAGTGTAAGGTCTTCTAGCTTCTTACCATCTTCCTTGCTTAACTTGACATTTGAATCCATAGGTTGAGCTATTGGTTTGCAATCTATCATGCCAAACCTAGAAAACACATCTAGAAGATACTTCTTTTGAGAGACATAGATACCTTCCTTCCCGTAGATCACCTCAATGCCAAGAAAGTACTGTAGCACACCTAAATCTGAGATTTTGAACTCTCTTTCAAGCTTCTCTTTGATGGTCCTTATCCGTGCATCATCATCACTTGTCACAAGAACATCATCTACATATATGCATATCAAACATATCTTTTCATTTGTCTTCTTCATCATATACAAGGATGGTTCTGCATCACTTGGAGAGAAACCACATCTCTTCAAGAAGTCCACCACCCTCTAATTCCAAGCCCTAGGGGCTTGCGTTAGGCCATACAAGGCCTTCTTCAACCTACAAACATAGGTAGGATGATGTGGATCTACATACCCTTGAGGTTGTTCCATGAATACTTATTCTTATAAGTCAGCCATTCAAGAAAGCATTCTTTATGTCCATCTAGTAGATAGGCCACCTCCTTGCAGCACATAGGCCCATGAGAGCTCTAATGGTAACCTTGTTTTCCACAGGGCTAAAAGTCTCCCCATAATCCACCCCTTGTGTCTGTGTGAAGTCTTTGGCTACTAGTCTAGCCTTGTACCTTGCCAAGCTTCCATCTGTATTCCTCTTGGTCTTGTACACCCACCTGTTTTGGACTATCTTCATGCCTTCCTTCTTGGGTACTAGTTTCCAAGTGTTGTTCTCCTTAAGAGCTTTGAAGTCTTCATACATAGCCTTCCTCCACTTTGGTTTGGTCTTTGCCTCCTCATAAGAATCTGGCTCTTGATCTGTAATGACCCTATCATGTATGCATAATGCATTGCCATGAAAGAACCATATGTATACCTTTGTGGGGGTGCCTTCTTTCTTGTAGACCTCCTCTCTTGACCTTTGGGATATTGCTTCTTGAGTCTATTGAGCTTTACATTAGGAGTAATGACCTCCTCAAGATCTTCCTCTTCTGATTCCTCTTGAGCTTCCCTAGTGTCATAGTGAGTCTCTTGCAACCTTTTACACTTAAGTAGGGGATGATGTTTCATAATCATAAGTGTAAAAGTGATCCTATGAGTGTACCTTAGATGTAGAAGCCTCTGCTCTACTGATTGTGGTAAACTCTTGAGGTTGAATCTGCACATAAAGGTGTTCATATTCCTCTTGATTGTCTTCATCCAACTTTGCCTTGCCCTTGTCTCCATACCATGACATTGACTCATCAAACACAACATCTCTTGACACATATAGCTTCTTTGAGAGATGGTTGTAGCACTTGTAGCCTTTTTGCTCATTTGAGTAGCCAATGAACACACATTTCTCACCCTCGGGCTCTAACTTTGTTATGACTTCACTAGGAACATGAACAAAGCATACACATATAAATACCATGAGGTGCTCCATGGTTGGTTTCTTTTCATAATAGATTTCGTGTGGAGTCAAGTTGTGGACTCGTAAGTATGGAGCATTTTCATTCTATCCTTTGATGTACTTTTTTCCATAAGGAAATTCATCATTCTAAATCTCCAAGCATGGAAGTTGTTCTTGTTCAGCTTATCACTCATAAGGTGACTCATTCCATGCCCACTTGCCATTTTTGTAGCAATTCACAACACTACAAAAACACTAGAAGAAGTAGCTCTGCTTGAATACTGTTACACTGCGACATGAGAGTTCAATATGAGAAAAACACAATTTTCGTGTATATGGAATTGCTTGAAATCATGGATCTATAATATCTAAGTGTTGCTGAACAGAATGCAAGTTACATTTTTGCAAATTGACTTGATTTTTTTATGGGACCTACCTTGCAGCCTTGAAACAGAGGTGGAGATGGCTCATAAACAAAAATCTAAGCAAAACAAGTGATCCTAAAGGATTAACACTCGAAAATATTTTGATGCCTTCTACCTTCACACCAAATTTTGGCAATCTGAGGTCATTTGTGAATCGAACTTTCTCCATGCCTTCTCATGTACCCTTCAATGTTGGCATCCTCCACGAGCTCTCTACATCCACACTGGCTCTGATACCATGTCATGAGGAAGGAGATAAGGAAGACAGCTCACTCACACACTCAAAGAGGAGCACACATATAGGTTGAGGCAAGGAAGAACGATCATTTTCCTCTTTTTCTATTACATAAAAACAATATATAAGAATGACCTAATACAACAATACAACTAGTGCAATATATAAAGAACAATACATGAGAAAAAACCCAATGTCTACAAATGAGTGAGCTTGCAAGAAGAAGTGTGCCATTATTCTTGGTAGATGAATCTAGTAAAGCTCACTAAAGTATCCTTGACATGTACCGTTGTGACCACTATACATGTAAGAGAAATGAAAAAGTGACCTGTGTCAGCCTCGATCATCACATGTTGACCTTGATATCTCAAGAATACATACATAATCCTTGATGGTATGGGAGTGAATGATTGATGGTTTATGGGCTGTTGGAAGCATTTGTCTGCCCTTAGGCTTCTCTAATTGTTTTGAATTAAACTTTGTTGTAGGACTCAATATGATGGTCTTGAGTATATTGGTCTAAGAACCTTGGTGAACAAGCCAAGTTGGCAAGATGGATGTATCATTTCTCCAAGAGAAAGCTATTGGATCTTTATTATGATCGGTGCTTTCTAGTTTTGGAATAGCCAAATTCTAATGGAAGTATGGGTCGCTGAATAGTATGGATACTGAACCAACCAATGATAGCTTAGATGTCTTTAAAACCTTTGATTAGCTGCAAAATTTGGATGATTTCCTCCTTATTTTGATAGAATATATATTAAACAATCGATTCAGTGCATTACTATATTTGCATTCTATTCATTTCACATTCTCATTTTTGCTTGATGGCCCTATGTAGGATTTATACAAATGATGGGTTGCATCATGCTATTGGCAGTGATGGTTTTATGGGATATCTCTCTGTTAGCTTTGATAAAGGTTGCTTGGCTTGCCCTGCCACAATGATGATGAGGGATATGGTTATTTCTCAAGTTGTTAAGTTCTGCTCATTGGTTTTATGCTTGGATCTTGCAATTTTGCTTGTCTTTGTTTCATTTTCGTGTGTTGTGATGAGCGGTTGTGAGATAGGCCATGCCTCGTATGTATCTTGGTGTCGTGGATATGGTGCTATCGTGGATTTCATCTCAGGTATTAAGGTGTTTAGTGACGTTACATGTTTGATATTCTACAAGATCCATTGCCACGAGTGGTGGATCTATCCCAATGGAAATCAAAGCAATCATGCAGAGGTCTATAGTGTATTTCGGGTGATGTGTTTTCTTGAAAATCCTTTTGGGAATCTATACAAATCCAAATCAACCAATCAATGGGTAGAAAATTAATTGTTTTTCTCAAAGTTTTAAGTGCCATTTTACTTGGAGTAGGTTCGAGGATCCTTGTGATGACGAAGGTTACCGAATAAATGCTAGAAAACTTCGATTTCTCTACAGACAACGGCTTTAGCTAGGCGAAACCCATCGGGCAATCATAGGTTTGCTTTTGATACATTTATGCACTCTTTATGATGCAAAGCTATTCGCAAGGGTTTTAGCAATTGACTAAAGGTCAATCAAGTCCAAATGTCAATATGAATAGAGCAACCGTGGTCAAGAACAATAGACCGTTTTCTGTAATTTTGAGTGGTTTTCAACGTGTACTATATTGTAGGCTCCTTCCTAATTGTAGCTGCACTACTTTGTGGTATGAAGTCCTTGTGGTCTTGCCCGACGATGGCTCTGGTCAATCTGGCCGCTTAGAGCAATCAAATGTAACTTTTGGCTGATTCCAACATCCAATATGTTGGAAACTTCTTTACAAAGGTCCCGCTATGCTGTGAGGGATTTCCAAGTATCAATGGATATTCAAAACGCGACCTAAATGTCCTGAGCACAATGGCTCTACGTAGAGAAATCACGATTGGCCTTATGTGTGGTTTTGTGTGTTCTTTACATTATCTTTAATCTTGTGCGTCACATGGAAACTTTCTTTTGCCTTTAACTCTTGAACTTGCTTGTGATTTCCCAGACACAACTGTCCTTCCAGTAAGGGCAATTGGTGAACTTGAATTTACGGATTCTTTTAATGTTTGAATTTAAATGTCAATCTACCTCAAATCCCTCAAAAAGTCAGCCAAGAAACTAGCATATCCCCTGGATGATGACCCTACGAATCCTCAAGCACATGTGTCCAAGATAATTATTGTTTCAATGCGAATCAGTTAAGACTAATCCCAAGAGCTTCCCTTCAATGCGACCATGCAGCCAAAACCTTCAATCGTTCACCAATTCCCCCTATCGTTCGCGGGTGATGGCCCTAAACCCTTACACACATAAGCATCAAAAGACCTCAAGTTTTCAACGCACACTTACACTCTTTATTCCCCTTATCATTCAGGTCAACGTAACCAAAAACATCTAACATCATATTTTCTTCTATCTATGTAAAGAATGTATATTTTCATATTTACACGAATACAAGTTAATAAAAAAACCACTATAAACATATGCATATATATTGACAAAATATTAATAAACACACACACACATATAAATAAATATATATGGGTGTGTGTATAAATGGAGAGAGAGAAAGAGAGAGACCTTATCCTAGGCACAGAAAGGTCCCTTGGTTTCATGCTAATCCCTCAATGCTCTCCCTTTCTTTCGTTCAGTAGGTGATCTCCTCTACATGGAGCGAGTACTTTGGACGTAATCCCTCTCTTGCTACGTGCTAGAAGATGGCAGTGAAGTGGTCGCAAGTTCTTCTTGTCAAGGCCCAAATTGAAATTCTTAACATTCAGCGGATGAGAAGGGAAAATCTTTATTGTTGGCTTTTGCGTTTGGAGATGGAAGTCAATAATGGTAATCCTAACCTCCGATCGGGACTCCAAAAAATTAGAAGTAAACTAAGATATGAAGAGGAAATTCAAAGAAGGAAGATGTAGATTTATTTTAAAGATTGGTGGGCAGAGAAAGTAGAAAAATCAACAAATGAAATGTGTAAGCTCCTAAAGAACAAAAAAATCAAGGAAGAGGTCCTTTCATGATACATAACAATGGGAGGGAATGCACTTCTACGAAAGAGGACCTTGGTCATCTCTTCTTTTCGTGCCCTAGAAGCTTTCCGATCTGGCAATCTCTCGCCCAGATCTTGAGCTTAACAAAGCAAATCAGCTCGAAACAAGTTTTACTTGGAGAAAAAATTGGCTGCTCTTCTGCTTTGTGGAATGCCAATAGAGGGGAAGCGCTCTCGAAGACATGGAAAGAAAGATGTCCAAGCAACTTTGATGGCCATTAGTGGACGATTGAAAAATCTCGATACCTATTAGGTAGAAGAATATGTAATTGTAAAAAATCTCCACCTTCCAAACACCATAGGATGTTTATCTTGGAAAACAATAAGATTAAAAGCAAGTGGGCTGCTCATGAAGGCGAAGAAAAAACATTAAACTTCTCAGCAACTCTCTTTAAAACATTTGTCACCCGTCAAATCCTAGATATCCTACCGGTTTTGGTTTGTCATAACTTTCAGGCCATTATACCCTTGCTTTGTGGGATATATGGGATCCCAAAGGCACTAAACCCATACATTGTAAAATTGTTCTCTCATTAATTCAAGCACGGGAGAGTAGGCTATGACTGAACTTCCTTTTATTAAAAAAAAGTGATTTTTCTATTATTATATAAATACATAAAATGTGGTGTGTGTATTAACCATGTAGGTAATGATGAAAAAAAGGAGACTTTTCAACGCTTTTTGGAGACAAATACCAGAGTGTATTATCATAAGTATGTAAATCTAATTTGAACTATCATAAGTGATTTCCTTTAGAGACTAAAACTGACTTTCTTTTTAAATAAATGTACATGCATGGAATTTCCGGGGTCAATGGTGAGACGTTAGAAGCTTCACAAAGACCTATGAACGCTCATTATAAAACCTTACCATACTTATACATATTTATGTATATATAACAAGTTTTTATATCGTAAGAACTCAAAACAGGTCAAAATGCATTGGTGAGTCATTTACATAAATTCAAGACAAAAGCCATCGCTACTTTAGAGCAACAAAATGTATGGAAAATGACAAAAACAGACAGTAGTTATATGTTCCAAACAGTGTCAATGTACGCAAAAAAAAAGGGGACTTTTATCTAAATCCATACTAGAGACATGCGTGCTAGCATCCTTCCATCCATGCTACGAATAAAAAACATCATAAAGAAAGTGTTGAAAACGACACAACAACCAAGTGCTTATAAAATGATTTGAAAAGTAATTATATATTGCCACCACAAATGCAGAAACGCTTATGTATTATAACTCTTTGAACTAAAGACCATACATTCCTGACAATAACTATTCATATACAATCTTCGTTTAGTCTTCATACCATAATAAATTTTATTTCTTTATGTTACCCAGCACATAGTAATATGTGCTGGTATCTTTTCATTTTTATAGGCCTACAATGATATAAAAGTTAGGCGACATTATCACAAAGAATTTTCCAAAATTCCACACAAGACATTATATATTCTTTTTCGTTGTCTATATGTTTGGGACTGACGATAAAGTGGAGATATATGTGGCGAGTACATTGTCTTGAGTAAACTGCTTTTGGATTCACAATTGATAGGAATATATTACTCCATGGATACAAAGAAAGTTTTCTAGACCCTTGCTCCCATAGATGGGATAGAAGCATCTTTCTTTAAAATAAAGATATTCTAAGACTTGTACCATGGCAACATAGGAGGATCCTACGAAAAGAGAAATTTTGGGTCTTGTTTCAAGATCTCCAAGTCAAATATCTATATTAGGAAAATTTGTGTTTTTGACTGGTGTTTCTCGGCTTCAAACAATTAATCCTAGGTTTGCTGATCACCAATTAGGAACTCCTCAAGCTCAAGGGGATCTGAGGTTCAATCAGGGTAAAAATCATCTTAACCCACATCCACACATACAATTTGCTGGAAGAGCTAACATGCAAAGGCACAATCCTCCCAATTTTCAAATACCAATCAAGAGACCTGATTTTGGTAGGAGCGTAAGGTCGAAACAAGTTTCGAACTGCATGAGATATTTATATAATGGACATGAAGATCCACAAGATCACATTTTGAGCAGAACACGTTGATGGCTTTGTAATAGAATATGAAGCCTTTGGGCTTATCCTCAAAGGTTCTGCTTCGACATGGTTCCAAGCCTTATGGATTGAGAGCTTTGCATTTTCAATACATTGATAGATGATTTTTATGGGGAATTTTTTAAGAGAAGAGTTAGAGATAACACCTCTTCACTTATCCACAGTTTTAAATAATCATGTTTGGAATATGTAAGGTTAGTTCCATGAAGGTTTAAAAATACATGTCAAGATGGCCTAGATGAGAATCGCCTTCGAAAGAGAAGATAGTGCCACTGTTCATCGATGGAATATCTAATCATGAGATGAGAAAGTTAGTGTTCATCATGAGCCCATCTATACTATAGCAATTCATCAAAGAATGCATTGAAGGGGGGGAGTGTTGGCATTCAAGGTCAAGCACAAGGCATAAGAATTCTTCAAAGAAGTGGACACACAAGAAGAGGGAGCATATAGGGAGAAGTGTATGTCAAATTTTCAGAAGAAATCTCTATGAAAACAGTGATTTTGATCACTAAAAACCATTGTAAATATCATTTCACATTTTTGAAATTCCATTTTGTTCAAGCTGAGGAGTTCTCGAGGTTGAGGAGTATTAGAAGTATTTATCTGCTAGTTTCATAATTTTTAGACTCGATTTGAGCCCCCAAATAAACCATGGAACCTAATTTTTAACTAGGCCAGACACTAGGTCTCGACAAGGCCTTTCGGGCAAAAAAAACTCTATAACACTTCATCAAGAACTAATTGATTCACTTTTGGCCCTCCTTTTGGAGCATTTGATGTCCGATTTCACTTTTGTTACTTGGGTTTGTAGCATGGACATGATATATAGGTGGTACAGTACATTTTAAAGACTCATCAGGACTAGAAAGAAGCTCAAATTTGTTTAGTTTTTCTTAGCTTTGGCTTTTGAGCACTTGGAAGTTGTTTCTAGAGATCTTTTGATAGGTTTTAGGTGCCAAGGCCCTCCTTGCCGCCACCCAGACATTTCAAATTTTATTTTGGTCCTGGTGAGAACTCCAAATCAATACCTTATGACATTAAGGATCACTTCAAAATTGCTTTGGATAGCTTCAATAACATTAGGGAAGTGCCCTTTTTATATTTCTCTCTCTTTTGTTATATAAAGTTTACTTCCATCTTCATTTACCTCTCTAGTTACACGTTTTGTGGGGGGGGGGGGGGGGGGGGGGGGGGTAAACATGGAAACTAATGGTCAAGGGCACTAAGAACAAACTTCTTCACCTAAAGACCGGACTCTAGATGGACATGACCAAAAGATAGGAAAGGCCAAGCAAGAAAGATGACTCCTACATTGAGATCTATGATGAGTTTGCTAGACATAAGCAATTCAATGAGCTCAAGGAAAAAACACATAGAATAGAGAGGGTTATTGGTAGAATGAACTCTCTAATGGAGAAATTGAAGACTCATGTGGTCTCTTTAGAGACACATGCTACCTCTTTCCTAACTAGGAAAGACAGAGAAATTCCTACTCTTCTTACACATGAGATGGCTATGAAGGAGACTCTCCAACCTAGCAAACATGAGGGAGGAAGTTCTAGGGAGACTTCCCTCTTAGAAGGCCTCAAACCACCAACCTTCAAAAGGGATGACCGACAAGGAAAGAAGGATGAAGTCTACACTTCTTGGAAAAAGTGGAATGACTTGCATCAAATGAAGGGCACCCGACTTGTGTATTGTGTGCTTGAAGCAAGTCTCTTGCTTGGCCCACAATCTCATAAGTGATGAATGAGTCTCAAGGAGGCAAGATACATCATTGTTGATTGCACTAAGCTTGAAACTCTTTTCTTAAAGGAATTTCTTCTTGAGAATGAAGAAGAGAGGAGTTGGGATTAGTGGGATAGGATCACACAGAGGGGTAGACCATTATCATTCTACATATCCCATTATAGAGACATCATCTTGAACCTCAAGGGGCTTGATGGTTATAGGGGGTTTATGAAAGGATTAGATAAGAACATAAAGAGAGAGATAAGGAGGAAGACACCTAAAACATTTGAGGAGGCAATCAAGTACACATAGATACATGAGGCTTGTAATTGTCCTCAATATATCCTATGGAGATGGATCGCCCTCTCAAACCTGTTAGTACCACAAACTTTAAGAAAAATATAGTGGTGGGGAAATGTTGATATATTTAGGTAGTGATGTGTGTGAACACACTAGGACCGCCCAGGCACTTTTTTCCCTCTTTAGGAGGTTTTTTTCTCCCAGATTGTATATACGCCTATTGCCCTAATGGGCTACTTATCTTTGTACATTCTCTAGTAATACATTCAGTATTGTGTGTTGTGCTCCAAGCTTCTTCTCCTTCCTTGTGTTGTTCGCATGCTTCCATAGATGTCTATCTCCAACAATTGGTATTAGAGCAGGTCGTCGCTTCATCTAGGGCGTCGTCGACACTCCTCTGGTTGCAATCTCAGAATCGCACGAATTTTGGTGAGCATACTCAGCGTGTTTTTGAGATCAAAACAGCTTTGCTATGTGGTGCCGAAATCGCGATCTCAGCTCGTTTCAGCCTTCGAACGCACTATCACAGCGCTTGTGCAGGCTGTTTCATCTTTTTGTGCCAAAGGTATATACAAGTTTCTATTCTCCAGTATAAGCGTCTTGAAGTCTGCTACAGGTCTAGCAGAATTTGTCTGGGGCAATCATGTTCAACTTTTTGAGATACAATCAATTTTTCTACATGAAGGTACTTTAGTCACCGGCCATGGCTAAAAGCAGTGATGTATTCTGTATGTTGGCTATTGAGGATAAGTTGGATGGTACCAACTACCCATTGTGGGCTTATATGATGTGACATGTATGGGTTGCAAAAGGATTGTGGAACATTGTGCAGGGTGTTGAGAAACGTCCTAACACACCTGCAACTGTTACAACAGCAAGTACTGAAGCTGATGTAGAAGGTGTCGAAGATGATGATATTCTACATATTCCTATTCGTGCTACAGTTTCTGCTGCACCTACTGCAGAGCAGATTCGTTGAGATGGCAGAGATGCCCAGGCACATGCATTGATAGATTTGCCTCTCAAACGTGCCATTATTCCTCACATTCGCTCTTGCAGAACAGCTAAGGATGCTTGGGATACACTTACCACATTGTACCAAGCTAGGAATGAGGCTCGTGTTGCTTACCTCCGAAAATAGTTGGAGAGTGAGCACATGAATGAAGGTGATTCTAGGGACAATTTTCTGACAAAGATCAAAGACTTGAAGGAACAATTGATTTCTGCTGATGAGGTTATACCAGATAGCTCACTTGTGCAAACCGTTTTGAATGGTCTTCCTGATTCATATCAGAGTTTTGCTTCTACTATTCGATTGATGATGAAAGGCAATCCAAATGCCTTGTCTTTTGAGGAGTTAGTCTCTGTTTTGTTGCAGGAGCATCAATCCAGGTAGAGTGTGTTGCAGAGCTTTCCTGGCTAGTCAGAAGGGCAAAAGAGGCAAAGAAGAAAGAGGCTGGAATGGTTGTTGCAGAGGCCTCTACACCAAAAACAAAGTCTGCTAATCTTGTGCAGGAAGAAGAATGGGCATTTACTACTGTTTGCAGTTTTGACCCATCTTCTCATGAGGAGTGCATGTCTGTAGTAAACTCAGATATTTGGTACTTTGATGTTTGCAGTGCAGTGCAGTTTCGCTCGAGCCTGCCCCTATAGGAAATACTGTTACATGTGCCAACAACTCCTCTTATCCTATTATGGGAGTTGGTAAGATCATTTTGACTACTGCTGATGGTAGTTCTTTCACTTTGTCAGATGCTTTGTTTGTGCCAGGGATCAAGAAAAATTTGTTATCAGTTTCTGGATTAGCCAAGATTGGCTTGGTTGTGAAATTTATTGATGACAGGTGTACAGTACATGATCTATCAAATGGCGACATGATTATTGCTTCTGGCATTTTATGTCGTGGGCTGTATAAGCTCATAGACTATGAAAGATCTGTAAATGATTTGGCATGTGCAGTACATGATTCTCAAGCTATTTCAGATGCAAAGCTTTGGCATGCACACTTTGGTCATCTGAATTTTGCTAGTTTTCTACGCCTGTAGAAATCTGAAATAGTATCCTCCTTGCCCAAACTGAGGCACCCGGAAAACATGTTCATGAAGGCTGTATTTTGGGCAAAATGCAGCATTCTTCCTTTCCAAAAGATGGTTCAGTTCGGGCTACTCAGAAATTGCAGCTTGTACATAGTGATGTCTATGGTCCTATGCAGACACCTTCTTTTGGAAATTATCTTTACTTCATGACTTTCATCGATGATTTTTCCAAGCATGCATGGGTATATCCATTGAAGGCAAAGTCTGAAATGTTCATGTGCTTCAAACAGTTTTTGGTTTTGGCTAAAATTTGTTAGCATGTAAAATAAAACCCTCCGCTCTGATCCAAGGGGGGGAATATATGTCTTTTGATTTTAATGCATTTCTCGCTGAACGTGGGATAAAACACCAGTCTACAGTGCCGTATATACCTCAACAGAATGGAGTTGTTGAACAAAAGAACATGTCACTCATGGAGATGGCGAGGTGTATGGTCAAGATTCAAGCTTTACCACATAGTTTCTGGCTTGAGGCTGTCATGTGTGCAGCATATGTACTTAACAAGTGTCCCACTAAAGCACTGCAGTCTATCACTCCATATGAGGCTTGGCATGATCGCAAGCCATCTGTTGCTCATCTGCATGTTTTTGGTTGTTTGGCATATGCATTAGTGCCTAAACAACATCGCAGAAAATTGGATGACAAAGCAGTAAGTTGGGTACAGTCTAAACGCGTTCCGGTTAGCCGTGATGTTGTTTTTGTGGAACATGCTATTCAGCCATTGCTTTCATGTACTAAGAAGACATCTATTAGCTCCAAAGACATGTATGATACTTTGCTGCCTCTTTTCACAGGTGGACAATCTAGTGCTGGTCCTAATGAGGCAACTTCTCAGCCTTTGCAGGTTTCATGTGATGATGCAGATCATTCCGTTTCTAATGCAAATTTACATGATGCACTTATTGATGAGAGAGTTGATATTGAGCAGGCAAGAACTATGCCAAAATGGTTGGTGCAGACCTTGCATGACAACAAATTAGATGCACCTTTGTCATATCGTACTCGATCAGGCTCTCATAGTGCCTCTTTTGCATCAGATTGCTATGCTATGGCTGCATCTAGTCTCTGTGATGAGACTGAGCCTGCTTTGATGAAGCATAAAATTCAAAAAATTGGATGGCTACTATGCAATCTGAATATGATGCAATAATGAAGAATGGTACTTGGTTTTTATGTGACTTGCGTCCTGGCAAGCAGGCGATTGGCACTAAGTGGGTGTACAAGCTGAAGCGTAAACTTGATGGTACAGTTGATAGGTATAAGGCTAGGCTTGTTGCAAAGGGTTATGCACAGGAAAGAGGCATTGATTTTGATGAGACCTTTGCACCTACATGCCGTATGACTGCTGTTCAGAGCATATGTGCACTTGCAGCCCATCATGGTTGGAATGTACATCAGTTGGACATTAAAATTACATTTCTGAATGGTGATTTGCATGAAGAAGTGTATGTTTTTCAGCCCTGTGGCTTTGTGCAGAAAGGGCATGAAAACCAGGTGTGTAGGTTAAAGAAGGCATTATATGGTTTAAAGCAAGCACCATGTGCTTGGTATGAGAAGATACATGCCTATCTGATTGCACATGGTTTTGAGAACAGTCCAACTGAAAGCACCTTATATGTTAAGCATGCTAATGATGTGCTTCTGATCATTGTTGTCTATGTCGACGACATGCTGCTCACTGGTCCTATTGAGAAGCATATTGCTGATTTTAAGGCTGATTTGCATGCCTCATTTGAGACATCTGATTTGGGGCATTTGCATCAATATTTGGGCATTCAGTTTATGCAAGTTAATGGTGGAATGGTGTTGGCATACAAGTCATAAGAAGAGCATACAGGCACAAAGGAACAGTCATGCACAATATGGCAACAAGGCCCAATCATTTTTTCATAAATAATTTCCACCTCAAGTGATTTTCGTCACTACACACACATTGTAAATCCTGTTTTTGGTAGAATAGACTCCATTTTGTCCAAGCCGAGGAGTCCTCGAGCTTGAGGAGTATTAGAATTAGCTACATACCAATTTTCCTAATTTTTAGACTTTGTTTGAGCCCTCAAATAGGCTCTAGAACCTAATTTTTAACTAGGCCGGACACTAGGTCTGGACAAGGCCAAAGCTAGTCAAAAAACTATAAAAAGAGCTAGAGAGCTCATTTTTGGGGTTGGATTGTTTGTGAATTGAACTTATGTAAGAGACTTTTTGACTAATGAAAAGAACTCCATTGTTCCTTTCCTTGCTCTTGCCTTGTGTGCACGTGTGTGTGTGTGTGTGCATGTTTGTGTGCTTCTCACTCACACACTTGTGCCATCACTTGCTCATAGTCTTCATACTAGTCCTCACGTCTCCACGGATTGACAATTATGAGGTGGATCTCCTCACATTGGTACTTGCCATTGTGCTAGAGTGACACCAAATTTGGCGCCATTGCCGGGGAGAGAGCTTCGAGGACGAGCGTGTGATGGTAAGACGTAGAGTTGAGACATTGGAGTCATAGATAATATCCTTTCTTTTCCTTATTTTTCTTCATTTTTTCTAGTTTTTTGCATCACCATCATCATCCTCACCATCTCCCACCTCCATCTCCATCTCCACCAAAATTTCAGTTTTTGGTCATATTCCACTCCCCACCTCATTTCCCTCATTTCACTTGTGAGAGAGAGCAAGAGAGAGCTTGCATGTTATCTGTTTTTGTGTGTTTTTTGAGCTTTTGCTGCAGGTTCTAGCTGTACCACCATCTCCAGCAGCTTCCGTAGGTATGACAAAACTCTACACAGGTCTCGGGACGACGACCTCTGTCTATCGCGACAGACAAAAAAACTTAATATTTTTTTAATGCATGTTTGGCACGATAACCTACACCATGAGAACACTGCAAATCACTAAAAAATTCTTTAAAATTTGCGTTTTTTCAATCTATCACGACAGAGAGCGTTTATCACGATAGACATAGTCTATCGTGACAGACTGCACCCCACGACAGAGGCTGTCTATCGCGACAGACACCATCTATCGCGACAGACAGAGCCCATGACAGACGATAGACCCCATCTATCACGATAGACACCTGTCTATCGCGATAGACAGAGAACCATGATAGACCTCGTCTATCGCGATAGACACCGTCTATCGCGACAGACCAAAAGAACGACAGACGACATAATCAGTCTATCGTGACAGACACAGTCTATCGCGACAGATAGGATCCCATGACAAACATCGTCTATCGCGACAGACATCGTCTATCGCAACAGACACTGTCTATCGTGACAGACCAAACCACGACGTACGATAGACCTCGTCTATCATGACATACACTGTCTATCGTGACAGACACGCCCACGACAGACGACAGACAGCATTTATCGCGACAGACATCCGTCTATCGTGACAGACAAGACCCACGATGGACCCCATCTATCAGGACAAACACCGTCTATCGCGACAGATAGCCCCATGCGAAAGCTATTGTCTATCGCGACAGACACCGTCTATCACGATAGACAGACATTTTCGGCAAAAAAATAGAGGGGTAATGTTTTGAAAATTTGGGCTAAAAATTGGGCATATTTGCATATTCAATCACCTATGCCATTATAAAGGCCTTAGAAAAATGCACTAAACTCCTGAAAGGTTCTGTTTGTCTGTTTAACCCCCTAAACCCTGAACTGTCATAACTTTTTCATATGAAATCCATTTCTAAGCTCTAAGGCTTGTCAGATAGAATATTTTGAAGTTGACCCTCTGAGAGGTAGGTACACCAAGGGAGCTCTAGACAAAATTTTTTGGAATATAAAAGGGGGAACAAGGGTCATTAAAAGTTTCTGAAATAAATTGTCTGTCAATTGAAGGTAAAAACTTGAGCTAAACTTGGAGCAGGCTTGGGAACGCGCTTCCTGGGCAGACAACCATAGCAAGGAGAAGCGTCTTGAGGTTGGAACATCTCTCAACCCCCTCAATCCATTATTATCATAGGCTAAGTGCGAGTAGTTGTCTTGATTGACTAAGGGTACGATAGGAATACTCAAGTTCTAAGAGCCTCTAACTTCTCAAGTCCAAGAATAGGCTAAATTACAGTCAAGGGACAACTTAAAGGAAAAGAACTTAAACTATGTGGACGAAGAACATCAAGTGCGACACACTTAAGTGCTCTTGACGACGCTTAACTAAAAATAACAAAACACATACAAAGGAACTCAAAAGGAACAAGTGATTGGTATCAAAGAACCTTAGATCGGGAAGACACCTGGGGAGAGACCATCAAAGTATTAGATCCTCGGAGGCTAGTGTCAACCATACAACCAGATCTTGGCCCAGTAGTTGAGTGATTACCCCTACTCTCTAGACTCAGAAACTAGTGACTCGGAGATGTCTTACAGCATGGAAAGACCTATAAGTAGCTCAGGAATGTCATACCTAGAAAGACCTGAAGGCCCCTACAAAACTCAATTGGAGTATATCAGGACCAACCACTTAGGTGCACGCATCTATGAGGATGGTCTGAGAAGATATGTTGTCCTAATTAAAAACTTGGATCAGCCCATTGGCCTAGAACACCCTGTATTCAAGTTCGAAAATGGTTCCTACATAGATAAAGAAGGAACAATGTATGTGGTCACCAGCCAACCTGAAAGGACGGATGAATTTGGCAACATACTCTCTGAACCTAAAGTAGGGGACATTGAGCAAGGGAACTTAGGAAAAGAGCCAAAAATCCCTCGAGGCAAGTCAGTTCTGATGAGAATAATCACTCCCGAGTTGGTTTCCCAAGACAATAGGAGCATAGATTTGCTTGTGAATCGAGAAAGATGAGGTTTTTTGGAGGTATAAGCCTGAGAAGTCTAATGAAGTAGGAGCTCTTACCATCTATGAATTCAAAGATCCTGATAGCCCAGGCAGAGTGACCTACTTAGATGATGCTTTGGAGAGGATTTTTGTGGTCTCAGAGCATGGAAGACACGCATACACTTGGAAGGGTGAATTTGTTTTTCCCCAACCTCGATCCACTGTGTCTTATAGTCACCAAGGAGCTGGAACACCTCAAGCTCATGGAACTCAAAGAGAGAGGAGGAGTAGAGATAGACCCGAGGTGAGCTTTGCTAATCCACTTGGAAGAGAAAGAACGAGGATAGAGAATGATAGGATGGACAGGGAGAGACATGGGGATCCAAGGAATCCAAGAAATACAGACGAATTCCCTTTGCCAAGGCCTAGAGAACACGCTAGAACCTTAAGACCCACACAATTGGTTAAGTCCATGAAGAATCGCTTCGATGGCACAGGAGACCCGTATGACCATGTAGCAGAGTTTAGGCAAGTTTTGAGAGCTGAACAAGTGGAAGACTTGTTCACTCAATACAATGCTTTTGGCCTAACACTCGAAAACACTGCCTTGACTTGGTTTCAACCGCTTCACCAAGGTCAGTTCAGAAATATAGATCAACTGCTTGAAGCATTCATCACTGAGTTTTCCAAGAGTGGTATTAGGCATAACACATCCTCCCTGATATACAGCTTCAAGCAAACACCTCAAGAGACAGTGAGGCTCGCAGGAAGAAGGTTTAGGCAATACCTAGAGAGATACCCTGCTCCAGAGTTACCCACTCCAGCCAAACAAGTGGCCTTATTTTTAGACGGATTGTTAAGTACCAAATTGAGATCATATGTGTACTTGAAGGACCCTAGATCCATCAAAGAGGGTGTACGCATGTGCATAGACATTGAGGATAATCTAGGGGAGGAATTAGAGCTCTCAAAGATCTATAAAGATTCAAATAGTTCTAGTAGCCTCACTTCCTCACAATCCACATCAATTGAGGATCTAGCAGAAAAGGTAGCTCATAAATTAGGTGTCTCTAGCAAGCAGATTCCAAGATTTGCCCCAGGAAAACAATGCTACACATGTGGACGAGACCATATGGCTAGTGTGTGCCCTATCATGGCTCAACCCCAAGTGAACCCTAATAGCCAATATTGCACCATAGAAAGAAGATACACCAATCACACCGCACAAGACTGCCCATATAACAAACAAGCTGTTAGACAAAATTATCCTCAGCCATATCCACAACAAGGAAAGTACCCGAATCAATACCCACAACAACAGTATGGTAGGCCGCAGCAACCCTATCAACCACCCTATCAAGGGCAGCAAAGACCTCAACCAGTCCTAACGTAGCAGCCTCCCCCTCCAACCAATGTGATCCCAGTGAAGTATGCAGCTGCAAAAGAAAATCTAAATAGAGCTTTAATGGCAGTGACACCATCGCTTTTAGAAAGTGACCCAAGTGATCATAGTTTTGACTCTACCCATATTGAGAGCCCACAGGCTTACTACATGCACTCGTCGGAGCATAGTGAGTCATACTATTATGAAGAACCGAGTGAATCTAGTTGGGAGCCAGAATATGCGAATGTCATGTATGCAAACCCCAACTCTAGACCTCAGCCTAGGCAGGTAAGACCTCCATTTCCTAGAGGGCCATGCTACTGATGTCAAGGAGATCATCTCATTCGTGATTGCCCTTTATCGACACCTACACAAACCCAATCTGTGACAATTCAAGGCTTTTGTTCGGATTGTGGGAAGGAGCACTTGATACGAGAGTGTCCCAAGAACCCCAGCAATATGCCAAAAATTGCTCCTATCAATGTTATTGGCTTAGTGGTAGACTCCACAAGAAGTGTGACATCCACGATCCTGGTGCAAGTCATCACAAGAGCTCAGGCACTTAATCAAAACCAAGACTTAGGCCAGGAAAGGAATGCGGAGGTTAGCGAGACTGAGAGCCAGAATAAGAAGAGGACAAGAGCTTGGAGAGATAGCCGTGAACGTATGAAAAGGTGATGGGCAAAGAAGAGGAGCGAACTCGAGGAAAGTCTGAGAGAAGCAAAAGCCAAAATAATAGAAATCACTTCTCAGACGCACTCTCACACATCACCCCCACTACCATCCCCATCAACTTCCATTCCCCAACCTTCTAATCCACCATGCGTAACCCACCCACCACCCCGAGTAGGATCAATCTTAGCAGATCCCACTCCCGAGGACATAGATATGATGCTTAGAGCATATCAGACCAGGATTCAGGAAGGGCCAAATGTAACGGATCATGAAAGGCGTTACCCTAGAGCTGACCTAGAGCTTGAACAAACCAAGTTGTGTGCCAAGATGGTGGAATTGGCTCAAGCCATGTTTGAGGCCAGTCGTCTCTTCAATTGCTCTAGCTCCACTAGAAAACCATTGCATTTTGATGGTCTATTAGATAGATTGGGGACGATAATTGCAAATTCTAGAAAAGGAGCCAAATCCTAGGCTAAGGAGAGGGCAAGTGATAGAATAAGCATTCCTCCCAAGGGAGCTTATGCGCCTAACTCCACTGAACCAGACACCTTTTCTTTAGTATGAATCGGTATTCAACAGAATTCCTACGAGAGATTCAAGAAGAGAAATGAGCTAAAGAAAGCGAAGATCCTCCTCCAATTGAACTTGTGGATGACGAGCACGATCAATTCCCAAAAGACATTCCTTCCATTTATGGAGAGCAGGAGAGTGCCCATTCTCAAGAGAGATTCGACATCGAGTTTAATTCCTTACAGGAACTACCCCATTTCACAGGCCCATGGGAAGCAAAGTCTACTTGTATGAGCACCCACGGTCATGATAAGAAACGAAGACTCAATCATACCTAGGAACACAGAGGTAGTGAAGAATACTAAAGTGCAGTGCAATCTCACCTTAGAAGAGCTACTCAAGGTTAAGCCTGAATTGTGGAAACATGTAGCCAAGCAAGTGCCAACCATAGCAAAACCTCGTTCTCAGGTAGGATGTCATAGAACGGTGCCATAAATACCCTTGGACAAGATAGGAGACATGAGCGAAGGAGAAGAAGGAAACACCTATCTGCCTATCACTCATCAGGGTTAGACAACCAAGGCAATTCTGGACTCAGGTGCAGGAGTTGCAATTGCCACCACTTCCCTATGGAAGTGTTGGGGCAAGCCAACACTCAGGCCCACTAGAATGAAGCTACAAATGGCTGATGGTCACATTGAAAGACCCCTAGGGCTACTAGAAGGAATAACTCTCACCACTTGTGGTGTAGAGTTTGAGCATACTTTTGCTATATGTGACTTTAGCAAAAATCAGGCATATGAGATGATTATGGGAAGACCCTTCTTGAGGCAATTGCAAGTAGTATAGAATTGGGGTACAAATTCTTTGTATTTGCAACACCTGGGTGTCACTACCAAAGTAAATCTCAAAGATTTCTCTCATAGAGACGTGCCCCCTATTCAATGGAATCCCATCCATAGAGCTAAAGATGATACTGAGTCAGTGCATTCCATAGGATCAAGATCCTCATGGATGCATGAAGACACTCACTTGTGGGTGTGTAAAGTAGCAGTAGAAGAAGAGAAGAGAGAAAAAGCAAGAGAGCTAGGTGTGAAGGAAACCCATAGATCAATTCAAGACCAAGCCTATGCACCTATAGTTTTTCCTGACAAAGAATTTGAACCTCACGGTTGGTCAGAAATTTTAGCAACAATGGATGTAGCCATCAATGAAGAACAATGGACACCCCACTATGACGAGGATGGCTATGACATTTCAGTCTTCACAATAGAGCCAATCATGTGTGATCCAATTATTGAAGAATGTGAACCTAGTACTGATGCATTTGAGGACGCAAGTGACTCCGATCTAGAGTCAATCATTATGGACCCACCTTTGCATCAGATGAGGAATGTTTTTATGAAGTAGAAGCTCACCCTCAGAGACATGAAGAAATTCAAATGAAGTGAGATTAACCACACAAGTGACCACTAAGAATGAAGGCAAGAAGAGAAAAAAGAGAGAAGTCACACCCGAGGAAGAAGAATCTCTGTTTGAGGTCCCTGAAAATTTCAAGAAGTATGAAGTTGAAGATAGGAGAGTCATGATCAGGATGCCTAAACATAAAGCAGTCACAGGAGAGGCCTGTGATAACAAAGAAACTACAAAGAAAATCATAGTGACCATAGAGGAAGGTGAAGAACGATGCACATACATAGAACATGACCTAAATGAGGATGCAGAGCAGGAGTTGATAGCCTTACTATGAGAATATAGAGATGTGTTTGCATGGAGTTACAAGGACCTGAAAGGCATAGACCCCGACATATGCTCACATACGATCCCCATGACCTCAGAGGCCAGACCCTCTAAACAGAAGCCATACACATACAATGACAACTATGCTGCCAAGATCAAAGAAGAGGTAGATCGCTTGGTGGAAGCTTGATTTATCTATGAAATCGAGCACACTGAGTGGGTATCCCCCATTGGAGTGGTGCCCAAAAAGAATGGAAAATTACGTGTATGCATTAACTTGAAGAAGGTTAATGCAACCAATCAGAGATAGTTATCCGCTTCCTATCACTGAGCATCTATTAGAAAGGGTAGCAGGCAAGGAAGTGTACAACTTCTTAGATGGGTTCTCTAGTTACAATCAAGTAGCCATTGCACCAGAAGATCAGCATAAGATGGCTTTTGCCACATAGTGGGGCCTATTTGCTTTTTGGGTAATGCCATTTGGGCTTACCAATGCTCCTACAACCTTCCAGAGATTGATGTGCCATGTATTTAAATAATTATTGAGGAAGAATTTGGAAGTCTATGTTGATGATTGTTGCGCTCATTCCAACATTAGACAAACCCATATACCTGAACTCAGACAAATCTTTAATAAATGTAGAGAATATCAAGTCTGCTTGAACCCAGAAAAGTGGGTTTTCATGGTCAGGCAAGGCAAGATTCTAGGACACATAGTGTCAAAGAATGGCATATCCACTAACAAAGAGAAAGTGAGAGCTATCACAAAACTACCTAGGCCAAAGAATGTCAAGGAAGCACAAGCTTTCATGGGGCATTGTGGCTATTACCGACATTTTATACACATGTATGCCATCATTGCAAAGCCTCTGTATGGGATTTTGACCAATTTTGAGTGGACTGATGAATGTGAGAAATCTTTCAATGAGCTTAAACAACGATTATGTTCAGCACCAATCTTGACTACCCCAAATTGGAACAAGCCATTCCATGTGCATGTGGATGCATCCAACTATGCTATTGGATGTGTGATAGCACAACCTACAAGTGAAGGTAATATGGATCTTCCAATTGCCTATGCTAGTAGACAGTTAAATGCAGCTGAACAAAATTATACCACTATAGAGAGAGAAGGATTAGACATGGTATATGCGGTTAAAAAATTTAGACAATATTTGCTTGCAAATAAGTTTAAATTTTTTTTACTGATCATCAAGCGCTACTTTACTTGGTAAACAAGCCATGCCATACGGGTAGATTAGTAAGATGGTTCCTCTTACTAATGGAATATGACTTTGAGGTAGTGGTGAGGTGTTGGAAGCAGTCAGAGGCACAGACGCCACGGAAGCATGTGAAGACGAAGCAGGGAGCCAGGCGGATCAATCTTTTAAACAAATACATGTCTTATTAATTTTCCCAAAACATTCAACAGTGATTATTATCACTAATTGTAACATATGTATCATAGAAAACCCCATTTTGTAATCCATAGCTCCATTTTGTGCAAGCCGAGGAGTCCTCGAGCTTGAGGAGCTTAGGTAGAATGCTCGTACCAAATTTCGTTATTTTTAGACATCGTTTACCCTTCCAAATAGCCTCTAGGACCTATTTTTTAACTAGGCCGGTCATTAGATGTGAAACCGGTCAAAACTAGTCTAGAAACTATAAAAAGGGCTAGAGAGCTCATTTTTGAGGTTAGCTTGGAGCAAAGAAGAGAGTAGAGCTAGTTTGAGCTTGTAAGAGTATTCTTGAGTAATAGAGCTAATTTCCCACCTTCCATTGTGTCTTGCTTGTCTCTTCATTGTGTGTGTGTATGTGTGTGTGCACCTTTGTGCTTCTCACCTTCACTCTCACTTCATCTCACATTCACGATCTTCATATCACTCCTACCTCTCCCTCGGATTGACATTAAGGAGGTGAAGCTTCTTAACGTGGTTCTCACCATTGTGCTAGAGCAACACCAAATTTGGCGCCGTTGCCGGGGATCGAGTCTAGGACGAATGTGTGATGGTAAGAGTATAGCAAGAAGTGGCGTTGGAAGGTAAAAATTTCAGTTTTTGTTGTTGTTTTTACTTAGTTTTTAGTGTTTTTCACCTTCCCCATACTCCATCTTCATCATCGCATCATCATCTCCATTTCCAAAAAAATCAGAAAATTCACCATATCCACCCATTCACCTCATTTCCCCTCATTTGTGCGTGCGAGAGAGCGAGAGAGAGTTTTTGCGCTTGTATGCACTTGTGTTTTCTTGAGTTTTCTTGCAGGTACAGAGCTTCAGAGCATCAGGAAAGCTTCCAAAAGGTAAAAAAATGTACTTTCTGTCAGAGATTTCCGAGTGTGGCGGACCATCGCGATGGTCTGCAAATTTCGGTTTTTGAGGTAGGCGACCACACCACTAGATAGGCGACCCTTGCGCATACACGGAACCAAAGTTGCATTTTGAAAATTCATTGTTTGGTGGACCATCGCGATTGGCTCGGACCATCGCGATTGTGTCACACCATCGCGATAGGCTCACGCCATCGCGACGGCTCGGCCGGACCATCGCGACGGTTCGCTTTTTCGGACCATCGCGACGGTTCACTTGAGCCATCGCGACGGTCCACTTGGACCATCGCGACGGTTCATTTGACCCCGGACCATCGCGATTGGCTTATGCCATCGCCACGACAGTGCCACGTGTCACGATAGACCATCGCGACGGTTCAACTTTTGGACCATCGCGACAGCCCAAAATCGGACCATCGCGATTGGCTCGAGCCATCGCATCGCGGACCATCGCGACGGTTCACTTCGGACCATCGCGATTGTCCATCGTTGACCGTTGACCGCGCCATCGCGATTGTCCGCCCGATCACGCCATCGCGACGGTTCATTTTTTGGACCATCGCGACGGTTCGACCTCACGCCATCGCGATTGTTCACTTCGAGCCATCGCGACGGTTCGCCTTTTCGGGCCATCGCGATTGTCCAAATCCCACGCCATCGCGACGGTTCGCTTGGACCATCGCGACGGTCCCAGACCATCGCGATTGCCCACCCCCATCGCAAATTTTGGACTTCAATTTTTGACCAATTTTGGGGGTATTTTTGGAAAATTTTTGGACCATTAGACTCATAGGAGACCCCTTAGCTCATATTTGAAGGAAAATTGGATTGTCAATTTTTACCCCCCAGGGCCTGAACGCTCATAACTTTTTCATCCGAAGTCCGTTTTTTGAGCTTAATAGCTCGTTAGAAAGCTCGTGACGAGTACTACGTGACCTCAACTGTTTTTTTTATAAAGGATACGTCTAATTTTGGATAAGCTATTTTGAGGTTCACCTAGTCTGGGACTAGGAAGTCAGGGGGCACACATTGAAAATTTGAGCTTAAAAGGTGTATATAATCAAGTGTTTAATTGTCTTGTGAATTGGTCTAACATTGGAATTTTCCAGGTCTAGCAAGGGCAATCAAAGGCAAGCGAGCAAGGCAGTGAAGACAGCAGAGCTTGGGAAGCACGGCTTCTTAGGCAACAGGACATCAGAGCAATCAGAAAAGCCGACTCGAGGTTGGAAGATTACTCAACCCCCTCAGTCAATTCTTAGCTTAGGCTAAACGGTAGTTGTGGATTAACGACGATAGGAACGCCTCAAGTTTAAGATACTTAATTATTTCAAGCCTAAGACTTAAAGTAAAGGTGTGTGTGACGCGAAAACCTAAAGAAAAGAACATAAGTCTGACGGAACGAGAACTCAAAATCATCACGAAAGTCGAATTCCTGACGCATATATTAAGACAAGAATCCAAGGAAAAGAAAAATTAAGAAGAATCAAGAATTAATCACAAAGGACTGTTGACAATCTAAGTGTGTAATTGAGTGAGCAAGGAAGGAAATTAATGAACCTTAGATCGGGCAAACATATAGGTAAGTCGGACAGAAGAAGCCTTAGATCATCAGAGGCTAGTGTAAGAACCACTGCACGATCTTGGGCTCAGCAATTGAATAATAGTTATCCCTACGAGTTGAGCTCAGAATCAAGTGAATCAGAAATGGCATTTAGCACAGACAGACCAGCAGGAGGATCTCATGTAGCATACCTAGAAAAACCTGAAGGACCCTATAGAACGCAGTTAGAGTTTCTCCGAACCAACCGACTAGGTGCTCGCATCTATGAGGATGGTTTGCAAAGGCAAGTGGTGCAACTGCACAACCCTGATCAACCCTTTGGATTGGAAAGACCAGTGGTGAAATTTGAGAGAGACGCTTACATAGACAAAGAAGGAACCATGTACGTCCTGAGTACGCAGCCAAACGATACTAATGAGTTTGGCACAATTCAATTAGAGACGGAAGTGAAATTTCAAGGAAAAGAACCATTAGAAGAACCTAGAACACCGAGAGGGAAATCCGTATTAACAAGAGTACTCATCCCAGAGTGGATCCCTCAAGATAACAGGAGCACCGAGTTGTTCATAAATAAAGAGACAGACGAAGCCTTTTGGAGGTACAGAAAGGAAAACCCTGGTGAGATAGGCATCATTACAATTTATGAATTCAAGGACCCAGATACACCTGGAAAGGTTGTATACCTGGATGAGACTTCAGAAAGAGTCTTCGTGGTGCCTGAGCGCGCTAAAAACACCTACACTTGGAGAGGTGAATTGATATTCCCTCCATCCAGAACGAACATGAATGCAAATCAACAAGGGGCAGGAACATCCTCAGCCCATGGAAATCAAAGAGAAGGAAATCACGAGAGACCGGAAGTAAGCTTCATTCACCCCATAGGGAGAGATGGAACAACCACGAACACTAATAGGACGGATAGACAAAGAGAACATGGAATACCAGGTGGTAGAGATGATTTTCCTCTACCTAGACCTCGTGAACACGCAAGAGTATTGAGACCTACACAATTAGTAAAATCAATGAAAAATTATTTTGATGGGACAGGAGATCCCTATGACCATGTCGCAGAATTCAAGCAAGTACTAAGAGCAGAACAAGTCGAGGACATGTTCACGCAGTACAATGCATTTGGACTAACGTTAAAGAATACCGCTTTAACTTGGTTCCAACCACTGCAACAAAGGCAATTTAGAGACATCCATCACTTTTTAGAGTCATTCATCACTGAATTCTCTAAAAGTGGGGTTAGACATGACACGTCTTCGTTGATTCATAGTTTTAAGCAAACCCCTCAGGAAACAGTAAGACTGGCAGGTCGTAGATTCAGACAATACGTTGAGCGATGTCCAATGCAAGAGCTACCCTCACAAGCCAAACAAGTATCACTGTTCCTAGATGGCTTGTTGAGCGCTAAACTACGCTCCTATGTGTACCTAAAAGAACCCAGAACGCTAGAGGAGTGTGTAAGAACATGTATAGACATTGAGGATAACCTAGGAGATGAATTAGAACTCTCAAAGGTCTATAAGGACTCAGATTGTTCTTCTCTAGCATCCACAAAATTGTCTAATTCGATAGAGGACCTAGCAGAAAAAGTGGCCCAAAAACTAGGAGTTTCTAGTAAACAGGTGCCCAAGCTACCTACAAATGTACGTTGTTACGCTTGTGGTGGAAATCATTTGGCAAACATGTGCCCCAATGCACCTCAACCTCACGCCAACCCTAGTGGCCAATATTGCACAATTGAGAGAAGATACACAAATCATACAGCTCAGGACTGCCCATACAACAAACAAACCGTGAGACAGAACTACCCGCAAACATACCAGTAGCCAGGTAGGTATCAAGGCCAATACAATGCTCAGCCTTATTACTATAGGCCTCCTCAGAACCACCCATACCAGGCTCAACAGAGACCTCAACCTGTCTTAGCTCAACAGCCACCCCCACCAGCGAATGTCATCTCAGTCAAATATGCGGCTGCAGAAGAGAACCTAAGTAGGGCCTTAGTGCCTTCTTCACCCTTGATCACCGAAAGTGACCCGAACTCAAACAGTTTTGACTCTACTCATGTGACTAGTCCACCCGCTTATTACACGGAGTCACCAGAGCATGTGGAGACATATCATTATGATAGTCCACCAATGGAACCTAGTTGGGAGCCAGATTATACTAATGTGATGTACGCAAACCCAAACCCACGGCCCCAATTGAGACAGCAGAGACCACAGGGCCCTAGAGGACCATGCTTTAGGTGCCAAGGAGATCATTTCATAAAGGATTGTCCACATCCCCCAATAGCAAGGCAATCGCAGTACTATAGCATCCAAGGCTTTTGCGCCGATTGTGGCAAAGAACACATAATCAAAGATTGTCCTAAGAACCCAGTTAACACTTCAAATGTGACATCGATCAACGTGATAGGTATTATAAACAACGCAGATGCATCCAACCCTACGTACGTGCCTATCCAAGCTATAACCAGAGCCCAGACACTCTTACAAAACCAACAGCTTAATCATGAGAAAATAGCCGAAACTAGTGAAGTTGCGGAATCGAGTAGTAAAAAGACGAAATCTTGGAAAGATTCCAGAGAAAGAATAAAGAGAAAATGGAGTAAAAAGATAAGTGAGTTGGAAGGAAGTCTAAGAGAATCTAGAGCCAAAATACAAGAATTGGCTTCACAAGAATCAAACCAAGAAATCCCAGCTCAGAAATCAGGATCAGTCTTAGCGGAACCCATACCGGAAGATCTAGACATGATGTTTCGTGCATATCAGGCTAGAATAAAAGAGGGACCTCAAGTCACGGAAATGAGTAAAAACTACCCTCGAGCTGATCTAGAAATTGAGAGAACTAAACTTTGCATGAAGATGGTAGAACTCGCCCAAGCGTTGTTCGAAGCCTCTAGATATCTTAATTGGAATAACATGGCAAAACCGGAACTACACTTTCAAGGACTAATGGAGAGGCTAGAACACTTGATTGAAAGCAAAGAGAAAAAGGATCAGTCTAGGAACCCTACTGTCCCAGAGACACAGGAAAGGAATCCACCATCCCTGTCTCAAATACCCAATACAGAGAGTCAAGATAACCTATCTTCCATACATAAGTACTCACATGAATTTTTAAGAGAAATCCAAGAAGAGAAATGGAGAAAAGAACAAGGAACTCATCCTCCTATTCAAGAAATAGACGATTTGCAGGAACAATTCCCCCAAGACATCCCCTCTATATATGATGATGTAGAGGTGGAACAACTGAGTGAACCCACAGGATTTGAGTCTAATTCTCTACAAGAATTACCTCAGTTCACAGGGCCTTGGGAAGCTAAGTCTATTAGTATGAGAGCACCCACGATAATAGTGAGGAATGAAGAATCAGTGATCCCTAGAAATACGGAAGTGATCAAGAATACCAAAGTACAATGTAATCTCACTCTGGAGGAACTGTTAAAGGTAAAACCAGAATTGTGGAAGCACGTAGCAAATCAATTCCCTGAGCTAGCTACCACACCCTCTCAGATAGGATCACAGAAGAAGGTACCAGAGATACCCGTGGAAAAGATTGGAGACGTAAGCGAAGGAGAGGAAGGTAACACATATCTTCCAATAACCCATCAGGGCTACACCACGAAAGCCATCTTAGATTCAGGAGCCGGAGTAGCCATCGCTACCACCGCTTTGTGGAAACGTTGGGGTAAGCCAGCACTCAGACCCACCAGGATGAAGCTACAAATGGCCGATGGACACATAGAAAAACCGTTAGGCTTACTAGAAGGCATATCTCTCATCACTTGTGGTGTAGAATTTGAGCATACCTTTGCCATTTGTGACTTCGCGAAAAATCATGCATATGAGATGATATTGGGACGACCATTCATGCGTCAGTTGCAAATTGTACAAGATTGGGGAACTAATTCTTTGTACTTGCAACATTTAGGAGTGACTACCAAAGTCAACCTTAAAGACTATTCACATAGAGATGTACCCCCAATACAATGGAATACCATCCATAAGACACCAGTAGAGACGGAATCCGTGCACTCATTAGAATCAGATCCTTCTTGGTTGCATGAGGACACCCATTTATGGATGTGTAAAGTAGCCAAACAAGAGGAAGAACGATTAGAAACCAGGACCTTAGGTGCAGAACAACATCCACGAACCCTTCAAGATCCAGCCTACGCACCTGTAGTATTCCCTGACGAGGAGTTTGAACCCCATGGTTGGGCGGAAATCCTAGCAACCATGGATGTAGCCATCAATGAAGAACAATGGACACCCCACTGTGACGAGGATGGCTATGACATTTCAGTTTTCACGATAGAGCCAATCATGGGCGATGCAATTTTAGAAGAGTGCGAACCAAACACTGATGCATTTGAGGACGCAAGCGAATTTGATTTAGAATCAATTATCATGGACCCACCCTTTGCATCAGAGGAAGAATATTTCTACGAAGTAGAGAATCACACTCAGAGTCACGAGGAAATTACGAACGAGGTAAGGTTAGCCACTCAAGTGACTGATAAGAGTGAAGGCAAGAAGAGAAAGAAGAAAGAAACCATGTCGGAAAAAGAAGAATCTTTATTTGAAGTACCCGAGAATTTCAAGAAATACGAAATCGACGATAGAAGAATCATGGTACGAATGCCTAATAGAAAAGAGAAGGATGGACAAGTATATGATAACCGGGAGAAAACCAAGAAAGTCATAGTTGCCATAGAGGGAGAAGAAGAAAAATGCACCTACATAGGGCACGATTTGACGACTGAAGAAGAAGAAGAACTAGTTGCCCTATTGCGCGAATATAGAGATGTTTTTGCTTGGAGTTACAAAGATTTGAAGGGAGTAGACCCAGATATATGTTCTCATAGAATCCCCATGACTCCAGATGCAAAGCCGACAAAACAGAAACCGTACACGTACAATGATAACTACGCTGCGAAGATTAAAGAGGAGATAGATCGCTTGATAGAAGCAGGATTCATTTACGAAATTGAGCATACCGAATGGGTATCCCCCATTGTGGTGGTGCCCAAGAAGAATGGAAAATTGCGTGTGTGTATTAACCTTAAAAAAGTTAATGCCGCCACGATTAGAGATAGTTATCCTCTTCCTATCACGGAACACCTATTGGAAAGAGTAGCGGGCAAGGAAGTTTACAGCTTTCTTGATGGATTCTCAGGCTATAACCAAGTAGCCATTGCTCCAGAAGACCAACACAAGACGGCTTTTGCCACTGAATGGGGCATATTTGCATTTCGTGTGATGCCATTCGGCTTAACGAACGCACCCGCTACTTTCCAACGACTCATGTGTCATGTTTTTAAGGAATTCTTACGCAAGAGCTTGGAAGTTTATGTCGATGACCTATGTGCGCATTCAAATGTAAGACAGACACATATCCCAGAGTTAAGACAAATATTTGACAAATGTCGAGAATATCAGGTTTGTTTGAACCCAGAAAAATGCGTTTTCATGGTCAGACAAGGCAAAATTCTAGGACACATCGTGTCAAAAAATGGAATCTCTACGGACGAGGAAAAGGTGAAGGTAATTGCAGAATTACCTAGACCAACTAATGTGAAAGAGGTACAGGCATTTATGGGCCATTGCGGTTATTATAGGAGATTCATACACATGTATGCAATCATAGCCAAGCCTCTGTACTCTCTTTTAACCAATTTTGAGTGGACAGATGAATGTGAACATTCATTCAATGAACTTAAACGACGCTTGTGCTCAGCACCTATATTAACCACTCCAGATTGGAGTAAGCCATTTCATGTACATGTGGATGCATCCAATTACGCCATAGGATGTGTATTAGCACAACCCACGAATGAAGGTAACATAGATCTCCCCATAGCTTACGCTAGCAGACAACTGAACGCAGCAGAGAGAAATTACACCACGACGGAACGAGAAGGATTAGGGATGATCTACGCAGTAAAGAAGTTTAGGCATTACTTGTTGGCCAACAAATTCAAGTTCTTTACAGATCATCAAGCCCTATTATATTTAGTCAACAAACCATGTAACACAGGACGATTAATACGTTGGTTTCTATTACTCATGGAGTATGATTTTGAAGTAGTAGTCAGGAAAGGAAAGACGCATCTTAGAGCCGACCACCTTTCAAGATTAACCTCAGGAGAAGCCCCTCAAGGAGTAGCGGATGATCTACCAGATGCATACTTGTTTAACCTTGAGATAGCACCAGAATGGGCTAAGCCGTTAGTCCCTATTCTGACATACGGACCCAAGAGTCCTAGGATAAAGATCAAAGAAGGAGAGATTACCAAATCTCAGAGGTACCAAATAATAGCAGGAAGCATATATAAACAAGATAATCAAAAGATTCTTGCTTGTTGTGTAGATGAATCAGAACATGTGAATTGGTTGCAATTAGCACACTTAGGTGCACTAAAGCAACATCATTCAAAACATAGAACACTACAGACTCTGCATAGATTAGGAGTATATTGGCCTTCTATGGAAGCAGATGTCTACAAGTTGTGTAAGGAATGCAGTGTTTGCTGTGAAAGACCACCGGTAGAGCATGCGACGTTATATCATGTGTCCCTCACACCAGACTGGAGTGAACCTTTAGTGACTTACTTGAGGACGAACATATTCCCTCAAGGAATGACCTTAGCTCGACAACGCAGTCTAGAGCAGGAAGCTCAAGACTATTCACTTATTGGCGATAATCTATACAAAAGAGGACGAGATGGATATCTAAGACAATGTGTTCATGAGAGCGATTATCTGAGAATACTAGAGACTGCACACCAAGGTGTAGCAGGAGGTCATTTTGGACCAGATAGGATAATCAAAGCCATCCTCTTTGCAGGATTATGGTGGCCCACTCTTCACATGGATGCACATACCTATGTAAAGAGATGTGATGTGTGCCAAAGAACTCAGTTTCCTACTCGCAGAGATGAAATGCCATTGAAACCCATGATGGGCGGACGTGCATTTTCTAAGTGGGGTATAGACTTTGTAGGACCCATTAACCCCCCTGCAAAAGGTACACATGCGGAATACATTATTGTTGCCACAGATTATTTAACCAAATGGGTAGAGGCAAAGGCCACAAAAAAGAATGATGCTCACACTACTGCAAAATTCTTATTTGAAAATGTCTTTACAAGATATGGACTGCCTATAGAGTTAGTGAGCGATCGAGGCACTCACTTTCTAAACCAAGTCATTGAATATTTGTTACAGGATTTTATGGTGATCCACAAGAAATCTGCACCATATCATCCTCAGGCCAATGGTCAGGCTGAAGGCACTAACAAGATACTTTGTACCGTACTGACGAAACTCGTGAACAATAAACGTTCAGATTGGGACAAACAGCTACATCACGCTGTTTGGGCATATCGAGTGGCCTACAAGACCGTACTCAATGCAACTCCCTTTCAGATGGTTTTTGGTCAGAATGCAGTGCTTCCTTTGGACTTCTTGATACCGACCCTTAAGGTTGCACAAGAACATGAGTGGACCGGCCATGAATTATCAGCGAGAATAATGGACTTGGAACGATTAGGAGAAACAAGGCTGAGGGCAGCAGCAGGAATATACGCAGCGAAGAAGCGACAGAAAGCATATTTTGATGCACATGTGAAAGATAAAGGCCTAAAAGAAGGAGATTTAGTTCTAGTGTATACGCTGAAACAACACGCACGGAAGTTAGAAAAGCGAGGTTATGGACCTATGATCATTAACAGACTTTCGACTAGTGGAGCAGTACAGTTAGCCACCTTAGAAGGAGATATAATGCCTAATTACATTAGTGGCTGTAGAGTCAGGCTATATCAAGAACCTCTTACTGAGGATATGCTTAGACGACTCACGCTGGCAAAGAAGCGTAAGGAGGAAGAAAATAGAATACGAGCAGAAGCTCAGGCAGAAGCCATAGAACGCATTAAGCGCATGAAGCTAAGAAGACAAGGACTAGGGAGAGAACATTATAACCATCTGGAAACATCACCCAGATATCCCATGGCCATGTGTCAAGTAAAGTCAACCACTCATCCGAGCATAGTGGATAGGAGACCATTCATTACAGTGAGGCTAGCGCACGGTAACCATAGCCAAGAACTCAGGGCTTTGATTGACTCAGGTGCTGCGACTAGTGCGATTAGGTGGTCCCACTATAAGGATTCAGGAATAGAAATGCGGCCAATTGAGGCATACCTCATAGGCCTAGGAGGCATGGAAACCCCTTGCATGGGTGAGGTGGACCTTCCTATCCTCATTAAGGATTTGACGATGACAGCGAAATTACTAGTGTGCCATGATGACGACCTGATAGAACCCCTAATCCTTGGCCAAGATTGGCTATACGATCACTCAGTGGACCTAAATCTTAGACAAGGCTCCTTACAGATTGGAACCTTAGAGCAGAAGCGAGTGATACCGCTTGACTTCCCTAACCGCTCTCCGCTTGACGGTTGTGACCCTAGACCCTATGAAACGCATGCGACGGAAGACCGGAAGATCTTTAATCCGACCAGTCACGTTACATCTACACCAACCCACTCGGGCTTGGCTATAGACAGTTGTCAGTCAGAAGGACGACAGGAGATCTTCCCTGGGACTTCCTGCAAACTAGAAGAGACAGTTACCCAACGGCAAGGGCAGAAGGGCACAATCAGAGGTCAGGTGGGTTGCATCAGCGGCCAAATGAGCACGACACCCTACGGTGCTCATCCTTCCAAGCTTGTTGCGGACTGGCCTAGATTAAGGTTACAAAAGGCATCACTTCCTAATGGGCAGGTCACGCAAGTGTTGGAACTCCCTTCTTTTCCAAAGCAGAGTGTCCATCCGACCTCTCAACCCCAGCAACAACAGAGTCAACCACGACAAAGGAACCCAGACCGACGACAGTATCAGAAGACACGACCAGGAAGGCAGTTTAGGCCTCCCAAAGGAAGCGGCACCGGACAAATGTGGGTGCCAAAAGGACAAAAAGCACCAAAGAACTCCAGCCAAGCAGAAATCGACAAAAAAAGGGCAGAACAGAAACAGAATCGATCTCCACCATCCCCTCGACCTTCTTCTACAGGTCCAAACATCCGACAAATGTGGATCGCCAAGAAGTATCTTACCCATAGACCCACGCCCACGCAGATTTGGGTACCCAAACCATGTATCATAGCTCAACCCATGAGCCATGTAATATATCACCCCCATAACCCATCTCATCCCTCGATACCACCAAACCCGACACCACCTTTTACCCCTCAGCAGAAACCCACCACCCACTCAAAGATCTTTAAGAAATGGATACCGAAACGTGTCCAACCGTCTTCCCCTAACCCGTTGTCTGACTACCCCCCGACTAACATACAACCTTGTACTCAATTACTAACCTTTAAACCTTGTATAAATTCACACACCATCATCACGCACGACTCGTAATCTCATCTCATCAAGAAATGTACGCATGATCTGAAACGTATAGGTGTCTAGAGACCTGCACTAGTGCTGCAAGAAACATTGCATCCATCACATCACAACACTTGGCTACACGGGTTACGCATCAGTTATGGAAAGGGATTGCGGTCTCACTTTAATGGGATCATGATTAATTTCCATGCTAATGTGTTAATCTTTTGTAGCAGATCTTTCTCACTAGCGCACCAGCCACCATGCAAACTGACGAAGGAACATCAGGAGTAGGCCCCAGTGTAGCAGCAGTACCACTCAATGTGCTACGAGCAGAGTCCCACCCTATTGCTCCACCGCCGGAATTTCAGGGATTTCCAGGGCCCATGCCTATCGATAACCCCCCTATGGGCTACACCGAAAAGATACACAGGAACTCTCATTGGTTTCAGGGCCTGGCAGGACCCCTCGCGGACGCAGACTTTATATTTGAATCCTCTCTGACTTTTGATGACCGCACGTGGGGAAAGTACCAGTTTTTCTCCAGAGAATTCGAAGCCCTACAAAGCACCCAGGATTTAACTCATGTTTGGGCCAGAGCCGGCTTCACAGAATATTTCAGTGATCCTCTACCCAAACCGGATTTTTATAGGTGCTATTACTTGATCACTACCTTACTGGCATCAGAGAATAAGGACATCCCAGGAACCTTCATCTTGCCTACCCTAGTGGATGATCCACCTTACAAGAGATTTTATCTCTCTAAGGACCTAATCAGAGCAGCCATCAAGATTCATGGAACCCACACTCCCACAGACCGAGAGAGATTGATTCCAGAACCGATGAAACGTGGGGATGTCACGAAGTGGGAAGAGATTTCGGCCATTACACCTGAGCTGTCAAAGCCACTAAGAATTTGCATGCAACATTTCGCATTCCCAGCTCAGGACAGATTTACCATGCCACACAAAAGAATATGGTTCGGATTATATTTGGCATGTACGGGACCTCAAACAGTTGATCTGGCAAGCTGGATCATAGATCAGATGTACCTGGCACAGCACAGATGGGAGCGTAAAAAAGTGCTTAACGGATGTTGTGCACTCACAAGAATTGTGTATATGTGTTTGGCTTATGACTTGCCCATCGAGCGTGCATTAACAGGAGAGGAATTGAAGGCATTCAAGAGCACAGCGAAGAAAGCTAGGAAGCCCAGTAGGACACGGGCAGGTAAGCGCATGCGCGGCACCATCCCTTGCCTCCAAGTGCCAGAGTCGCCGTCACCACAACCCTCTCCCGAGCGCCCACAGACAGAAGCTGCTCCCACTGTACAACCTATTCGCATACGGTTGTCCAGACCAGTAATTACGGAGGCCACCACGAGTACCGCTGCACCTCAGGCAGCTACCACCACAGAACCCCTCACCACAACTGCAGAAGCTCCCACCACTATTGGTGCGGAAGCGTTTTCTTTCCCGATACCACATATGGAGGCCGACCCCATAAACACGACATTTGATTTTGAGATGCCTGATGCATTCTCAAACGAGTTCCAGTATTCAGAAGCACCACTGTTCTCCCAGGAATATGAACGCCCCAGCTACCCTACTACGCCGCGAGACTTGCCACAGGGACAAGCTGTGTCGGGCTCTGAAGAAGAAAGAACCGAAACAGACGACGATCAAGGCGACGATGCAGCCAGCCAGGGCTCACCTGACGAACAGACAGAGGGGCAAGGCCAACAAACCGACACGCACGGCGACACCAGCACATACGAAGATGAAACTTTCGAAGCCGCAGCGTACACATTGGCCATCAAGAAATTATATCGTACCATGGAGAAAGTCTGGGCACGAAAGAAGTTAACTGAAGAGGAGAGCCAGGCATTAATTGAACACGAACTCATCTCCGGAGGATTCGAAGACGCCTATATCAGAGGGTTCAGAGAGTTAGTCCAATCAGTAGGCTCCCATGAAGCACTCAGGTTTTTACAAAGAAAGCAACTACCACAGTTTGATCCCCGCCGAGTGCGACTACTCTCAAAACCCGGGGAGTATATTCGTGTACCAACAGGAGCCCAATCTTCAGCACAAGCCAGGGAGGCACGCCTCGCCCCCGAACGTTCAGTAACCGCAGAAACCATTCTTGTAGATTCGCCACCCCGTACCACCAGTGTACATACCACTACAATCCTCGAAATAACCTCCACCCCTTCGACTCCTCTTTCACCTCATCTTTCACCAACCCATCCTGTATCACCCGCACACCCACCTGCTTTCCCCACATCCACACCTGTACAAAGCAATATAGCCCCAACCTCTTCCTTACCCATTCATACCACCAGGCCCACACCCAGCCCTCTGCATCCCTATGTTAACCCCTTCACCCCTTCATCCTTCCCCGCGTTTCCCCCACCTCTAAGACCCCCATTCCCCTTCCTAACCCCACTAACCTTCTCACCAGTCTCACCTCCCCAACCTACCATAACGCCTATTTCCCCGTTTCACCAAGCTGCTCCAACCATCCCCCCTGTAAACTACTCTACGTTTGTAAATCCCGTATTCACACCTACGCAACCACCCACAATCACACCACTTTTCGCAGTCACAACATTAAACACGTCCAATGGCATGGACATATCACCACCCACCTCACCACCACCCACTCCACTCACAGCACCCTCATATTTAGGCACTTCACAATTTCCCACAATCACCACTGCATCCACAGTCCCAACCCCGCTCCCCATTCCCACTGCATCTACTATCACTGCATCCTCATTTAGCACTTCACTACTACTATCGCCCACCATAGACACAGCATTTCAACACATGTTCGCATGCATGACGCAAGTCCGCGATGAGTTTGCATCACTCGGAACCAACTATCAACAGCTGCAGAAAACGACGAACGACTTGCAAACGCAGCTTAATTTGTTATCAATTGAGAACGCCTCACTGAACAGCCGATACCAAGAGTTACGAGAGGCTTATCACAAGTTAGAAATAGAAAGTGAGGAAAAAAGCAAAGAGGCCACCGCGGATTTAGATAACCTACTTAGAGCCCAGACTGTCCGCAATGCAACGCTTACTAGGAATATGGGCTTACTAAGAAGACACTTAGCCGCAGCAAAAGAGGAGAACCAGAGACTCCAAGAGCAAAATAGAGAGAACTTGGAAGCGGCTTTAGATCATCCAGAACAGCCACTAAGTCCGAGCAGATTCAAGGCAATCCCATCTGAGTCGATGCGGATGTTGCTAGACGACCATGTCAGATTGCTCGAGGACTATGATCGGATGAACGAAGAACATCAAAAGTTAAAGGAAGACCACAAACTGCTACAACTCAGAGAACCAGCAACACAACAGGTACCAGTAGCAGCGGAATTACCAGCGCCTGTGGACCCTGCCCCTGAAGTTTTAGAGGAACTCAACGCACTCCGGGCCCAGGTAACAAATCTTGAATCTAGGATTGCCATCTATGAAGCACCACCAAGGCCAGACTCCCCACCTGAGCTACCAGCTGAGGAAGAAACCGTCACTATCCCGGTGGAGGAGACCTTCGAAGAGGCTTATGAACCGATACCCATCCCAGGCGGACGTGTCACGGCCGAAGGCCAGATGACCTACGAATTACCTACCCCCGCGTGGATGAAGACAGTTGAAGAACTCGGAACGACACACTCGGCCAGAGTAGAGGCACAGCTACATGCCATGGCCATAATTGAAGAGAAAATTTTACAATCACCATTCTTTGCTCAAATGGCCCCGCGACGATACATATCTGGCCATGAGCTTCAGTATAAACCATACTTCATGTTAATGGCAGAATATCAGTTAACCATCGAGAAAGAAACCGGCATGAAACCAACGCATGCCACTCAATTCGAGCCAGAGGACTTGCCACCAAGGGCGCAGAGAGGTGAAATCCTTCAACCAGACTGGCGCAAAGATTTACTGCAAAATTATCCAGAGATGATGAGCACGTGGGTAAAAGCGCCGCTTCACTTAAAATTTAATCCGTGCTGGGGACCAGTACCACGACGCCGCTCTTGGACTGCCTTCGCTATAAAGCTACAAAACAATAAGCAGTGCCAAGACTGGTTGAACTACCCCTACTTCAAGCCACCAGTCGCGTTACCCACAGTAGGCTACATGATGGCGACGATACGCCACTGGCTCCCTCGATTAAAACCTATGGATGATATTGCCGCGCACATGACTGTCAAAATCTTTGACATGATGCAGATGGTCTTTAAAGTCTTCCAGCGCATCAAGGCTCCCCATGTCAACACCCCGGGCTTTGAGCATGGCAACTTGGATTTAGCCTATGATATGAGCACAACGCCATCGCTACGGGTGTGTTACGCCTGGCACTGCAGGATCAAATATCTACCGGCCTGTTACAAGCAAACATTCGAAGAAATGTTCACCACCGGTTTTTGGGAGTACCATTCCGAAGTCTTCATAAGCAGGCCCACACACTTATTGCAATTATTCGCCTGTGAACGAATGGTGTACTCCACACATTATCAGCTCCCACCACCAGACGAGCCGCAACCTATCGACTGGGAGAAACTCGAGGCTGATCTAGCCCGAGGTATTCGTGTATCAGAGCACACCCTCGCTCAAGACCTCCTACAGAATTACATCCGGCAGACCTCACAACAAGGTTCTGTCAGGGACGACAGAAGCGAGAGGGAGGGGGGTGTTGGAAGCAGTCAGAGGCACAGACGCCACGGAAGCATGTGAAGACGAAGCAGGGAGCCAGGCGGATCAATCTTTTAAACAAATACATGTCTTATTAATTTTCCCAAAACATTCAACAGTGATTATTATCACTAATTGTAACATATGTATCATAGAAAACCCCATTTTGTAATCCATAGCTCCATTTTGTGCAAGCCGAGGAGTCCTCGAGCTTGAGGAGCTTAGGTAGAATGCTCGTACCAAATTTCGTTATTTTTAGACATCGTTTACCCTTCCAAATAGCCTCTAGGACCTATTTTTTAACTAGGCCGGTCATTAGATGTGAAACCGGTCAAAACTAGTCTAGAAACTATAAAAAGGGCTAGAGAGCTCATTTTTGAGGTTAGCTTGGAGCAAAGAAGAGAGTAGAGCTAGTTTGAGCTTGTAAGAGTATTCTTGAGTAATAGAGCTAATTTCCCACCTTCCATTGTGTCTTGCTTGTCTCTTCATTGTGTGTGTGTATGTGTGTGTGCACCTTTGTGCTTCTCACCTTCACTCTCACTTCATCTCACATTCACGATCTTCATATCACTCCTACCTCTCCCTCGGATTGACATTAAGGAGGTGAAGCTTCTTAACGTGGTTCTCACCATTGTGCTAGAGCAACATGAGGAAGGGTAAGACTCACTTGAGAGCAGATCATCTCTCGAGGCTCACATCCGGAGAGGCCCCACAAGGAGTATCAGATGATCTTCCTGATGCTTAATTGTTTAATTTGGAAGTTGTACCACAGTGGGCCAAGACCTTAGTGCCAGTACTAACATATGGGCCTAAACATCCAATAGTCAACACTCAAGATAGGGAGGTAATAAGGGCCCAAAAGTACCATATCATGGCAGGGAGTATGTACAAGTACACGGATCAAGGAATATTATCTTGTTGTGTCGAAGAGGATGAGTACGCGAAATGGTTGCAATTAGCACATGTTAGTGCATTAGAGAAATACTACTTGAGACAAAGAACTTTACAAACACTAAAGAGACTCGGAGTGCATTGGCCAACTATGGAAGCAGATGTCCATAGGATGTGCGAGGAATGGCCAATCTGCAGCACTAGACCGCCTGTGGAACATGCCACTCTTTATCAAGTGTCTCTAGTGCCAGATTGGAGCGAACCATTAGTAGCCTTCTTGAGAACGAAAACATTCCCTCAGGAGATGACAGTGGCCAAACGAAGGAGCTTAGAACAAGAAGCTTTAGATTATACTTTCATTGGAGATAATCTATATAGATGAGGAAAAGATGGGTATCTTAGAGTGTGTGTCCACGAGAGCGAATATCTGAAGATCTTGGAGACTGCTCACCAAGGTGTAGCAGGAGGACACTTTGGACCAGATCGGGTGATCAAGGCAATACTATTTGCAGGTCTTTGGTGGCCAACCCTTCACATGGATGCACATACCTACGTGAAGAGGTGTGATGTTTGTCAGCGAACTCAGTACCCTATACGCAAAGATGAGATGCCATTGAAACCTATGATGGGTGGACGTGCAGTGGGGAATAGACTTTGTTGGTCCTATTAACCCCCCAGCTAAGGGTTCCCATGTTGAATATATTATTGTGGCCACTGATTATCTAACCAAATGGGTAGAAGTAAAAGCTACAACAAAGAATGATGCTCAGACAATAGCTAAGTTCTTATTCGAGAATGTGTTCACCAGATACGGATTGCCAATAGAGTTAGTGAGTGATAGAGGCACACACTTCTTGAATGAATTCATTGAGAACCTTCTCCAAGAATTCTTGGTGATACATAAGAGGTCGGCTCCCTATCGTCCCCAAGCTAATGGACAAGCTGAGAGCACAAATAAGATTCTCTGCAATGTATTGACAAAATTAGTTAATAATAAATGCTCTGATTGGGACAAACATCTACATCATGTTGTTTGGGCATAAAGAGTTGCCTATAAAATGGTACTTCAGAAGCCACGCCCTTTCATATGGTTTTTGGCCAAAATGTAGTGCTACCATTGGACTTTTTGATACCTACATTGAAAGTAGCACAAGAACATGACTGGACAGGCCATGAGCTCTCCTCTAGAATCTTCGATCTTGAACGATTGGGAGAAACAAGATTGAGAGCTGCCGCAAGAATTTATGCAGCCAAGAAGAGACAAAAAGCATATTTTGATGCACATATGAAGGATAAGGGCTTGAAAGCAGGAGATCTAGTCCTAGTCTACACCTTGAAGCAACATGCATGGAAATTAGAGAATGGAGGCTATGGGCCAATGATTATCAACAGGGTCTCCACAAGTGGAGCAGTTCAACTAGGCACTCTAGAAGCCGACATCCTACTGAGTTACATCAGTGGATGCAGAGTTAAATTATATCAAGAACCCCCCATGGAAGAAATGTTAAATCGACTCAATACTGCGAAGAAACGTAAAGAATAGGAAAAGCGAATTCGAGAAGAAGCACAAGCAGAAGCTTTAGAACGCATCCGACGAATGAAGTTGAGAATGATCAGCCTATGTCTGACAGTCAAGAAGCTCTAGGCTATCACATGGCCATGTGCGAGGCTTCAGGTGAACGTTCCCATAGGATAGTCGATTGACGACCTTTTATGACCCTAGAGGTAGGACAAGGAGAGAGTGCAAGGACTGTGAGAGCTTTAATTGACTCAGGAGCAGCCACTAGTGCAGTTCGACTTTCTTACTGTCGAGAATTGCAATTGAAGGTCAATCCTATTGAGGCATATCTCATAGGATTGGGAGGCGTGGAAACCCCTTGCATGGGAGAGGTGGAACTTCCCCTCTACATTCAAGAGGTTCCAATGGCAATCAAAGTGCTAGTCTGTGAAGACGAGGATCTTACCGAACCTCTGGTCTTGGGCCAAGACTGGATCTATGATCATGCATTCAACCTCAACCTAAGAAGTGGACTTCTTCAGGTGTGGGTAGGCCAAAACCACATCACGATTGAATTAGAAAATCAAGCACTCAGGCCACTAGAAAAGGCACCAAATATTGGTCCCTCTAGGAATCCACATGAAGATAATGATGCTATTCTTGTCCCAAGTTCTATGGTGCAGAAGATTGTCTCTAGTGCAGAAGTCAAAGAGGAGTTCCCTTCTTTTCCAAAGAGGACTCGAGGAAAGCAAGCCGGGCAACACACGACACAGGGGAGGCCGATGATCAAGAAGCATGAGCACCAACATGTACAATATAGAGTACCTCGTGGCATGAAGCATATCTGGGTACGCAAGGGTGAAAAACCCACAGCTCTAGATACAGGGTCTCAAAGGTGCACTAAACTTGTCGAGGATTACAACGGAGTACCCTAGGCAACACTCTGGGCATGCCATTTCTATTTGGGTTCTGAAGCGGTCAATGAAGGCTATCCCAAATGCTAGACAGATATGGGTGCCCAAGACCTGCTTACGAGATCAAATAGATTCACCTCCATTCACAAGATTGAATCAACACTCACAGGCACCCTTGGCACAAATCCCAGGGCAAACATCTACACTCCACACCACTACATCTTCAGTCACACCTAGGAATGTCGCGAAATGGGTACCCAAAAGGTCCCAAATTGAACACAATCCAGTCCACAAACCTTTACGTGTCATCACCAATAAAAGCTACGATTCCACCATCAAAGTTTCGAGACTTAAACCCCGTATCAAACCGCCTGACCCAATTTTGTAAATCAGTCCCCTTTGATGTAGGTGCATTCTAAGTACATTGCACACCCAAAGTATGCATCTAGGATGAACACTAACCTACTAACCAACATCCTCACACATCACAAACACTCCACCCACTAACCTCTAACCACTTGAAATGTCATGTTAGTATTGTTGAGGGAACACCATAACATCCTGTTTCCTATGCAATGCTAATGTATTAGATCATGGAGCAAGTGCGATCGCAACAATTGCTCAACAAACAAAATAGTAGAATGCTCATGGCTCAACTCTTGGAAGAAGCTGGAGTTGACTCAGAATACAGTGAGGGTCTCTTATTGATGGCAAAAACTTATGGTGTAGTAGAAGCGGTTCGAATAGCGATACAGAGAGCTCCCGTCCAATATGACCCTCGAAGATTCCAAACACGACCATGGTCTGGTAAAAACATCCAGATTCCCATTACTACAGTGGAAGGACCTATTATTACATCTGAACCGATTGAGAAAACCTCCCAGGAAGCTAGAACTCCTGGTCACGAACACGCAGTCACCACTGAAGAGTATACCGAGCCACTACCACCCACTCCCCCACCGTCACGTCCTTGAACTCAAGCTGGAGACACCACCTCGACTACCCAAACCACATAGCAAACCTTCATCTTCCATACTCCCACCTCTGGTTCAACTTTATTCTCCACCTTTGAAAACCCTGTCTATCAAACCACCACCATCACAACCACATCAACTGAACCGCTCATGGAGATAGCCATAGGACAACCAGCCTCCACAACCTCTGTCGTAGGACATCCTGACACTAGATCCATATTTTTTGGATTCCCTACCACCACACTCCCTTTTGTGTCATTCCCGCCTCCTATCTCTCACTTCCCACCTCCCATACCACCATTCCTTCAACCAGCCCATGACTACTTTTGTAGAATGTTTCAATCCACCACCCCACCCTCCTCGTCAATCGCATTCCCACCATCCACACAACACTTATTCACCACTATCACACACACACCACCTACCATTCCGATATACATGGTAGACACTACACTCACGTCCACCCCTGAGGGCATGGACATTTTGCACCCACAACACCTCCACCACCCCCCACACTCCCACCTTCCCCTATCCCCCCTCCACCAATCTCACCGGCACACACATCACTGGTAGACACAACATTCACTCTTCCCATTCCCCAATTCCCTCCCCTTGCATCTTCCGTTGTACAAACCACACCTTCATCCATAGGCAATGCATTTGACAGCATGATTGCATGTATATCACAGTTAAGGACAAAATACTATCAGCGGCAGGCACATAATCAAAGGTTACAAGAACACTCCAAAGCACTACAACAATGCCTCGATACACTGGAAGAGGACAAAGCCAGTCTCCAAACTCAATTTCAAACCTTACAAGAGGCTCATGGCATTTTGGAGAAACAATTTCAAAATGTGGATCAAGAATCAATCCAAGGGTTAGAAAGCCATTTGCAGATACAACTGGAAAGAAATTCCAAACTCCAGCGCAACATGGCCCTGCTTAAACGACACCTTGTAGAAGCTCACGAGGAAAATAGACGGCTTCAACAACAAAACCAAGAAAACTTAGAAGCAGCCATCGAAAGCACACCCCGGGCTCCCATTAGTCCTTCCAAATTTCAAGCAGTGACCCCAGAGAGCATCAAAATCATTCTTGAAGACTATGCCACTTTACTTGATGCACATGACCAGTTATCAGAAGAACTAGGTCAACTGAAGCAGACAAGACAGAAAGAAATGACAACGGGTCCCCAAGCTACTGACTCAACCGCTTCTCTTATCACGGACTCGGAGGCCCTTCAAGATCTCCAAAAACAAGTCGCAGAATTGCAAGCACGTCTACTCCAATACGAAAGACCACCATCCCCCCCTGAGGTGCCCACAGATGAGGAGACAGTCTCCATTCCGGTGGAACAAACGTTTGAAGAGGAATATGATCCACAACCCTTCCCAGGGGGACAACAAACGGAAGAAGGACAGGATATTTTCGAAGCACCACAACCCCCATGGCTACAACAAGTGGAAGAAATGGGGGGTTCTCATGAAGAGCACACAGTAGTGCAAAATCAGGCCATGATAGTCATAAAAGAAACTGTGTTACAATCTGATTACTTCAAGAACTTTTCATCTAGACACCTTATCCTCTCATCAGAACTCCAATACAGGTCTTACTATGTTATTCTGGCTGATTATAATGCAGAAATACAGAGAGTCACGAGTAAGATTCCTTCCTTCACTACCCAGTTTCAACCCGAAGACCTTCCTCTAGCGGTGCAAAAAGGCAAAATCCATCAACCAACATGGCGGCAGAAACTTCTAAGGACATATCCCAAAATGTTGCGCACATGGAACAATGCGCCTTTACATCTACTTTACAATCCATGCTATGGCCCCGTTCCACGACGCAGATCATGGAAAGCATTCAACATAAAGGTACAGAATAATGCTCAATGTAAGGAGTGGCTCAATTATCCATACATAGCGCCACTGCAGGGACCACCATCGATAACATACATGATGGCTACAATTCGACATTGGATGCCTCGACTGAAGCCCATGCCAGATGTGGCGGCCCAAATGATGCTTAAGATTTTGGATATGATGCAGGTAGTACTCAAAACCTTTAGAAATGAAGCAGCACCACAAGTAGGTCTACCGGGGTTTACCAATGGAAATTATGTTTTGGTGTATGACATGAGCACCACCCTCGGCATTCGGGTAGCTTATGCTTGGCATGCACGAATCAAGTATCTTCCCCCATGCTATAAACAAACATTTGAGGACATATTCAGAACAGGTTTCTGGGAGTATCACTCGGAGGTCTTTGCACCTAAGCCCACACACATGCTTCATCTCTTTGCCTATGAACAAGCCATGTACTCTGAGTACTACACAACACCGCAATCGGATGTCCCAGGTGCAATTAATTGGGATGCATTGGAAGCTGATCTATCAAGAGGGTTATGCCTAGGTGAACACGAGCTAGCCACGAATGTCCTACAATACTATTTCGACCACCCTATAACAAAGCAGAGGTCTGTTAGGGGCGTCAGATGCTAGGAAGGGGGGAGTGTTGGCATACAAGTCATAAGAAGAGCATACAGGCACAAAGGAACAGTCATGCACAATATGGCAACAAGGCCCAATCATTTTTTCATAAACAATTTCCACCTCAAGTGATTTTCATCACTACACACACATTGTAAATCTCGTTTTTGGTAGAATAGACTCCATTTTGTTCAAGCCAAGGAGTCCTCGAGCTTGAGGACTATTTGGAATTAGCTACATACCAATTTTCGTAATTTTTAGACTTTGTTTGAGCCCTCAAATAGGCTCTAGAACCTAATTTTTAACTAGGCCGGACACTAGGTTTGGACAAGGCCAAAGCCAGTAAAAAAACTATAAAAAGAGCTAGAGAGCTCATTTTGGGGTTGGATTGTTTGTGAATTGAACTTATGTAAGAGACTTTTTGACTAATGAAAAGAACTCCATTGTTCCTTTCCTTGCTCTTGCCTTGTGTGCACGTTGTCGTCAGGATTCGAATTCAAAGATTGATAGTCAAGTAGGAAACACTATTTTAAAGCTTCGTTGAAGGTAAATACAAAGGTAATATCCAATAAACGGAAAAAGGTCCTTGAAGGGATACTCGGGTGATATCTATGTTTAACTGTAAGTCTTATTATAAAGAGACAAGGTATGATTGATTTGCATTGGATGCGTTTGTTGAGAATATGTATCGGTACTTTTTATATGTGAATGTGCACGTGCATCTAAATATATATGTGTGTGTGCATCCATAATTGTGTGTTAGCACATGTGAACCTCTTAGTGTGAACCCTTACTATATAAGCAAAAGAAGTAAAATATAAAACTAAGAAATACAAAACCAAAGGAAAACTTTCTATAAATCTTTCACTACGTGTATTTGCATAAGGAATGGAATGTGAGGATCGTGGCTGGAAGAGCGGGAGGTCGGAGGCTTCAATGAAAAATTCACACATGATCTACAAGCTTGGAGGTATTGACAAACGTGTCATGGAACGTTTTGAGAAGAAGGGCGGCAGAGATGAACAAGAGGTCGTTCAAGTACGCGTGGGGGTGGTAGACGTGAAAGGTGGGGAGAGCGTGGAATTACCATCGTCATTGCCTCTGGAAGTTTGAGACCAGGAAGTACTACTAAACCGTCATTGATGCACGGGGGGACACGGGGATTTTCATGAAGAACATGATTACTGGAACTTCACAGGCTGACTGCGCTGTTCTTATCATCGATTCTACGACTGGAGGATCTGACTCACGTTGGTGCAGCAATCATTGGACGCTGACGGAAATTCTGTGGGGGAATTGAAGAAAGACTTCTGTCGATGTGCATACTGAAGCTTCTAATATCCATTTATTCTCTTGTTGTTCTATCTACGCTTGATTTTCAGAAGGCTGCCAGCGACTCTCTGTTGACTGCATATGTGAAAGGGAGAAGCTGAGAAAGAAGAAGAGTTCTTATGATCACCCGCTATTTATTGTACCGAGGAAGACAACGTTAATCTGTAATAATTTTGGTATCCACCTGCTGTCGCCTGTTGAAGAAAGTTTACTGCTACAAGAGGAGGTTAGAAATATATTGCTCCGACAGGTTAACAAAATATTTCTTTCGCACTTCTATTTCGGTATGACGGATCCAGCTATCTTTTTTTTCCCTTAGAATAGTTACATTAAATGCGTAAAGAATGAAAAAGTTCACCGTTTTTCTTTCATTAGTTAGTCTGCATAGAAACTATATTGAAACAAACCTACTGCATAACAAAAATTCAATCCTATTTCCGCTTCGGAACTGAGTAGATGTATTTTCTTTTTTACTAACAGAGCTATTTAGTATATACGCTGCACTAAATGATTGTTTAAACGTTGCCTGTTGAAAATGAGCACTGATGTTAGACTTAATCGTGTGTCATTAATTTCAGTTAATCATTGATAAATAGGATCGCTAAGACGCTGAGAATTGATCTATGACTTTGAGAAAGAATCTTCCAATAATAAAGTACATGTCTCCTAGTGCTGACTCTATGGTATGTAGGTTCATACTTATGCAGATGATCTTAGTGTTGATCGACTCTGTTCGATGAATTTCAGGACCAATACGAGTAAAATATTTCTTTATGCTATAAGAGCATGTGTTTGCAATATGTCTGCTTTCCACCTATGAATAACCCTTCGGCTTCGTCCTCACCTTCACCGCCGCTACCTTAGAGAAAGCTTCTGTTGGCCATTCACTTGCATGCGTGTTCTTCTCTCCCCTTCACAACCATTACGTTCTCCACAAATTCTAATCAGTAGACCTCTCTCTCAATCTGGTGGGCTGCGAGAGCCCTTTGCAAGCATATCCTTCACTTCGTGTTCTCTTATATAAAAACATCTCTTTCTGTTTGCTTAGGTTTGCTTCTCTTTCTCCGCATAGATCCTCCGAAGGCACTTTGAAGGCTTTACTGTGTTTTTCCTGTACTATCGTTATATACGCTTTGAGCATATTTCCGCGTGGATATGTTCATCAAATCTTAGATCCTTCAATGAGTAAGGTCCTTCCTGTAATGAGTGAGGTCCCTTGGAAAATGCGATAACAGGGGAGTTTCAGTTGAAATCACCTCATTTATCTCCAACGCTCACCGCAATAACGTTCTCCTCTTCAGCTACTTGTTGATGCTCATGATCCCTGTAAAGAAAAACTCTTGCAAAATTTCCCCGCTTCATGAACATAAATATGCATGAATTTCTTTACGTACTGTATCGCTGTAATAGGAAATGATTTAATGTCTCAATTTGAATGTGCTCGAACAATGAAAAATGTGTTTAATTTAGTTGCTATGCGTACAAAATACTAAAATATATATCCTCAAAATAATGGATAAAGGAATTAGTTATTGCGCTATATTTTTACTATACAGTGATGGAAATGAACGCCTGGAGTAAGGATCCGTTGGCTACATATATAAAGTGGGAGATAGCTTGAATTTATGTGCATCAAACATGGACAGTTTTCAGATAGCCAACTGAAGAAGTTGCTTAATCGCGCAATTTTAGCAAACTTAAGATTGAACAGAGCTAAGCATTGCATCTAGTTGGTTGCTGTGAGTGATCTTTCATAAACAAAAACTGACTTCGTAGCATTCATATATTCCTATGGTCCTCTAAGAACATGATATGTGATTCGTGTTAATAGTTGAAGCACAACATACAAACAAACAAACATGCTACGATGTATTATGAGACCTGGGTATGTGACACTCCAAGCTGCTATGACTAGTCCTTTCAATAAAAATTATGTACGCTATTGGTTTTTATTTAACTGCTGAAAAAGATTCTTAGAAGTTCATAAAAGAGGAAATTCTTACAAGTTGGATTGATCGATCACTTTGCTTTAGGTAGATCAGTCGTCCACTTTGCAGTTGTGATATCCAACTTAACTCTCTTCAAATCCATACCATTTTAAGTGTTTGTTTCTTTCAAATTGGCTTCTACAATCCTAAAGAGTTCTGAATCAATACGTTGCCATTAAGTTATTTTTGAATGGTACGATTGCCCTTGACTCCGGGCATCTAAATGCGATCCATGAAATGAGACCTTATTTCCAACTTGATACTTCTTAAAAATCCATAAGAAATTAACCTCTTATTTCCTCCTCCTTTTCATAAACTACGCGACATACCTGGTGAACCCGACGTGAAAGGAGGAGAGTGTAGAGATCCTGATCCTAGTTTAAAGAGTGGTGCGGTTGAGTGAGCTCATTGTGCTTGATCATTTATGGGCGACGCAACGATGGATGTTATAACCCAACTCCTGCGCTTTCAGCAGGACGAGAAAAGACGGAGTGCCATTCAGGCATTTCATGAGCGAGTAATCAGAAGAAGTGGATATTTCAGTGGAAAAAATGTTACTCGTTTTTGTAAGGAATATGAATTGGAGGCACGATACCTTGGTACGGGTCTAACACCATTAAGTGACCAAGAATTAATAGACAATTTTGTATACGTTTCAGAATTGCATTTGCGTGACCGACTAGTTGTGGATGCACCTCGACTAGTTGTAGAAGGGCAAATAAGATGGTCACAATACAAGATGATACTCACAAGGATGTTTGCACTGGATGACGAAGATAAAGTGACTAGATCCACATTTTTAAAGTGGATACATAAACCAAAAGATCAATCCATTCTAGATATAAAAAGGGAGTTTGATCAGCAATTTGCGGACTTATCTGATTATGATAGGAGGGCTATAGATCAAGAAAAGGTATCCTTGTTTCTCCGGGCTATAGATTCGAAAGCCCGAGAAGAAATTTTTCCACAATTACAACAGATAGGAATTGAGTCTCGTCTTACCGAAGACTGGGGTAATGTGGACGAAGTTGTTAGAGGATACGTTGAAAAGCAAAGAACTTTGTCTAAGTTCATGCAGAGCTGGCATGATGATATGCAAGAAGAACAAGCTCAGGCTGTTCAACAACCTGTACAGAACCCTCAGGTAAACCTACCAACACCAAAGGATGTTGTGCCCACTAATACAATGGAAGATATGTTTAAAAAATTTAGTGACCTTACAATTCAAAGTATGAAGCAGATGATTGAATCTCAATCTTTACAAGCACCGACACCTAAAAACCCAAAAGCTCCTGAAATTAAAAGATGTATTTGGTGTGACTCTTTGGAGCATAACAGATACTCGTGTGAGAGCTTCAAAGAAGCATTGGCAAAAAATTTGGTATTCGTTAAGGAAAAGATGATATATGACTCTAAGACTGGAGAAAAGGTAAACATTAATTTTGGTCGGGGAGGAATGAGAATATTCTTCCCTGGCACATGTGAAAACGTTGCTTCAACATCGCATACGTATGCATGTCAGGTAATTGACGAAAATAATGATATAGAACCGTGGTCTAAAGTGATAAAGTCCTTAGATCGCGGGAAGATGCATCATGAAATTTTAAAAACAGCCAGTAATGAAATCCGAGGGGTAAGTGGATGGGATGATCCTGTAGATACTCTCTCGGTTGTTACATATCTATGCTCTTCGGTAGAGCATGAAGCAGTAGTGGAAGAGAAACGAAGGAGAACCAATGAGGGTGAAGAGGAGAAAAGAAGAACTAGGCGTCAAGTAGAAGCTTCACATGAACAACCTCAAATACCAAACCAAAATCAACCAACACAAACAAACCAACCCACTCAAATAGATCCACCATCACAACCGACAATAATCCAACCAAATAAAATTCCGACTCAAGTTCAAATTCCTACTTCTGCTGAGATGCCAGTCCCTACCCACGATAATATTCCTCCTCAAGATCAAGAAATGCAACTTGTGAGAAAAGGACAAGGAAGAGTGAGAAATCCCTCATATATGCTAAAATCGCACATAGAGCAAGCCACAAATCTTAAACAAGTTCTCGAGAAAAGAGTGCTCGATAGTGTAATCGAATTTACACTCGGTGAGTTATTGGGAATAGCAAAAAGAGAATTTCTAGAAGTAATAATTGACCTCTTAAGAAGAAAACGACCCACGATAATATTCCTCCTCAAGATCAAGAAATGCAACTTGTGAGAAAAGGACAAGGAAGAGTGAGAAATCCCTCATATATGCTAAAATCGCACATAGAGCAAGCCACAAATCTTAAACAAGTTCTCGAGAAAAGAGTGCTCGATAGTGTAATCGAATTTACACTCGGTGAGTTATTGGGAATAGCAAAAAGAGAATTTCTAGAAGTAATAATTGACCTCTTAAGAAGAAAACGGCAACCAATAGCTGACATGCAAGAGATTGAAAGAATGGATGAAGAGACTCCTGTTCATACTGTGCAAGCACAAGTACAAGAGCTAAAAAATGTACTTGAACCAATTGAGACTAATGTTCAACCATGCGTGCATGAGGAAATATCCTTGGAGCGGAATCCTTCAGAAATAACTCCTTCGAGTTATTATACTAAAGATCATTGGGCTTGAGCCACAACTGAGACGTTGGTGAGATTAGAGAAAATTAGCACTCCAGTTGTCGCTCTTATTGATCACGGATCTGAAGTTAACTTGATGTCCAAAGATCTCTATATGAAGGGGAAATGGCCAATAGACATGTAGCCTGGTTGGAGAATTAAGGCTGCAAACTCGATGCCAGGTGAGTTGTTTGGTGCATGCCCGCAGGTTCTAGTTACAATTGGAGATGTTAGTGATTATCAAAATTTTTTCGTGCAAGATCATTCTAGTTACTCATTGATTTTAGGGCAGCCATATATTACTGCCTTAAGAATGGAAACAAGAGTCTTGGAAGATGGATCGGCCTATGCGCGAATCCGTAGTAAGGATGGGAAAAAGGCAGTACAATTCATGACGGTATGTGTAGATCATATCAGGAATAGAACTTCTCTTCGGACAAGACCTATTCCTGAAGAATTCGAGGATCAAAGTTTTTAAAGGAAGCTTTCATAAGTCGGGACTATGAAAGCTTGAAAAGTGAAAAGATCCCGAATGTAAATATGTTTATATCAAGTTTTATAGCACTTTCTTCGACAAATTCATTTCAGTTTCGTGTTTTTTCTGAGTTAAAAAAGTGGGAAAAACAATACATAGCAGAACTTCAAAGAAACTTTCATGGATGTAGAGTGCTTAACTTCGACGAGGAAATCTCCGGAGTCTTTGATGAGATATCCTTTGCAGACACATTGTTTGATCTGCAAGAGTTAATTCAAGGAAAAAGGAGTGATTATGTGATTCAAACGCACTCTATTTCCATGTATAAGGAAATAGCAAAGTTTGAGCAAGATGAAACAGGTAAAGAAGTCTTCGTTGAAACAAAATACAAAACAATTGATAAAAAGATAAAGCCAGTCGCAGTTCCGCTTCCTGAAGATAGTAATAAACTTATGGATGATGTAAAATCTCAGCCACCTCTCAGAGATAAAAGAAAAATAGGCCATAAATTCACTAAAGAAACACTCGAGCAAATTCAATTGGGGAAAGATGGTTTCCTCAGCGAAAAAGAGAAGAATGTATTCTCTCGGATGTTATTTAAGCATGGAAAAGCTTTTTCTTTCAATGCCCAAGAAATTGGATGTGTAGATCCATCTGTGGTGGCACCTATGATAATTTTCACGATACCACATGTACCTTGGAATCTCAGACCAATTCCGGTACCAAAAGCTCATATTTCAAAGCTAATTGATCTGCTGAATGATAAGATTAGAATGGGGATTCTTGAGCCATCAAGTGCTCCTTATTCTAACCGTTGGTTTACTGTACCAAAGAAGAATGGGTCATTAAGATTTATCCAAGATCTACAGCCAGTGAATAAAGTGACAATTAGAAATATGGGAACTGGGCCTATTGTAGATGAATATGCAGAAGCCTTTGCAGGAAGATCTATTTATTCAATGGGAGATTTACACTCTGGATATGATCAATTCCAGCTAGCTCTCGAAAGCCGTGATTTGACGACTATGAGGACGCCACTTGGGCTTGTGCGCATGTGCACTTTGCCGCAAGGTGCCATGAACTCGGTGGCACATATGATGAATGGTATGCATAAAATTCTTAGGGATTTTATTCCACATCTGACTATGCCATTCATTGATGATGTCCCTATTAAAGGCTGTGAAGAAAGAGATGGAGACGAGACTCTTGATGAGGATGGATGTAGGAATTTTGTTAAAAAGCACATAACTGATTGTGAATCCATTCTCAGTCGGCTGGAAGAGGTTCATTTGACATTGTCTGCTGAAAAATCAGTATTTGGAGTGCAAGAGGTTTTAATTGTAGGAAGTTTATGTGGACCTAAAGGAAGGAAGCCATGTCCAAAGAAAGTAGATGCCATTCAACACATGAAAGAGGTCTGCTCCTCGATCACTGAAGTGAGGAGATTTCTTGGGGCATGTGTTTTCTATGTTGTATGGATTCCCCATTTTGCCCATATTGCTGACCCACTTTATCAATTGCTTAGGAAAGGGCAAAGATTTCAATGGAAAGATATCCATACTCAAGCTGTGAGAAAATTAAAGAAAGCACTTGCAGAAGCTCCATTGCTTAGAAAGGCTGATTATACTGATAATAAAGAAATTTATATCACCATAGATACGAGTCCGACAGGTTTAGGTTGGGCGATTGGCCAAGAGGATGATGAAGGAAAAAGATATGCAATTCGTTTCGGAGCTAAAGTTCTAAATGTTCGCCAGAGAGGTTACCCTCAAATTAAGCGAGAGCTTTGGGGAATAGTGACTGCGCTAAAGAATGATAAGGAATATCTGATTGGGGCAAATGTGGTAGTGGAAACAGATTGTTTACCATTGTTGGGAATGATCGTGAATTGTTCCACTACAGACATTGCCATGTTAAGATGGATAGCATACATTAAGTCACTAAACCCTGAGTTTGTTCATATAGCTGGAAGGAATAATGTGGTGGCTGATATGCTATCACGAGCTATATATGAAAATGAAGATTCGATGACTTCTAATGATGAAGAGATAGGTCTGGACTTTTATGCTTCACATACGTAATTTAAGCCTAAATGAAGCATCTACTGGACTAAATAGAAAAGAGCCTAAGCATCAAAATGAAAGGCTTGGGATTTGTACTGAGTCTTCAAAAGAAGTTCAAAATAGCTTAGGAAGAGGGAAAGATAACAGATGGATAGAAGAAGAACCTTACAAGATTCAAATAGGAATAACAGAAAGATTTAATGAAGACGAATATGAAAATGAGTGGAAGGAAATCGGGAGATATTTAAGTATGAAGTGTCCTGATCTTAGTTGGAGCAAAGAAAAATTTCGTACCATTCGAAGAAAGTCAAGCAATTATTTCCTGAAAGATGGATTACTCTGGAAGCGAAGGATTGGAATAGGTAAGATGCCCCAGCGAGTTGTAGGTTGTGAAGAATCGAGAGGAAGGATTATGCGTGAAATGCATAGCTCACTATGGGCCGGTCATAAAGGCTTTCAAGGAACTTATGAAAAGATAAGGGAAAGATACTGGTGGCCTGGGATGTATGTGGATACCCAAAATTACGTAGCCACTTGTAAACCTTGCCAGATGTACTCCAATGTTAGACACAGAGATGAATTACATCCAACATATCCTCTTAATATTCACTATAAGTGGGTTGTTGATTTAGTTACAATGCCATTAGGGGTGCATCAGATGAGGTATATTGTATTAGCAAGAGAAGACCTAACAAATCATGTTGAAGGAAGAGCTCTAAGGACGAAAACTACAAGCAATGTATGCAAGTTTCTATTAGAAGATGTGTTTAGTAGATTTGGTTATGTGGAGAAAATAGTTGCCGATAAAGGTGAGCTTGATGCTCAGGAAGCCAAAGACTTCTTTAAAAAATATGGAATTCGATTATCGCTCACCACTGCTTACAATCCTGAAGCTAATGGAAAAATTGAGCGTGGTCACCCACCAATTATTAAAGCTTTGGCTAAGGCTTGTGAGGGGAAAATAAAGAATTGGCCAAATTACCTTCCCTTTGCCCTTTGGGCAGATAGGATGACATACACTAGAACTACTGGATATATGCCAGCAGAACTGATGTATTGTCAAAAACCTATTTTGCCGACGGAGTCACATGCTTTAGCGTGGACTTCCTTGCCTTGGGAAGACGAGGTGTCAAGAGAAGATCTTCTAGCAGTGCGGATTCTTCAACTAGAGAGAGGAAGAAATCTGGTAGAAGAAGCTGCATTTAAGCTTAGAGCTTCTAGAGAGAAAAATAAAGTTGCATTTGACAAGTCCCACAGGTTAAGGCCTAAAAGGTTGAAGGAAGGAGACTGGGTACTTGTCTATGATAGCTCATTGAATACTCAATATGAAGCTCGAAGAAAACTGGTTAAGAGATGGTTTGGTCCCTATGTGGTATGTAAAGTTTTCGATAATGGAACATACTCACTTAGAGAATTAGATGGGACCAAGTTGAAGGATTTAATCGCTGGAAAGAGAGTTAAGCTCTTTAAAAGAAGAGAGAATGAGAGCTATGAGACGATAATAAATGAAGACGAAGAAGAGGAAAGTGAAGAGGAAGGAAGTGGAGATGATAAAGATGAAGACATCAATAAGGAAAATGATTAAAATAAATTATATCGTAAGATGATGTATATATATATATATAAACATGTATATATATATGTATGTATATAATAAAACCATGTAGACAAATAACAAGATATGAATCCGTCTAGATGTAATAAATAAGTAAAGCAGCAAATAAATTGAATGTATGTGTTTTACTTATTCATGACCTTCTATTAATATTAAATTTTTGTTCCTTGCAGGGTACTGACAGAGATTTGTGATCAGGTTATTAATAGGAAGTCTTTTAGGCTTGATTGGACTGTTTAACTATCTTAGGATCTGGAATGGACAGTGAAGATTCCAATGATACATCCATTCCTGAGGGTAGCATTCCTGAAAGATTTAGAGAGACGTCAAGGAGTGTGCCTGAAGGGAGAACCTTAGATAGTTCTTTCATTTCAACTTACTTGCTCCCTACACCTGAAAATGAAGAAAGAATTCCTATAGAAGAGTTTGTTAAAGATCGTATCACTAGGGAGACCTTGATCTCATCATCAAATGAAAGAAGTGTGCTCAGGTATCGAAGGGCACGAACATATGGAGAAGATGATACTTCGGATGACCGTGAGTCATATATGGAAGTGGACCCAACAGCACTTCTTGTATATAGTCGTGACTTAGCAGAATATGCAGAACTCTTACAACAGCTTGCCTTGTTCCGAAGGGAACGTGAGGGGGGTGAGACGTCTTAAAGATAGATTAAAATGTTGTATTAAAGCTATGTGTAAATAATGTTTATCTTGAATCAAGTTAGTTTTTTTTTTTTATATATAAAGAATAAAGTCAGGAAAGATCCTCGGAGATCGGCAAGAAAACGAATACCAATGTATATAAATAAAGCCAGGTAATATTTTCCTTTTTGAATAACTATTTTTATATAAATTCGTGTGAAATAAGCCTCTGATTTATGCAGGATGACCAAGTTCAAGTTTTTTCTAAAGAAAGAATGATTAAAGGCGACAAGCTCGAGCGGCTTCTGATCTTATACTGGTGAGATGTTATTGTTTCAGTTTCTTTTCCTCTCATGTATATATGTGTATGTATGTATATATATATCCATATGAAAAGACTACGTGGGTTGGGCATATAACATGTAAATAAATGCATTAAAAAAAAAAAAAAATTAAGTAGAACAAAAATCTCGTGCCACTAATTAGATTACATGTAATGTATAAGGACCAGGACTATATGAGTAAGATTAGAAGATGGACTAGAACTTTCGAGAGCAAGATCTAGGAAGGTGAAGGGAAGACCTAGACTAAGTATCTGTATATAGTAGTGTTTACGAGCACTTGATGAGTGAGACACTTCGACTTTTACTCTTGATCTCTCATCTGACCTAATCTTCAGACAGATTATATCTTGAGAAAAGAATTCTTATACCAGCCAGCTATCTATGTGTACGTGTATGTGTTGTTGGGTGCTGCGATGAGCTAGTAGGCGGGTGGAACTACCTTGGTCGGGTGATCAGGGCCACGAGCTGACGCTAGTTGTGTCGTATGGCCTAACCTACATGTTGTTATGCGCTCATACGGGTTGATAGGCGGGTGGAGTCACTCTGACCGGGTGGTCAGAGCCACGAGCTGACGTTGATTTCGTATGAGGCTGACATTGTGAATCGTGTGCTATGTCGGGTCGGTAGATGGGTGGTCTAAACCTGGCCGGGTGGTCAGGTCCACGAGTCGCATCCGATTTCGACATAGGCCGAAAAGTGTGGAAAAATAAATAAATAAAAATAAAAGCAAAGATATAAAGGTTGAGCTGGGATAAAGAATTAAAATAAAGAAAAATAAAACAAAAATAAGAGAAAAATAAGAAAAGGGTCTGAAGGGGGTTCAGATGATAGAAGATCAATAGGGAAGCCAGAAGCGAGTTTCATAAATCGAGTTAGTGAAGACTGGTATATGCAAATGCTTCGGATAGGCTACTAGATCTGACCGGGTCAAGTTAACGAGAGAGCTAAGAAGTTTTCGATTTACTCATATGATTTCTAGTCTAAGTGCATTAGTGTAATCTGATATGTTGTATGAGATGTTTTTGTCTACCCTCTTCTCTTAATGTATGCCAAGTTCAATGTGTTTTCAGATTTCATGCATCAAGTTAAAATTTTCTTTAAGTCTTGTTTATATGCTATGACTAGTTGATACTCGTTTGTGCTTGTTGGTATGAATGCAGGTTGATTGGCGCATCCGGAGGATTCACAGGTTCAGAGGGGGTGGATGTCGTCAGGATTCGAATTCAAAGATTGATAGTCAAGTAGGAAACACTATTTTAAAGCTTCGTTGAAGGTAAATACAAAGGTAATATCCAATAAACGGAAAAAGGTCCTTGAAGGGATACTCGGGTGATATCTATGTTTAACTGTAAGTCTTATTATAAAGAGACAAGGTATGATTGATTTGCATTGGATGCGTTTGTTGAGAATATGTATCGGTACTTTTTATATGTGAATGTGCACGTGCATCTAAATATATATGTGTGTGTGCATCCATAATTGTGTGTTAGCACATGTGAACCTCTTAGTGTGAACCCTTACTATATAAGCAAAAGAAGTAAAATATAAAACTAAGAAATACAAAACCAAAGGAAAACTTTCTATAAATCTTTCACTACGTGTATTTGCATAAGGAATGTGAGGATCGTGGCTGGAAGAGCGGGAGGTCGGAGGCTTCAATGAAAAATTCACACATGATCTACAAGCTTGGAGGTATTGACAAACGTGTCATGGAACGTTTCGAGAAGAAGGGCGGCAGAGATGAACAAGAGGTCGTTCAAGTACGCGTGGGGGTGGTAGACGTGAAAGGTGGGGAGAGCGTGGAATTACCATCGTCATTGCCTCTAGAAGTTTGAGACCAGGAAGTACTACTGAACCGTCATTGATGCACGGGGGGACACGGGGATTTTCATGAAGAACATGATTACTGGAACTTCACAGGCTGACTGCGCTGTTCTTATCATCGATTCTACGACTGGAGGATCTGACTCACGTTGGTGCAGCAATCATTGGACGCTGACGGAAATTCTGTGGGGAAATTGAAGAAAGACTTCTGTCGATGTGCATACTGAAGCTTCTAATATCCATTTATTCTCTTGCTGTTCTATCTACGCTTGATTTTCAGAAGGCTGCCAGCGACTCTCTGTTGACTGCATATGTGAAAGGGAGAAGCTGAGAAAGAAGAAGAGTTCTTATGATCACCCGCTATTTATTGTACCGAGGAAGACAACGTTAATCTGTAATAATTTTGGTATCCACCTGCTGTCGCCTGTTGAAGAAAGTTTACTGCTACAAGAGGAGGTTAGAAATATATTGCTCCGACAGGTTAACAAAATATTTCTTTCGCACTTCTATTTCGGTATGACGGATCCAGCTATCTTTTTTTTCCCTTAGAATAGTTACATTAAATGCGTAAAGAATGAAAAAGTTCACCGTTTTTCTTTCATTAGTTAGTCTGCATAGAAACTATATTGAAACAAACCTACTGCATAACAAAAATTCAATCCTATTTCCGCTTCGGAACTGAGTAGATGTATTTTCTTTTTTACTAACAGAGCTATTTAGTATATACGCTGCACTAAATGACTGTTTAAACGTTGCCTGTTGAAAATGAGCACTGATGTTAGACTTAATCGTGTGTCATTAATTTCAGTTAATCATTGATAAATAGGATCGCTAAGACGCTGAGAATTGATCTATGACTCTGAGAAAGAATCTTCCAATAATAAAGTACATGTCTCCTAGTGCTGACTCTATGGTATGTAGGTTCATACTTATGCAGATGATCTTAGTGTTGATCGACTCTGTTCGATGAATTTCAGGACCAATACGAGTAAAATATTTCTTTATGCTATAAGAGCATGTGTTTGCAATATGTCTGCTTTCCACCTATGAATAACCCTTCGGCTTCGTCCTCACCTTCACCGCCGCTACCTTAGAGAAAGCTTCTGTTGGCCATTCACTTGCATGCGTGTTCTTCTCTCCCCTTCACAACCATTACGTTCTCCACAAATTCTAATCAGTAGACCTCTCTCTCAATCTGGTGGGCTGCGAGAGCCCTTTGCAAGCATATCCTTCACTTCGTGTTCTCTTATATAAAAACATCTCTTTCTGTTTGCTGAGGTTTGCTTCTCTTTCTCCGCATAGATCCTCCGAAGGCACTTTGAAGGCTTTACTGTGTTTTTCCTGTACTATCGTTATATACGCTTTGAGCATATTTCCGCGTGGATCTGTTCATCAAATCTTAGATCCTTTAATGAGTAAGGTCCTTCCTGTAATGAGTGAGGTCCCTCGGAAAATGCGATAACAGGGGAGTTTCAGTTGAAATCACCTCATTTATCTCCAACGCTCACCGCAATAACGTTCTCCTCTTCAGCTACTTGTTGATGCTCATGATCCCTGTAAAGAAAAACTCTTGCAAAATTTCCCCGCTTCATGAACATAAATATGCATGAATTTCTTTACGTACTGTATCGCTGTAATAGGAAATGATTTAATGTCTCAATTTGAATGTGCTCGAACAATGAAAAATGTGTTTAATTTAGTTGCTATGCGTACAAAATACTAAAATATATATCCTCAAAATAATGGATAAAGGAATTAGTTATTGCGCTATATTTTTACTATACAGTGATGGAAATGAACGCCTGGAGTAAGGATCCGTTGGCTACATATATAAAGTGGGAGATAGCTTGAATTTATGTGCATCAAACATGGACAGTTTTCAGATAGCCAACTGAAGAAGTTGCTTAATCGCGCAATTTTAGCAAACTTAAGATTGAACAGAGCTGAGCATTGCATCTAGTTGGTTGCTGTGAGTGATCTTTCAGAAACAAAAACTGACTTCGTAGCATTCATATATTCCTATGGTCCTCTAAGAACATGATATGTGATTCGTGTTAATAGTTAAAGCACAACATACAAACAAACAAACATGCTACGATGTATTATGAGACCTGGGTATGTGACACTCCAAGCTGCTATGACTAGTCCTTTCAATAAAAATTATGTACGCTATTGGTTTTTATTTAACTGCTGAAAAAGATTCTTAGAAGTTCATAAAAGAGGAAATTCTTACAAGTTGGATTGATCGATCACTTTGCTTTAGGTAGATCAGTCGTCCACTTTGCAGTTGTGATATCCAACTTAACTCTCTTCAAATCCATACCATTTTAAGTGTTTGTTTCTTTCAAATTGGCTTCTACAATCCTAAAGAGTTCTGAATCAATACGTTGCCATTAAGTTATTTTTGAATGGTACGATTGCCCTTGACTCCGGGCATCTAAATGCGATCCATGAAATGAGACCTTATTTCCAACTTGATACTTCTTAAAAATCCATAAGAAATTAACCTCTTATTTCCTCCTCCTTTTCATAAACTACGCGACAACGTGTGTGTGTATGTGTGTGCATGTTTGTTTGCTTCTCACTCACACACTTGTGCCATCACTTGCTCATAGTCTTCATACTAGTCCTCACGTCTCCACGGATTGACAATTATGAGGTGGATCTCCTCACATTGGTACTTGCCATTGTGCTAGAGTGACAAATGGCTTTGTGTCAAACAAAATATATTGGCACATTATTGCAGCATTTTGGCCTTGAAGACTGTAAGCCTATTGCCACTCCTATGGAGACAGTTTTACGATTGAGTCTTCATGATGCTAGAGATGCATTTGATGCTGTTCTCTATCAGCAGGATGTTGGATGCTTGATTTACTTATGCATTACTCGGCCAGATATTCAGTTTTTTGTCTCACAGATGAGTAGGATTATGCATTGCCCAGGAGTCAAGCATTGGCAGGCGGCTAAGTGCATCTTTCGCTACTTGGGTGGTACTCGGCTGCTTGGGTTGTTTTATCCCAAGGGGGGATCCCTACCACCAGATTTGCATGATTTTTGTTACTCTGATTGGGTTGGTTGCTATGACACTCGTGTGTCCACTAGTGGCTTTTGCTTCATGCTTGGTCGCTCATGTATATCTTGGTTGAGCAAGAAGCAGCCTACTGTGGCCACTTCCAATTGTGAGGCTGAGTATAGGGCAGCTTTCACAGCAATTGTTGAGTGTGTGTGGCTCAGATGCCTTATGGTTGATTTGGGTGTTGATCAGTCTTCTGCCACCACCATCTTCACTGACAGTCAGAGCGCATTGGCAGTTGCGAGGAACCCTGTGTTCCATGCTCGCACTAAGCACATTGAGGTGCATTATCACTATGTCAGGGAGAGGTTCTCTGCTGGGGAGATCAGCTTGGCATATGTGCCCATGCAGGAGGAAGTTTGAAGCTTTCCGCAAAGCTTTGGGCTTACTTCCTTTTGTGGAGTGATTTCCACATAGCTTGGCACTTCCTTATACATGAGTGCCAGCTCCTTGTTCATCGCATCACTCCCAGGGGGGATTTGTTGATATATTTAGGTAGTGATGTGTGCCTTTGTGGTTGAGATTGATGTGAGTGATTTCGCTATAGGAGTGGTTTTAGTTCAAGATCTTTGATCAATGGCTTTTGAGAGAGAAAAGCTAAAATCAGATCAAAAGAATTAATTCATCTATGAGAAGTATTTGTATGTAATTTTCCATGCTTTAAATAAGTGCCATCATTACTTATATCATGCCAAGGTTACGATAGTCTTTGATCAAGAGAGTATTAGCTAGCCCTCTAATTAAACAAACCTGAAAGTCCATAAGGCCCATTGGGTAGAGACCCTTCAAGAGTTTGATTATGAGATCAGGTACAAGAAGGGAAAATTTAATGTGATGGTTGACTCACTTAGCCACATCTCTATGCTCAATGGACTAAGTTTTACTCAGACCACTAGTGAGCTACTTGAGTCCATCAGAGGGAAATGTAGACTTGATCTTGCATATAGCAAGATTTGAGAAGCCAAGAGAAAGGGATCTTGACCCGTGGGTTTCCAATGAGGATGAAGTATCGATAGGTACTCAATAAGGATTCATGTGGAAGAATTATAGTATGAGACGACATATGTTGCATGAGTGTCATGAATCATCTAGTGCAAGACACCAAGATGTTAACAAGACTTATGATCTTGTTAAGAGGTAATTTTGTTGGCATGGACTCCATAAGGACGTCCTAGAGTATGTGCTTGAAGCACAATACAGTAGGATTACCTAAGACACAAAGAGGGCATGACTCAGTCTGTGTAATCATGGAAAGGTTAACCAAAATGGCTAGGTTTATTAAGAAACATAGTACAATGAAGACACCTGAGTTGGCTAGGTAATTTGTTGAGAACCTATAGCAGTTATATGGTCTTCCATTAGACACTGTTTCAGATTGGGATAGGAAGTGTATTAACCACTTTTGGAGAGCAGTGTTCAAGAGGTTGGATAGTAAACTTTGCATGAGCACGACCAAGCACCCACATACATATGGGCAAACAAAGAGGGTTAACCAAATCCTAAAAGATATGCCTCGAGCATATGTAAATGAAAGGCAAAATAATGGGGAAGAGTACTTACCTATAGTAGAGTTTGCATATAATAGTGCCATGCACTCTTTCATTGTGCATAGTCCATTTATGCTTATGTATGGGTTTCATTCAAGAGCTCCTTTTGCAATAGGATTGCAGCATGAGAAATTCCAAGCTACAAAGGAATTCTTAGAAGAGATAAGTGATATGATTAGGCTTTGTAAGGACATCATTAGCAGAGCTCAAGATAGAGCTAGATCCTATGTTGACCATCAAAGAAGAGAAATCAACTTTGAGGTGGGAAAGCAAGTCTATCTTACAGTTCCCTCTAGGTATGAAAACATGAAGATGAGACCTTGTCCAAAACTATCTCCTAGGTATTGTGGACCATTCCCAATACTACCCTCTAGGTATGAAAACATGAAGAAGAGACCTTGTCCAAAACTATATCCCAAGTATTGTGGACCATTCCCAATACTAAAAAGAATAGGAAAGATGTCTTACCAGCTCCAACTTCTAGAGAGTAGCCATATCCATCTAGTATTTCATGTTAGCTGACTTAAAAAGAGGCTGGGTGAATCTGACAACCTCATTCTAGATAGTGAGTTAGTAGATCCTATTTTTGTTCAATCTTTTCCACATGAGTTTGAGAGGATACTATAGATTGGAGAGAAACAAATACATGGGAGTGGGTTCGCACCCTTTAGAGATAGTTTCCCAACTTTATGTTTCCTTCTCAAGGGTCTTCTTAACGGGAAGGATATAGGGAAACACCACGAAGTATGGCTCTCTCTTTCACAAGGACCCTCCAACACCACTTTTGAGGAAGAAAGTGGAATTAAGGGGAAGGAGATGTTATATTGCTATATTGGAGACACATGGGAATGGGTATATGAACCCACCCTTTGAATAAGATATATGTGGGCTCTCACATGAGTGCCATATGACACCCATGTGAGACACCACATGGGTATCTCTTGTATTGAGATAGAGAGAGAATGGTTGGGGACAATCAGATGTAACTATCTCCGTGCAAACTTTCTAATTAGGAATCAATCGAATTAATACTCATGATCATCCTTGAACTACGTGCAGGGCAATAGGCAAAATAGGAGGATTCATCGAGGCAAATTGAACAAGACTTGGCCTCTCTCATGTTCTTTCTATTGATGTCGCAATGCCATGGGATGCACAAATGTTTCAAATGTGTGTTCTTTTTTTCCTCACATGGTTCGTTTCTTAAGCGAGGACCACAATTGCAATCGTTTGCAAGTGTCATGGGAAGTTTCACAAATGAGCATCACTTATGTGAGGCCATCGATGACAACAAGCTTCATGAAGATGGAGGGAATTTTACACATTAGTTTCAAACAATATGCAAATAACAAGAAGGAGACCTATGATAGTTAAAGATATTATATCTCCGATTACTTCTTGTGGTTATATATATTGAGCGGAAAATTAACTTAGATACCATGGATGAATGAATATGGTAGTTTTGATTTTAACTATCAATGATATTTATAAATGACTCGTAGAATATGAGTCATATGGTTTATAACCTAGTTTACGAAGCTATACATGACTCTCAATCTTCATGCAAGTTTGAATGCAAACATGTGTGAAATGTTGGGAGTTTGTTGTCACACACATACACCTTAATGCGAAGGCTTTCTTGGGATGGCTTTACATGAAATTTAGGACATAGTAGATGATTAAGGAATCTCGCATTTCATGCTTACAAAAAGTGTCCATAGATACATTGCTACTATTCAATAAGTCTTGTTGTCAACCAAATCAATGGAGCATATGGAGTAACCTTTACACCTTTTCTCGGAAGGTTCTATCTAAAGAGAAGCTCAAAGGGATGAATCGGATGTCAAGGGGAAATATTTCGAAGGTGTTACATGCGCAAATCAGCGGATTTTTTAGGAATGTATTTTTATTATAGCACACATTTAGAATAAATGGGCCACTACAATCATTGTGATGGATGTGCGGAATACTGTGATAGATCTGCAGAATAATAAGCTGATAAGAGAGAACAAGTATTTCTTCTTGATGGAGGGCAACTATGAGTCTCCAACTCTTCACGAAGAAGTTATAATGCGCGGGGGATTCTCATCGTGAATGTGACGATTGATAAGTACGTATCAAAATGATCTTCGAGAAATTCATATGTGTCTCACTTAGAGGCTCTTCAAGCCGGAAGAACCACAACCTCATTATTGAAGCATCACGCACACACAGAAGCTATGGCGAGGAGATGCTCAGAAGGAGAGAGAGAGGGAGAATATGTGCGGATAAGAAGATAAAGGGTGCCTTGTTCACTGATCACAAGGGATATGCATATATACAAATAGCATGTAACTAGGCATTGAAGATAGTCAATAAGTTTGGTGGTGCACATGGTTACTGACAAAGTGCCCTGACAAAGAGTCATTGTCAAAAGGGAAGTTATCTGACAATATTAGATTTCTGACAGTTACATAGTGATAAAGGAGGTTACAATTCCCCCCCTTTTTCCTAGCATAGGAAAAAAGTTTGAATACCACATTGGGCATGCCACATTGAGCCTTACAATATGATTACCATATTAGGTACCTAGAACATTGTTCCTGTTTTCGTTGATGAATCAGAACTTTCTGGAGATAGTTGGTCCCCTATTTGAACTCCTTTGGTCTCCTAAAGCAGTTGCTTGGTAAGTGTCCTATCTTACCACAAATAGTGCATTTCCTTTTGCTTAAACAATCTTTGGCGACATGATTAGTCCATCCACATATGCTACAAATTTTGGATGTAGCTAGAAGCATATCCCTAGGGCGATCTGGTTTTTCGATCCTTTTCTCTTCTTGTTGCAAAGAGTGTATGACATCCTCTAAGGTTGGAATAGGATCCTTTTCTTTCAAGGCAGTCACAATGTTTTACAAAAGAGTTGGGGAGGGCCTTTAAAAGTATTGCTATTTTGTCTTCTTCAAGCACTAGACATTGATGAGAATGCAATTGGGTCACTATACTTTTTCATCCTATTTACTAGGGATGCTATATCCTCATTGGGATTAAGATATTTTCAAATGTTTGTCAAGTTTCGTATGCATTAATTTTCGCTTCGTCCACATAGTGTATATATGTGTCATCAAGTGCAGTGATGATGATTCTATAGGCTTGCTCTTCGTAAAGTGGACGTTGTGTCTTGGCTATTTGAGTAAGATCTTCTAATTCCCGTTCAGTAGGTGGATCATTAAGGTCTTACTGATTATAAATCTACAATGTCTAATCTCATTATTTTAAATAAGATAAGTGAAAACTATTTACAAAATGAACTAGCTCAAACTTAGATGCCAAGGATTTATTACAAAGCTATAAAAGCTTCTCTCTTATGTTCTCTTGGTGTCCATTGTGATGGGAGTTGTTTCACAGATAGTACGCTTTCCTTTCTGGCTGCTCCAGTTGGTTGAAGGCCTCAATCGATGATTACCCCCTTTGTAACTCTTGAGGAGAGCTCGTTGCACCCGCTCCAAGATCCTTTCTAATCGAAGAATATACATCATATAATAGATATTTACAAGAGTTATAGGCCATGGATTCGCGAACAGATTCATTTAAGGCAATGAAGAGGATGACACTTAATAGCGGCCAAGTTGTGGACAATATTTGCTTGTGGGATCTGCATTTAAATATGCCTGAAAATGAATGCAAGTTGGGATTGAGCCTCAATGATTCTTGCTAGTTTCAAGGGAAGCTTTTTTGCCTTCTATAATGATGTCAAGGGAAGCTTTTTTGCTTCCAGGTCGCTTGTCTGGGTGGTTGGGCCTCTTGCCTCTTGACACGGAGACGAGGGTTCAACCCCCACAGGCAACATGTAAGGGACATGTTTAACATGAAAAGTTGTACCTTGTGCCTGATGTACCACTGTTTGTCCTGTCCTGCGGTAGTTGTGACCGGAGTTTAACTCAGCTATGTAAACCCCTGTTCTTGTGGGATAAGGGGGGTCCCATGGGTACGATGCCCTTCCTTGTACAATTGCAATTTCAAAGTTAAAGCCTGGAGGAATAGGCCTCAACAAAACCTCCATTAAAAGAAAATGATGTCAATCTTGCCCATTGTCGTTGTTGCACATTTCAGCCAAGCTGTTCTTCAACTATTGACATATCCCCTGATGTTAGTCCCACCGTTTGCGCATATGATGTAGGAAACCTTGACGTGACAATGAGTTTTTCCAAGATGAAAACTGTGAGGAGCAAGATGCACATAGAAGAAGAACGAGGAGCACCATGATGTATTCAACAACGGTACATTTGCACAACTGTGCATTAAACTTGTCGAGATAATTTCTCTATGAAGCAAGGCTCCCATTGTCACCAAGATCTACATTGCCAGAGCCCTGATGCTGTTGCTATTGCATGACAATAAGAGTTGTGAGATAGAGTCACGAGTCGACTGAAGAAATGGGTAGAAAAGGCAATCACAGTCACCCAAAAAGACTCATAGAATCAATACTTCGTGGAGGCAAATATTGAGGCAGCAGAGAAAAAGACTCATAGAATCAATACTTCGTGGAGGCAAATATTGAGGCAGCAGAGAAATTAGGCCAGTGGATTGATCTTCCAATGCTCTGATACCACTTAAAGGATCACGCCTAGATAGAAGGTATGACGAGGAGATGCTCAAGGTATGACGAGGAGATGCTCAGAAGGAGATAGAGGGAGAATATGCACAGATAAGAAGATAAAGTGTCCCTTCACTACAAGGAATACGGGCGTGTAGCGACGGTTAACGCGACAGAATTTCGTCGCTGTAAAATTGCAACTTGCGTCGGAAATACCGTCGAGCGCGGACCGTCGATTATACGACGCAAAAAACGACGGTATTTGCGACGGTATATGCCTAACGTCGCATAAACGACGCTTGTTAAAGGCGTCGCTTAAGCGACGCTCTTTAGCGTCGCATAAGCGACGCTTTTTAGCGTCGCATAAGCGACGCTTTTTAGCGTCGCATAAGCGACGGTTTATAAGCGACGGTCTATTGCATCGCTTATACGACGACGCGTTGCATCGCTTATACGACGATCTGTTGACGGACAAAAATTAAAACGTTGGAGGCTCTGCAATCGGCATTTTCACGCATCCGATCGAAGAGCTCTCCAACGTTCGCAATTGCGCTGCGCTTACGAGCTGAAGCAAGTATATGCAGAACTGTTGTTTTGCTTAAGCTCTCTGTTATTGTCTCCCTCTGTCTTTGTTTCTCTCTTTCTACATCTTTGTCTCTTTGAATTTTCTCTCTCTCTCTCTAGATCTCACTCTCTCTCTCTAGATATCTCTCTCTCTCTAGATCTCTCTGTCTCTCTCTAGATCTCTCTCTCTCTCTCTAGATCTCTCTCTCTCTCTCTCTCTCTCTCTCTCTCTCTCTCTCTCTCTCTCTCTCTCTCTCTCTTCTCTCTTTCTCTTCTCTCTTTTTATTGCAGGTTATTCAAGAAGCTAATTAAGCAAAAACTATGGATCACAATTGTAAGTACAATTTCTATTATTTGTAGATCATTTGAATTGTGTTATTTTCATTACATACCATACTCACACTTATTGATATGCACTCATACACTTATACATGACGAAGAAGCACACACACATGCATATACCTACATATACACATATACATGCACATACACACACATACACATAGAGTTATACATATACACACACATACACAAGAACATGCACATATTGATACATACATATACACTTATACATGCACATGCATATACATACATATACGCACACATACACATGCACATATACACATATACATGCACATACACACACATACACATAGAGTTATACATATACATGCATATACATATACACACATACACATGCACATGCACATACTCATACACACATATGCACTTATACATGCACATGCACATACATACATATACACACACATACACATGCACATACATACATATACACACACATACACATGCACATACATACATATACACACACATATATACACTTAGGTACACACATATGAATGAATTATATAATTAAAGTATTAAAACACATGCTTAATATAAACAATAATAAAAATCAATAGAACAAAACTCTTCATTACTTAATACCATACACACAATTCAAAACATGACTGAAATGAAAAATATATAGATAAATATATGTATATATCAATGTAAATACATAATCCAATGTCATAATCAACGTCTAAAATCCTAATCATCGTCATCATGATCATCATCATCATCAGCAATATCATGATCAGATGGATCTTCCTCATCCTCATCCTCATGATCACCCTGTGACGATCGAGATCATCCCTCCTGTGTCTGTCTCTCCACCTCATCCATATTTGTCTCCCCATAATACTCCTGTATTACATATAACAAACATAAATCAATAAAATAATTAAAACATTCATAACAACAAAATAATTATATAAAATTTAAAAATACTCACAAAGGCATCAGGATGATCTTGTATATACTCGCTCAAATGCCGATATCCAAAATGTGTAGCATACTCGATCTCGTGTTTCGTAGGATATCGGCCATAATCCTTTCGCTGCAATGAAACAAATAAAAAACATTAGTTGCTTGCATTTTAACTAAAATAAAAAATATACTCACAATAACACATATACTTACAAACGTAGCTACAAAACCATTATGACCCATTTGGCCTAAGTGCGATGTGTGGCCCGACTCCACTCTCTTCCTTGCAGCAGCCTGTTTATTCAAGGAAAAAAATACATAAATTAAATTAAAAAATTACTAAAATATTTAAAAATTATAAATATAAACTATTAATTTGTGTACCTTCTGCTGAGGAAATGACTCCTGAAGACGTAGCTGTCTACGAAAAAACTGCCACGACTCAGGTGGTATGTTAGCTCGCCTCTTATTTTTTTCGACCATACAATATCTCCTGTTAATTTAATCTCAAACAGAAAAAAAAGTCAGAATACATACACATATATACACACATATACACATACACATACACATACCCACATACACATATACATGCAAACATATACGCATGCATATATGTATATATATACACATATACATACATATAACATAAACACACATATACATATCCACATATATACGTACACACACATGCATGCATATACACATTCATACAAAATACATGCATTTATCCCACAATAATATGTGTTGTGTATATGTGAATATGTGTGTATGTATAAATGTGTATATGTGAATATGTGTGTATGTGTAAATATGTATATGTGAATTTTTTATTTATGTAGATAATCAAATTATTAATATCAAATACCATTATTTGTAGATTCTGATCAATCAGATGGAACTCCACCACCGTCTCCTCATCGTGCAACGACTTTATACTGTAAGTATATGAAATATTTAATTTTAACTATATTTGATGGATACATAACTTATATATTTTTTTTATGTTTCTTATGATGTGCAGATTCTGATCAATCAGAGGGTACTCCACCACCTCCTACCCATGCAACGACTTCACATGTGTCCTCCGATAGGAATTATGATGAATTTTACTATCAAGAGCATATTATATGTTGGTGTAACTCTTGTTATGGCACGTATCGAAGACCACGATTGGAATGTATTGAACATGAGGCAGAGTATGGTACTTTTGAGCATGCACCATCACCTAGTCAACGTGATAATGCTTGGGTATGTATTTTCTATATATATTAATGTCATTTTTTTATTTAAAAACCATGTATAAAATCAAATTATTATTGATATACAGGAATACTTGCTCGATGATGATGATGATAATGATTTTTCTCATAATGTTAATATACCTCGTACACGTCATGGACTTGCTGTTCATCAACTACAAGCAGAGGTTTCTAGAAATCCTCTACCTCCTGGTTTAGAGAATGAAACGGCTGGAGATTATCCATTGCCAGCTCGTGATCGTTCTTTAGTACAAACATATGATAGAAGAAGATATGGAGGATGGAATAGAGGACCACTTCCTTTAGATGGAGAGGTTTTCAACTTTTGGGGTAATCGCTATATGATTGCTCCATCCACTATTACTAATGCTGGTCGTGGTCTCTTTATTGTAGAGGATTTGTATGTGCCTCCGAACTCTGAAGTCACTCTTATGTCATTTTGTGGTCCTATATATGGATGGGGAGATTGGCATCGACTTTCACGTTATGTTCAAAGCATGAGTACTTATGGAATATGCTTGAACGCAGCATCTCTTACTAGTAGAAGGATTTTACATGCAGAAAATGAAAGATTATATATTGATGGAAGACCTTACACACATGGAAATATAGCAGGTTTAATAAATAGTAGTCGAGGGTTACATAATAGTTCAAGGACTAATTGCACATTTGAGGAGCGTGAAAATAGTCATGAATCACCATACATGAGTAGAGATGTATCAAGATACATAGTTGTCAATGCTATTACTACATTACATGCTGGTGATGAACTATTAGTGAATTATGGATGGCGTAGACCTCCAAGAGCACCTTTTAGCTAGAGAGAATAAAAATTTTCTATCCATATTTAATAAGTTATATACTTAATTTTATATTTGAAGTTTAATTTTTATTCATTTATGGAATACTAATGAGTTTTATTTATATGTGTAGATTCCAACGTATGATGTTGATGATATTCGTCCACAACATTCACAATTACCAATAAGACCTCATTTATCAGAAGCTTCCATGAGGAGGCTACGCAAAACTAATCCTGTGCAATATGCAAAGTTGAAAGATCTATATTCAAAAGATGATAAAGTACAAGATTTGTGTGACAATGATGAAGATGATGGCATGGCAGATTTTATTGAGGATTGGTATCAAAATGACAGTGAGAGCATGGATATTTCTAAAAATGAGAAATATCTTCGAGAGGAATGTCTAAAGCATGTATATGAAGGAAGTCGTTTGACACGACTAAGTGCAAGCTTACTTATTCTCAACCTTCAAAATCGTTTTGGATGGAGTAATGTATCTGTTTCGACACTATTAAGGTATAATTTTCAATTTTCTATCTACTTATATATATGCACATCTTTTAAAACTATTAATGCATCTTTCAAAATATTCGTAAAAAATTTGATTGTTTGGATGGCAGGATACGATTGTTTGTTTTGGAGGATATGAAGTATGTACCTTCATTGAATGATTTGTCGATTCACGCATATGTTCAGTTTGAAAGTGTGAGAAGCGGATTTATAATTTGTATTCAAAGCATTTGGCACTGTTTATAGGCCATACAATGGTGACCTGGATGCATCGCATGCACAGAGGTTACTCAAGATAGAGCAATCTGATTATAATGGACTAGTGCCAGCAAGATTCCTAGGGTATGCAGTAAACCTCTTGCATGTCAATGATGAGCATTTGAACTTTAGGATACAAAGTGGAAATCATGGTGGCTTGAGAGGATCACACATATACATGCAAGAGGTTTACTGCATACCCCAGGAATCCTGCTAGTACTAGTCCCTTATAATCAGGTTGCTCTATCTTGAGTAACCTCTGTGCATGCGATTCATCCAGGTCACCATCGTATGGCCTATAAACAGTGCCAAATTCTTTGAATAGCAATTATAAACTCTCTTCTCGCACTTTCAAACTGAACATATGATAGAATCGACAAATCATTCAATGAAAGTATATACTTCATATCCTCCAAAACAAACAATCATATCCTGCCATCCAAAACAATCAAATTTTGTGGAAATATTTTGAAAGATGCACATAAGCATACACATATATAAAATTATATGCATATATATATATGTATATTTATTTATTTACTTTCTTTAATATATCATTTTTTTGATAAACTTACAGGTTATTATCTGAAAAGTTTTTACCAAGTCAAAATATTCTTCCTACCTCACATGATGAAATGAAGAAGATAATCAACAATCTTGGTATGGATTATCAATGTATACATGCATGTCCTAACGATTGTATTTTATATAGAGGTGAATATGCAGACTCTTTGACATGTCCCAAATGTCAATCTCCTCGATATAAGGGTGAAGAAGGTAAAATCCCGAATAAGGTATTGAGACATTTTCCATTGGCTCCACGGATTAGACATATGTTTCAAAGCCCCGAATTATCAAAGCTTTTGACTTGGGGACATGATCACAAAAGTACTGATGGAATAATCAGAATTCCTCATGATAGTGTTGCTTTTCAGCATATTGATTCTACATGGCCTGAATTTGCACAAAATCCACAGAATCTAAAGTTAGGAGTTGCATTAGATGGGGTTAATCCATTCTCCATGAAATCCAGTAAATGGTCAACATGGCCAGTGGTAGTCATAAACTACAATCTTCCGCCATATCTTAGCATTAAAAAGGAACATTTAATGCTTTCACTTTTAATCCCAGGCAAAAGACAAGTTAAAGATATGAATGTATATCTTGCTCCTCTCATTGACGATCTTCAAGAGTTATGGAGAGGTATTAATGTCATTGATATATCAAAAAGCATCAATGAAAGACATATTACGATTCGTGGTATTGTGGCTTGGACTATTCACGATTTTCCTGGATATGGCGTTTGTTCAGGTATTGATGTAATTTTTTTATTCAATATGCATGTAAATAAATATGATTTAATCTAATTATATTTTTATCATTTTCCATGATGCAGGAATATCTACTAAGGGTTATAAAGCTTGTCCATATTGTGGTGATTGGTTGAGATCAATCTATAGTAAGAATCTCAACAAAAATATTTATCTTCGACATCGACGATTCGTGCCTGATGATCATCCATTAAGATCTAAAAGAGAAGCGATACATTTTAATGGAAAGCTTGAAACAGGCCAGTATCCAAAACCTATGACGCCTATGGATTGGTATAAAAAATGGACAGATGGACCTCTGATAGATCCAGAAGCAGAAATCTTCAGTGATGATTCAGATAATGAGTATGTGAACAAAGGTAAAGGGAAATTGGCACTCGCAGAGAACATATCAATATGGTATTCTTTGGAGTATTGGAAAGAGTTAAAAGTATGTCATCTTCTTGATCCTATGCATATATTCAAAAATATTGGTTATTCACTATGGCAACATCTTCTTGGACTAAAAGATACCACAACATCAAGGAATGATTTGAAAGATCAAAAATCCAAACCAAAGTTATGGCCAGTTTTTGATAGACATCGACAAGAAACGACTTATGCATCTGCTCCTTGGGTACTTACGACAAAAGAGATACAGACTATCAACAATAGAATTCAATTGATCAAGACTCCTACAGGATATGGAGCATCGTTTCAAAACATGTTTACTATGGATGATAAGAGCTTATCTTCTTCAAAAATAACCGATGAGGTATTATCAGGTAAGGGGGTTCCATTCTTATTTACATTTCAAGAAAAAAATGATGTTTCTACTTTTGTAGCATATAATAGCGAATGCATGCAAGCATTCGTTAGCGAGTACGAGGAACTTCAAAGTCTCCAAAGTAAAAGGCGAAAAAACAAAAGATCTAGACGTAATCTCGATAATAATGAGATTACAGATATACCTTCTTTCACGGATTGGCTATATAGTCGTTTGCAACGCGCCAACGCAAATAATGAAGAAATCTCAGATGAGCAAAGAGAGTTAATGATAGGTTGTGAACAAAAGGTAATTTTATTAAAATATATATTTTATTTTCTTCATATATGTATGTTAGTTTCTATTTACTAATTCAATTTATTTTGCAGGCTCGAATGTTCACTAATATGTGGGCTTTTGGACAGCATATTAGAATCAAATCCATTGATTCTTTACGTAAAACAGAGGATTCTAGTATTGTTGCTTGTTTCAAGCAACTATCACGTGCTAGCTCAAAAGACACGAACCTTATAGATAGCGAACTTGGTTACCTAGGAACTATTGTTGGTATCTACGAAATTTCATTTCGTACATTCAAACAGGTAGAAAAAAGTTTATATATTTTTTTTAGAGTTAGTTTTTTTTTAAGCACCTAATAATGGGACGTTTTTGTTGTTATATATTGTGATAGGTCATTTTGAAGGTTGACTGGTATCGAGCGGAGTATAAAGGTAGTAATTCTACAATAAGAAAGGAATTATCTGGGTTTTGGGCAATTGATTCTTCCAAGGTAATGCGATCTACTAAAGAACCATATATTCTTCCTAGGCATATTGAACAAGCATTTTTTTATAAAAACCCAGATGCTCATCCTTGGTGGCAAGTCATTCATGTGCAACCTAGAGGTAGGTCATTGTTTGAACAGTTTATTGTTAGAGAGATTGAAGAAAGTCCTCTTGATGATTCAGCATCAGATACTGATACATCAACATCTGGAATAGAAATTAGACTCATTATACGTGATAATGATACTAATCTTTTTGATGAAGAGGATAATTCTCTACATGCTGATTCTACTGATGAGGAAGAGGAATTACCAGAAATAGATATTAATCCACCAATAGATGATGTGATTCATGAGAACATAGATTTAACAATAGAAGAAATAAATGAAATCAATAAGGATAATGAAGATGAGACTATATTGATGTCTTACCAAAATGATGGCAATAATGAAAACATATGAGCAGATTAGATAGTAACTTGAAGCTTCTGAATGGATATATATAATAGGTTTTTTTTATTAACTTGAATAACGATGAATCCTACTAGAGAGATGAAATCATGTTCTTCTAAGTTAGAACATGAAGCTCGGGGGTATGCCTAATTATTTTATATATAGCTTTATCTTCGAGGAGTAAATTTTTATCATGTATGTATGCATATGTGTGTGTATTCATGTGTATTATATGTATACATATATTAGTATGCATATATATGTATTTCATGTATATGTATGTGTTTGCATGTGTGTGATATATGTATACATGTATTCATGTACGTAATATATGCAAGTGTTTATAATTGTGTACATGTATATATGTATATGTGTCTATGTGTAAATATGTACATGTAAATATGTATGCATGTATATATATGTTTATGTGTGCATGTAGGCATGTACATGTATGTGTAAATATGTACATGTAAATATGTTAGTATGTATATATATATTTATGTGTGCATTTAGGCATGTATGTGTGAAGCATAATATATCTACTCCATTTTATATTTATGTATCCTATCTACATGATGTGTATATATCTTTACATATATTATGAATCATGATCCTCGTTGATTCGAGTAGCTATATATAGAGGCATAAGGTTGGGAGGAGAGACATCTCTCTAGTAGGACGTCGGAGGTGTATATATACTTCAAACATATGGCTAAAAGGTTGAATTAGAGTTTTTAAATTAGGGATTTCAAAACCCTAATATCGAGATTAGTGCTCTCTGTCTCTCTCATAGTGGTTAGCAACGAGATGGCAACGTCGTAGGCAACGGGTTGCTAACGCGTTAGCAACGGGTTCAAGTTGCGAACCCCAAGTTGCGATAAAGTTGCGTACAAATCAATTTTTATTTTAGATTTTTTTATATGTATATGTGTGTGTGTGTGTGTATATATATATATATATATATATATATATATATATATATATATATATATATATATATATATATATATATATATATATATATATATATATATATATAGATACATAGATACATACATACATATATACACACACACATACATACATACATGGATTATATTATATTACATACATAGCAGTAAATATATACTACATACATACGTGTAATGTAATACACACATTTTTATGTATATATACACATAGTATATACATATTACATTTATACACAACACATAGATGTATACATACATAATACACATGCATACATACATACTACAAAAATAGAAACATGTATATTAGATACATATATAAGTTAATATACATGCCTTTCAGTAAACATAGAGTAATAGATTTTAGGAATGACATCATACATACATAGATGCATATATAGATACATACATACGTACATACATACATAGCTCTCTCTCTCTCTCTCTCATATACATACATACCGTGCATTGTCGCGACGATGAGCCATAAGTGTCCGCATCTCTTTTAAACACCACTTAAGGGACCATCCTGTCCCAAACTCTGTCTCAAGTGAACTAAGCACGTACTTTTTATCCCTCTCATCATGCTCACTACAAAAATAAAAAACATAATGTAAATAAAACATAAGATATACATTTCAATTTATATGTAAAACTTTTACTTACTTCCATGGTAAGTGGATAAAGCGCAGGTAAGAGTCGCATAGTGCCCGCATTCTTCTCTTGAACTCCAATCCATTCCCTATGTACACAATGTTCCCCTCCGGCTCTATGTCGCACTCTAGTCCTAAGGTGCCTATGCATGTCCTCATAGGCAACTCTGCTCTGCTATCACGTGCTGGAGGTGGTATAGGTGTCCTAAAAATAGATAGATAGAAATAAATAAAAATATGTGCTATAATAAAATTATGAAAAAAAACATACCTATGAGCAGATAGCTCTCTTCCTGCATGTGGATCCGCAGAAGAGCCCTCGTCTGATCGCGTAAGCATCTGGATCGTATAATCCAGCTCCTCATCGGACATGTCTGCGTAGTCCCGCATTATGGCCCCTAGAGTATCTGACGGAACTCTTGCTCTCATAAGACTTTTTATGAGAGTGAGTTTCGCCTTTCTCTCTTTACTGGGATCCATAGTACCTAACATATAAAACAAAATGGTTAGAAATCAATATATATATACGTGTATGTGTGTGTATGCATGTGTATGTGTGTGCATGCATGTGTATGTGTGTGTATGCATCTGTGTGTATGTGTGTAGGTATATGTGTGTGTTGTCTATGTGTATGTGTGTGTGTCTATGAGTGTGTATGTGTTTATGTATATGTATGTATCTACGTGTGTGTATGTATCTATGTGTGTATGTGTATGCATGTATGTATGCATGTATGTATGCATGTGTGTGTATGCATATGTATGTGTGTGTATGCATCATTATGTGTGTCTATGTATGCATTTGTACGTGTGTATGCATCATTGCATGTGCATGTGTCTATGTGTGTATGTGTGTGTATATGTGTGTGTGTCTATGTGTATGTGTGTGTGTTTATGAGTGTGTATGTGTTTATGTGTATGTATGTATCTATGTGTGTCTATGTGTCTAAGTGTGTATGTGTATGCATGTATGTATGCATATGTATGTGTATGCATATGTATGTGTGTGTATGCATTATTATGTGTGTCTATGTATGCATGTGTATGTGTGTATGCATCATTACGTGTGTATGTATCTATGTGTGTATGTGTGTGTGTATATGTGTTTGTATGTGTGTATGCATGTGTGTGTGCACTGTGTATGCATGTGTATGTGTATATGTGTATATGTGTGTGTATATGTGTGTATGCATGTGTGTGTGTATATGTGTGTATATGTTTGTATGCATGTGTGTGTATGCATATGTATGTGTGTGTATGCATTATTATGTGTGTCTATGTATGCATGTGTATGTGTGTATGCATCATTACGTGTGCATGTGTCTATGTGTGTATGTGTGTGTATATGTGTGTGTGTCTATGTGTATGTGTGTGTGTCTATGAGTGTGTATGTATGTATCTATGTGTGTGTATGTGTATGCATGTATGTATGCATATGTGTGTGTATGCATATGTATGTGTGTGTATGCATAATTATGTGTGTATGTGTCTATGTGTGTATGTGTGTGTGTATACATTATGACAGTGTATGTAAGCATGTGCATTATGTATGCATATAAGTATGTATGTATGCATATGCATATGCATTATGTATGCATATGCATATGCATTATGTATGCATATGCATATGTATGCATATGCATATGCATTATGTATGCATATGCATATGCATTATGTATGCATATGCATATGCATTATGTATGCATATGCATATGCATTATGTATGCATATGCATTATGTATGCATATGCATATGCATATGCATTATGTATGCATATGCATATGCATTATGTATGCATATGCATATGCATGTGTATGCATATGCATGTGTATGCATATGCATGTAAGTATGTATGTATGCATATGTGTGTGTATGCATATGCATGTAAGTATGTATGTATGCATATGCATATGCAATATGTATGCATGTATGTATATGTGTGTGAATGTGTGTGAATGTGTGTGTGAATGTGTGTGTGAATGTGTGTGTACATGTGTCTGCATGTGTGTATGCATGTGTATGTGTGTGTATGCATCATTATGTGTGTATGTGTGTGTACATGTGTCTGTATGTGTGTATGCATGTGTATGTGTTTGTATGCATCATTATTGTGAAGAGAGATGGTGGATGCAATCCAAAGATGAGTAGGTGCCGCTACAACCAGCTTCACACCAGCCAACTGAGACTTCAGAGTTGATTAGTAGACCCTTTGAGCTTCCTAAATCCACCAAAATATCAGCCAAGTACTTTGGAACATGTATCCCAAAAGTTTAAGTCAAGACCGACAAGTTGCGAAATGACTAGCTCCCAAAACTTGCTATTTTTGGACATACACCTGCTGGAAAAAATGAACAGTGCTCTCAACCTGGAAGGAATTAGAAAAATTCCTTTTGGGCATAGCAAATAGACTTAGCAAGCTTCCTATTCCAAGTTAAAACACTTCAAATGATGGACTGAGCACTGAGAACAAGTTTCATCAAGATCTGGAACATTCCCACAATTCTCGGGGCTCTGCAGAGATAGACCAGTAAGCAGTAAAATGCAGATATCTCCAAAAGTATAAATCCAATGACCTTGAAAATTTATATGTAGAAACTAGACAGTGAGAGCTATCCAACGCACTTTAAAACACTGAAAAAGGTTCAGTAAAACTCGAGATATGACCTTCTGAAGTTACTGCTCTGAGTGAGTATAGCAGAGAACAAAACAGAGAGGTAGATGATAATAAATGTATAGATTCACATATGATTACAACCACATTGGCAATGAATCTTTGCAAAATGGGAGTAGAATGATAGAGCTATGGAGTAAGCTCTTCAATCTCTACAAAATGACATCAAGTGGTCACGTACAAGGCTTGCTAATCGCCTCTTCCTTCTTGCTCCTTTTATAGCTATTCTTGGAGGGAGTTTTGAATTCGAATTCGAATGGATCCACCTAAAAGTGATCCCCAAAGTTAGGAGAGATTCCCTCAGCTCAAAAATTCGTGATTTTGGTAGTTGGAGCCACGAATTTGCTTTTACATCATGGATGAGGTAAGCCATCCTTTTACTTTTTTCTTTTTCCATTTACAAGAGATAAAATGTACTCTTTTACAAGAGGTGTTCACATGACTACTCATGTGACTTACAAATGAGGATAATATCAAGCATATCAAGCATGTAGGCTTGGGCAAAATGCACCAACAGCTCCCCCTCAAGCCTAACATGCTTGGCCTCCAAATAAGTCTTCAATTGTCCTTGATTTCCTGCAAACCAATCATCAACTTGAATCTACTTAATTTCGTACCATCAAGAGCTTTCGTCAACATGTCTGCACATTGCATATCTGTAGAGACGTAGGATAGTTGAATATCCTTGCTCATTAGCTTCTCCCTTACATAATGGTAGTGGACTTCAATATGCTTGGTTCTAGCATGGTATACCGGATTAGCTGCTAGATGTAGTGAGCTTGTGTTGTCACCAAAAATGTGAGGTGTTGAAGAATGAAGTCCAAGATCTGTGTACAAAGATTTTAACCACATGATTTCTTGAGTTGCATTAGCCAAACCTCTATATTCAGCTTCAGTAGAAGATAATGCCACGGTTGGTTGCTTCTTCGATGACCAAGAAATGATTTTTGAACTTGCAAATGATATATACCCTGATGTGCTTCTTCTATCATCTTTAGATCCGGCCCAATCTGCATCTGAGTAGACCTTTAGCTCAATATCTGAAGTAAATGAATAAAACAAACCTTCATTCATGGTCCCCTTTAGGTACTTGAGGACTCGCTTGGCCGCTTCCATATGTGGTCTTCTCGGCTTATGCATAAACTGACTCAATATGCTAACACTATAGCATATATCCACCCTTGTGAGTGTTGCATAGTTCAAACTTCCAACCAAGCTTTGATAGCTTGTGATGTCTTCAATTGGCTCTCCTTCATAAGCACTAAGCTTATGATTTTGCTCCATAGGTGTACCTGCACACTTTGTATTTTCCATCTTGAACTTGACGAGCATGTCATGGACATACTTCCTTTGTGTGATGTATATACCTGAATCTGTGTAGATCAACTCCAATCCAAGAAAATAAGTGAGTGGTCCGAGGTCACTTATTTTGAACTCCTCCTTCATTTGACTCTTTACCTGTTTGATTCCTTCAAGATCATTGCCTGTGATAATAATATCATCAACATACACACATAAATAGATCACTTCAGATCCATTCCTCTTTATGAACAAAGAGGTATCCGCCTTGCTAGCTTTGAATCCTTGGTCCTGCAAATAAGTAACCAATCTGAAATTCCAAGCTCTTGGAGCTTGCTTCAATCCATACAAAGCTTTCTTTAGTTTGCATACATAGTTAGGATGATGTGCATCCTCATATCCAGGAGGTTGTGCCATATACACTTCCTCAGAAATCCATCCATTCAAGAAGGCATTCTTTACATCAAGTTGATAAAGATTCCAATTTCTAGATGAAGCAAGACTTATGAGAACCCTAATTGTAGGCATTTTTGCAACAGGAGAGAAAGTCTCCTCATAATCAATACCATGGGTTTGAGCAAACCCTTTAGCAACTAACCTTGCTTTGTGTCTATTTATACTTCCATCTGGATTCCTCTTGATTTTGTATATCCATCGAGATCCGATTATCTTCATAGATGGCTTGTTAGGTACAAGCTCCCAAGTGTCATTCTCCTTCAAGGCTTCCATTTCTTCATCCATTGCATCTCTCCAAGCTTTCTTGCTTTGTGCTTCTTCGAATGTGGTAGGTTCTTCATTGGTTGAATCCTTTGCAATGTAGATTGAGTGCTTGGTGACCAAAGAAGTATCATAACCAAACCTCTCTGGTTTCTTCTTCTCCCTCGAAGACCTTCTAAGTGGTTGATGTGAGCTCTCGGGTCCATATGTAGCATCCTGCATCTTTGCTTTACCTTTGTTCTTCCATAGCTTTAGTCTTTCCAAGTCTTCTAGGTCAATCTCCGAATCACTTTCTTCAATCTGCTTTGGCTCCTTTGGTTGAAGTGATGGAAAATCTTCATCCAAGTCATATGGCAGCTTCACTTTCCTGTCATCATCAAACCATGATTTGTTTTCATCAAAAATTACATCTCTACTCACAGAAAATCCTTTATTGGTTGGATTGTACAATCTATATCCTTTTTGGTTTTGATCATAACCAATGAATACACACTTCTCTGCCTTGGGATCCAATTTCCCTCTTACTTGAGAAGGAATGTGAGCATAGGCTAAGCATCCAAAGATTTTACAATGCTCTAGACTAGGTCTTCTTCCATTCCACACTTCATATGGAGTGGTTCCATCTAGTGACTTAGATGGAAGTCTATTTATGAGATATGTGGCTGTCGACACAGCCTCTGCCCATAGGTAGTTCGGCAATCCCTTTTCGTTGAGCATGGACCTTGCAGCTTCGACGATAGCTCTATTCCTCCTCTCTGCTACACCATTGAGTTCAGGTGTATACCTTGTAGTGACTTCCCTTTTAATGCCTCTTTCATGCAAGAAGGCATCAAATTCAGAAGAGAAGTATTCTCCTCCACCATCTGATCTGAGTCTTTTCAAAGTCCTACCTGTTTGATTTTCAACAAGAGCAATATACTTCTTAAAGCAATTAAACACTTCATCCTTGTGCTTCATGAAAAACAGAATGGTCCACCTGCTACAATCATCTATGAAAGACACATAATATCTTGAGCCTGATATAGATGGCTCCTTACTTGGACCCCACACATCCGTGTGCACTAGATCCAAAGGATTTTGATACATATATCCTTTCTTATTGAAAGGTTGTCTATGAGCCTTGCCGAGTTGACAAGCTTAAATCATGTGTTGCCTTGTGATATTAGGCAAACCAAGTACACTTTGGTCCCTGCAAATCTGTTTGAGTGTCCTCTCACCAATGTGAGCAAGCCTTTTGTGCCATATCTCCAACTCTGTTAGAGTTTGAGATCCATAGCTAAACAAAGCTATGTTCTTTGTATCTTCCACTTCAAAAGTGAAAAGCCTTCCTGTCTTTTCTCCTTTGGCAATCCTTCGAAAGCCTTGCCTTGGGTCTTCAACATATGCTCCAAATCGATTGAATCTAACCTGCAATCCTTTTTCAACAATCTGTCCAACACTTATTAAATTTTTGGTAATTGTAGGGACATACAAGACTTTGCTTAAGAGGTTCATATTCCCATCTGATGTCTTCACATTACCTATCTTCTCCACTGAGTGCTTTGTGTCATCTCCTGTCTGCACTTCATGCTTGTTATGAGGATCTTCCAAATCAGAAAGTAAAGCCACATTTCCTGCTACATGGTTCGAGCATCCCGAATCAATGTAAAATATGTGATCATCATCCTTACCCTTCTTTGTTGATAGATTCATAATCAATAATGAATCTTCTTGACTTTGGTCCTCTGCATAGTTATTGTAATCTCTTCTTCCTCTATGGCCACTTTGATAGTTGTTGTTGTTGTTGTAATTGTTGTTGTAGTAGTTGTTGTTGTTGTAGCCTCCATTGTACCTACCTCTATTTGATCCATAGCCACCTCTATTGAATCCTCTTCCTCTTGAGTTCCTTGGATTCCTGAAACATTCTTCAGTAGTATGGTTAGATAAGCCACATATGTTGCAAGGTTGAGATGATTGGAATCTCCCCCTGCCTTGCTTTCCACCTCTGCCTCTTCCTCTAGCTCTTCCTCTACCTGCAAAGTTTGCTTGGAAAGAGCTTCCTTCATCTTCATTCTTCCTATTCTTTGACTTGTCCTTGACCTTAGCTTTATCAGAATATAAGGCAGAAGTTTGATTACCTCTTGAGGACTCACCACCTTTGCTAATCTTTGCTTCATGAGTGAAGAGTTGGCCCATGAGTGTGTTGAGGTCGGGTACATGCATATCCATGTATAAATCCATGGCTGTTGTGAATGACTCCCACTTGTCGTCTGCTTTGATTCCATTCATGATTTGTCTTATGATTTGCTCCTCTTCAATTACCTCTCCAATGCTTCCAAGTTGGTCGGAAATCTCCTTCATCTTTGTGACATAATCAGTCACATTTTGCTTCGGGCTTTTCTTCATTGTTGTGAACTCCATCCACAATTGGTTCTTCCTTGCTCGAGTGTTGGAAGAGAAGAAAGAAGCAAGTGCATTCCAGGTTTCTCTTGATGTCTTGCATCCCTTGACATGAGGTAAAAGAAAATCAGAGATTGAGTTTAGAATATAAGACCTTGCAAGTGCATCCTTCGAACACCAATTCGAAAGTCCTTCCACTTCTTCATGTGATGGTTGCCCTTTGTTCCTCATGGTTGGCATTGCTTCATCTCCGGATATGAATCCATATAGATTCCTTCCTTGAAGGTAAGCCTCCATCCTTAGAGACCATGCCGGGTAGTTGTTTCGATCCAATTTGTCAATTGTTGATGGAAATCCATCTCCCATGTTGCTTGACTATGCTCCGATACCACTGTGAAGAGAGATGGTGGATGCAATCCAAAGATGAGTAGGTGCCGCTACAACCAGCTTCACACCAGCCAACTGAGACTTCAGAGTTGATTAGTAGACCCTTTGAGCTTCCTAAATCCACCAAAATATCAGCCAAGTACTTTGGAACATGTATCCCAAAAGTTTAAGTCAAGACCGACAAGTTGCGAAATGACTAGCTCCCAAAACTTGCTATTTTTGGACATACACCTGCTGGAAAAAATGAACAGTGCTCTCAACCTGGAAGGAATTAGAAAAATTCCTTTTGGGAATAGCAAATAGACTTAGCAAGCTTCCTATTCCAAGTTAAAACACTTCAAATGATGGACTGAGCACTGAGAACAAGTTTCATCAAGTTCTGGAACATTCCCACAATTCTCGAGGCTCTGCAGAGATAGACCAGTAAGCAGTAAAATGCAGATATCTCCAAAAGTATAAATCCAATGACCTGGAAAATTTATATGTAGAAACTAGACAGTGAGAGCTATCCAACGCACTTTAAAACACTGAAAAAGGTTCAGTAAAACTCGAGATATGACCTTCTGAAGTTACTGCTCTGAGTGAGTATAGCAGAGAACAAAACAGAGAGGTAGATGATAATAAATGTATAGATTCACATATGATTACAACCACATTGGCAATGAATCTTTGCACAATGGGAGTAGAATGATAGAGCTATGGAGTAAGCTCTTCAATCTCTACAAAATGACATCAAGTGGTCATGTACAAGGCTTGCTAATCGCCTCTTCCTTCTTGCTCCTTTTATAGCTATTCTTGGAGGGAGTTTTGAATTCGAATTCGAATGGCTCCACCTAAAAGTGATCCCCAAAGTTAGGAGAGATTCCCTCAGCTCAAAAATTCGTGATTTTGGTAGTTGGAGCCACGAATTTGCTTTTACATCATGGATGAGGTAAGCCATCCTTTTACTTTTTTCTTTTTCCATTTACAAGAGATAAAATGTACTCTTTTACAAGAGGTGTTCACATGACTACTCATGTGACTTACAAATGAGGATAATATCAAGCATATCAAGCATGTAGGCTTGGGCAAAATGCACCAACAATTATGTGTGTATGTGTGTGTATGTGTGTGTGTCTATGTGTATGTGTGTGTATCTATGAGTATGTATGTGTTCATGTGTGTGTATGTGTCTATGTGTGTATGTATCTGTGTGTGTGTATGTATCTATGCATGTGCATTATGTATGCATGTAAGTATGTATGTACATTATATGCATATGCATATGCATTATGTATGCAAATGTATGCATGTATGTGTTTATGTGTGTATGTCTCTCTATGTGTGTGTATGCATATATGTGTGTGTATGTGTGTGTATATGTGTCTGTATGTGTGTATGCATGTGTATGTGTGTGTATGCATGTGTATGTGTGTATGTGTCTATGTGTGCATGTGTGTGTATATACTATATGTGTGTGTGTCTATGTGTATGTGTGTGTACCTATGAGTGTGTATGTGTTTATGTGTGTATGTGTCTATGTGTGTGTATGTGTTTATGTGTGTATGTGTATGCATGTATGTGTATGTGTGTGTATGTCTCTCTATGTGTGTGTGTATGCATATGTGTGTGTGTATATGTGTGTCTATGTGTGTATGCATGTGTATGTGTGTGGATGCATCATTATGTGTGTATGTGTCTGTGAGTGTATATGTGTGTGTATGTGTGTGAGCGTCTATGTGTGTGTATGTGTGTGCGCGTCTATGTGTATGTGTGTCTGTGTGTGTATGTGTGTGTATCTATGAGTATGTATGTGTTCATGTGTGTGTATGTGTCTATGTGTGTATGTATCTGTGTGTGTGTATGTATCTATGCATGTGCATTATGTATGCATGTAAGTATGTATGTACATTATATGCATATGCATATGCATTATGTATGCAAATGTATGCATGTATGTGTTTATGTGTGTATGTCTCTCTATGTGTGTGTATGCATATATGTGTGTGTATGTGTGTGTATATGTGTCTGTATGTGTGTATGCATGTGTATGTGTGTGTATGCATGTGTATGTGTGTATGTGTCTATGTGTGCATGTGTGTGTATATACTATATGTGTGTGTGTCTATGTGTATGTGTGTGTACCTATGAGTGTGTATGTGTTTATGTGTGTATGTGTCTATGTGTGTGTATGTGTTTATGTGTGTATGTGTATGCATGTATGTATATGTGTGTGTATGTCTCTCTATGTGTGTGTGTATGCATGTGTGTGTGTGTGTATATGTGTGTCTATGTGTGTATGCATGTGTATGTGTGTGGATGCATCATTATGTGTGTATGTGTCTGTGAGTGTATATGTGTGTGTATGTGTGTGAGCGTCTATGTGTGTGTATGTGTGTGCGCGTCTTGTGTATGTGTGTCTATGTGTGTATTTGTGTGTATGTGTCTGTGTGTGTCTGCGTATGTGTGTGTGTGTCTATGCGTGTATATGTGTGTGTGTGAGTGTGTGTGTGCGCATACCTTGTGTATGTCTCGCTTCTCTCTCTCCCTCTCGCGCGCTGTATGTCTCTCTCTCTCTCTCTCGGTCTGTATTCTTCCTCGCGTTCAAGGCCCGGCACAAATGTGCTGGGAGAATTGAATTTTTTTTTTACATTCCAGAGCGTCGCATATGCGACGCTCTGCAGTTTGCCATCGTCGTTAAGTGCGTCGCTAACCTGCGACGCTACTAGCGACGCTTCTGGTTTAGCGTCGCTTATGCGACGATGCTCGGCCAAAAAAAAAAATCCGAAATTTTTACCGTCGCTTATGCGACGGTTTCGTCGCATAAGCGACGGTTTTCGTTTTTTTCCCGATTCGGGGGCGTCGCTATGCCCCCCTTTTTCTTGTAGTGCTTGTTCATTGATCACAAGGGATAGGTATATATACAAATAGCAGACCACTAGGCATTGAAGATAGTCAATAAGTTTGGTGGTGCACATGGTTACCGACAAAGTACCCTGACAAAGGATCCCTGTCAAAAAAGAAGTTATCTGACAATACCAGATTTTTATAAGTTACATAGGTGACAAAGGAGGTTACGATTATGCTTCAATTTCCCCCCTTTAAATTTGTACCTAGAGAGTCTGACCTTTTTACCTCCCTTTGGAAAGCTTGGAACAATATGAGAGACCCTATTGTCTCGTTAAGAATTAGTGGAAATGTGTAATAAGCCTCTTTTCTAGTGAAATAATTCATTTTGAACTTTCTGAATTTCATTGTGGGGATAATGCTTAGAATGAATAATTAGGTCATTTTATGCATGTAGGAAAAAATTTGGGTTGACAAGTTTCATATTCTCTCTCTAGACCTTATTTGCATCATGTTTTCTAGTCAAATTTTGAAGGTGAAGATGAAAGAATTAGGAAAAACTCTGTATGAGAGAAAGGTAGAGCAAGTATAGGAGAATAAAAGTGCATGAGTGAAATTTTTGTGAATCATGTTTTAAGTACCTCATTCAGGGTCCTACATTTAGATCATTGTAAGAAAATGCCTTGATTTTACTCTCTCTCTAGAATTTTGAAACTTGCAGGGCTCAAAAGTGGCATTTGGAGGTGGATTTGGACCTTGGATGTCTCTAACACTATTGTGCAAATCGCAAAATTAAATAAAAGTGTCTCTCACAAGCTTAAACTAATTCCTCACCGTTTTTGAGTTACAGGGCTTTGAAAAGTGCCATTTTCTAACACTTGTAAAAAAAAAACGAGGGCTATCTCATTCTATTCGAGCCCATGATTCTGATGATCACGTGTCACCATGTCTAAATATGGATATTTTTGGATATATCTTTCTGGTGTTTTTCTCCTATTTTTGAGAGGTATGCTAAAGAAAGAAAGCACACTACGATCTCATGGCTTTTTGCGAAAGTTTTGGAGAAACTCGTCTTTTTCTAAATTTGGTGGATCGCACACTTCTTTGGGGAGGGTAGCGATCAAACTCTGATATAGGGAGACCCTGCGCGTCAAAACAGGGGACGCACATAAATATGAGAATTACTTTGTGATTGAGAGTGAGAGTGTGAATGAGAGTGCGAGTGTGAATGCGATTGTGATAGCTCGGGGGTGGTCGAGAGGTAGAAGATTCGTCAAGAAACTATTGTCCAAAGCTATTGTAACCATTGATTCACATCTATAATATCAGAATTCTTCCTTCTCTACGTCATATTTGTTTCTATTCTTCCGCATCATATTTTCTCTTACCTTGTGCAATCTCTGTGTTCTTCTCTCCACTATATTTTTTGAGTGATCGAAAGATTGTGATTGGGGATAGATTGTGATTGAGGAAACGCTACAAAATGGGATTCAAACATCACTAAAAATAATTCTATATGGAATCTTATGAGTGAAGAAGATGTTTCGAGGCTTTGTTCATGAAAGAAATGAGTGCATGTAAGAGCAAGAAATCTTTGAAAGTATGAAAGAAAGACTAACGCATCCTTTGCAAACGTCAAATGGATTGGGGAAGTGGAGGTTTGCAACTTCTTACTACAAAAACATTCTCCACTTCGGTTTACTATGGGAATAATATCGATGGAAAAACAATCTTCTACCCCAAGTTGAACAAAAAAATGGAGAACACAATGGTCTTCTATCGGATTGGAGTTGAAACATTACTGTTTATTGCACCCTTTGAATGAAACGAAGAAGTCGATTATTCTTTGGCGAATACTCCAAGGGGGACTTCAGACTCATGCCGACGTCCACAAAGACGTGCAAAATTTCCTTAGAATGAAAAAAGACATCAATCACCTCTTTATCTCAAAACGTTATTTATTTGGTTTTTTGGGTATAACCTTTGAAATTCCTCCTCCAAAGTTCATGGAGCGAGGGTTGCATTCCTCACTTCATTAACTTCTATGTACTTTTTTTTTTTCAAATGGAGGTTCGGCCGAGGCTTACTCCTCCAGGTTTTAACTTTAAAATTGCAACTCTATAAGGAAGGGCATAGTACTCATGGGACCTCCCTTATCCCACAAGAACAGGGGTTTACATAGCTAAGTTAAACTACGGTTACAACTACCGCGGGGCAGTACAAACTGTGGCACATCAACCACAAGATACAACTTTCCATCTTCAACATGTTCCTTACATGTTGCCGGTGGGGGGTTGAACCCTCGCCCCCGCCTCAAGAGGCAAAAGGCCCAACCACTCGGACAAGCGACCTGGGACCACATTAACTTCTATCTACTTGAGAATTGCATTCCTCACTTCATTAACTTCTATGTACTTGAGAATAGACCATGTGCTTTGGTAACAGGGCCACACTTTGTCACTTCTCTACGATTATTGCTTTGGTAAGAAGGCCACACTGTCTCACTTCTCTACTATTAGTGAGCGTTATTTTATTTCTATCGTGGATGCATGCCGAGTTTTTTTAATTTTTTTTTTTTTTTTGAGAGTACAATGAATTGGAAAGACACACACTCGACCTTGTAAGGTAGAGGCACCCATCTTGGACAACTCTAAGACATCCAGCCCTAGATGGGATTTGAACCCTGGCCATCTGCTTAAGAGTACAAGACACATCCGCTAAACCATGCCCGTTGAATAGATGCATGCCGAGTTGGAATTTGCACGACTTCTTTTTCTCTTTAATGGATGGCTTGTTCAAAAATAAAGAGGACAATAATAGAGAATTGGATCTGACTATAGAAGGAAAAGAAAGAAAAACAAAGGTTTTGTTCATGGATATCTTAAGTGGATCATGTGGGGTCAATTAAATCAGAAAGACATTACGGATATGCCACGCGGCAACGTCTCATAGATACACCTCGTACAATATATCCTTGCGGGCACTTCTCAGAGGCTCTCATGCCACGCAGGCATACGATTACATTTGTGGCTTTGCTGAAGGCCCCAAACTCGGGAATTCAGCGGGAAGAGAGTTGCGACCTCCTTTCCCGTGACGGGAGAATCTCTCTCTCTCTCTCTCTCTCTCTCTCTCTCTCTCTCTCTCTCACATACACAAACGCATACGCTTATGTACGGAGCTCGCCCTGGCTATAGGCAGCACATACCTACCCTCTGAAGCACTTGGGCTCTCGATCGCTTGCTGCTTCCTCTGCACACGCATCTTGGGCGTACCTCTGCATTTTGTGAAGGCTTTCTCCGATCTAGGATCATTATCTACCGTCATTCAATCATAGGAAGGCGGATTGTGAACTCTTTTGTTTGTGAGGGAAGAAGCTTCTTACTTTCGTGATAATCAGACCGGGAGAGTACAAGATAGGCTCGAATATGGAGACCGCTGCGATACTCTATAACAGGCGATCAGAGTATCCTCTTCGGTTTCGACCTAAGGGTCTTCCTCAGCACTCCGGGCAGCATGAGCGAGAGGGGGATGTGGGCGCGGCCGCTAACGCCAGTATCATGATCGATGCCCAATCCAACCTTTATCATTTCCTGCAGCACACAACACCTCGTGTTTTATGCCAGTCTCTTCCGAAGGTACTTTTCCAAAGCTCTGGACTGCTATTAGTTGTGTAAATTTATACCAAGTCTTCCTTTGAGAACTGTACTTTCTTGTCTACTGCTAAAAAATAGTAAACCGTCTATAGGTCTTTTACTTTGTTTATCTACCTCAAGGAAATGATCCATATTTAAGCAAGAAGTCCATTGATTTGCGTGGTTTTTACATAGGATCCTCTTACTATACACCTGCTTGGGCAGTTCCCGATTATTCGTCACAAATCTCTTTGTCTCGTTTTTCGTCTTCTTTTGCTCCTTCAACGAGCACGTGTGTCCGTGGATGATATTAGTTTTTTCGACCATGCTGCGTTTCTCATATTTCGTAAATATTTATGCGGTCATGTTTGCAAGATCATTAGTAATGATGAGCTCTGTGAAATGGAAGGGTTGTAGTTGTGCTCGTAAGATAGTGGGTTGTGGTCCTTCATGGGAAGTTACTCCGACTAATAATTCGAAGATGTTTAACCCCATTCCCGGAGGTAATACACATTTATGTTTAAATACCCACGCAGATATGTATTGGATGGGAAACGAGGAATGGATTTATGACATATTGTGGACTTGGTTTTCCATCACTTATGTTTACCGGAATCGCCTTGAATTGCAAATTTAAGGTGGAAGTGAAGTTTGAACTGATGGATTGCTAATATTATACGGCCGTGATTGTCTTTGGCCTTACTGTAATCGAAGTGCTCTGCAAACGCTTCAAAGGAACTAATAGCATTTTGTGGCTTCAATTTTTGTGACGTTTCTAGCTCTTGAATTGCTGTGCAATTGTCATGCTCAAATTTATCAACCAGTGCCTTTAACCAGAGTCCAACTTCTGTGATGCCAATATCTAACAGATTGCTCTAATTTGCTCTGCTCAAAGAATTAATGAGTGTTTGTATTTTAGGAATCATCTTAGATCTTTTTATGCTTTAAGTCCATGGCTCGTTTGCATTTGCTTTTCAAGTTTTTATAATGAATATTGTATTGGTGTATTTTATGGTAGATGGTTCTTCATATGATCACTGTTTAGCAGGTTAAAATGCTTGTAAATTGTTGAATAGGTAGTCTCAGGATCTTGTAGTTAAAATCAAGTAATCTACATGGTTGGTCTGTGTAATGACCAAATCGTAAGGTGATTTGACAACTGTTTAACTTTGGTGGAATGTAAAGGACGTGGAAAATATCAGCTAAGGGGTGGGAGGAGGGGCAGTGGGAGCTAGAGGCCAAATTCATATCAGTGCTCATATTTACAATCTGTCTTGCAGAGTCAGATCCACATTTTGGCTTCACGAGGATCAAGCAGTCACAATCAATGTTTTTTCTCTCTGAATGATCTATGGGACAGTTTTGATGAATGGAGTGCATATGGAGCAGGTGTGCCAATTTTGTATAGCAAAGAATCTGTTATGCAGTATTATGTTCCTTATCTCTCTGGGATTCAGCTTTATGCAAGTTTGGAGAGTGAATTGACCACGAAAAGCAGGTAACGAGAAAAATGTAGAAGTCTTAATTTTTTTTCTTTGTTTGCTATTTTGGTCTCATATGTTTTTATATATCTGTACATTTAACATTTGATGAATGAGTGCTGATAGTAAATACTGTCTGGATTATTCTGCTTAAAACAAAAAATATATAGGATGTTTCAGTTTTTCAATTGTTCTTTGGGACTCGCGTGTTTGGTAAAATATTGCGTTCTAAATTTGTGAATTGAGTTGGTCTGTTGCAGAAGTATAGAGGCTTTTCACTAGTTTAAAGTTCAGAGTGTGAATTTATATTACTGTCGGTGTATCCTAGATTCGATATCTTAATCTGAAACAAAGGGTGAATCTTTCATTGAAGGAGTGCGTTCATGAATCCTTTCAGTGGTTAGGGATTGCATCCATGAATCTTTTTGATTGTTAGTTGGCGCTCTCTCTCTCTCTAGATGGATTGATGCAAGTGCCAGAATATATTGCTTTCTGTTATTCAGGTATTAAGCTTGGTATTTTTATCCATGTGTATGCGAAATGCTGCTGATAAATTGCTGGTTGAATCAATCTGCTAGAAAGTTAGCATACTTTTCTACATATGCTTGCTTTAGAGAATCAATTAACAGAATTTGTGGCAGGTCATTACTTTTGTTGTAGTACACACATCGCATGTTTCAGCATGATCTATTCTCCTTGCATATCTTCAAATTATTGCATTTGTTTGCTCTGGTTTTGCATGATTTGTGGCAGAGCATGATACTTGTGTTGTAAGTGTCACATGTTTTAATATTCTCCATTTGTGATGCTTTTTCATTTGTGGAAGCTGTAGTGTTTGATTTTTTTCTTTATACAGGTATTTGTGGAGGAACAGTGCTAGATTTTGTCACTAGATTTCATTTTTTAAACCGATCTGTGTAGTTTTTCATAGGCTGAAAATTTTGTCTACATATCCTGTATACATTTTTTTAAGTTTCAGCAGACCATGCTATTTCAAAAAGCCTGATTAGAGGTTGTTTATATTTGGGCATAATTAATAATTTATAGCTCATCTGGGCTCTGTTTATACGTTGCATACATAGAGCTGATAGAAATGAGGCCCTCTGTAATTTATCTTTTGATTTATGTGATTGTCTTCATTGAAATCTAGTAGGAATGCTATTATTACCAGGTTTTCAGAGATCTCATGCTTTTTTGGGGGCTTGTGTCTCAGATAATTGTGCTGTGTGTGGATGTTATAGCATTGTCATCAAGCTTTGCATGGCAAAAGTATATATATATTTTTGGTTGTACATTGCTTTTTTGGAATGTTTTTCCCCTTTAAATTGCTCCCTGGGCTTCCTTTTCCTCTTAGTTGAAGAGTAAAATGGTACTTGGGATGCATATGGGAAAGATTTTTCTTTCTACCTTTGCTTTTCATCCCCCTTCGATTTCAGTTATTAATTCTTGTATACCTGGCTAGTGAGATCAAAGTACTACCATCTGTAAACCTCTTTTAAATAATCAGATCTTCTGCCTCACGTAGAGGTTATCCTTGAAGTTTTGTTTTAAATTGAAGGGTTTCAATGTTTGAAATGAAATGCTTTCTTTTTTTTTTTTTGCAGCAACTTTGATCACTGATTAATGATGTTTGTTTGTGCCCTCTCCTCTGTTCCTCCCCTTTCTTTTAAAATTGTATAATATATGAAATATGCTTTGGAGTTTTTGTTGGAGGTCATAAAATGTTGGGATTTTTGCTAAAAGTCATAGATTGTGAAATTGTATGATCATAGTACGTATCTTTGTGCTTAGAAAAGGCTGACCTAGTTCTCATCTCAGGGTCTGACCAACAAATTTTTCTGTCCACTATTTGTCAAATTTGTTGGGTTCTAGGCAGGGAACCTTCATTGGTTTTTAGCTTTAGGAATAAACTACTTTGTGAACCAATTTTCGAATGGAGAGCTTCAATCATTCAGAGTATTGGTTTTTGTTCATTATTGTTTTTTAATTTTCAAGTATTCTCATTGTTTCTAATCTTCAGAGTTTGAAAGTTCTGTTGTTTCATATAGCCAATGATTGAAATAAATTCATCATGAGCACATTTCCTGGAACTTCCTGAGAGTGGAATCGATATTACCAACTTTTATGAGAACTTTCCTTAAATGTAAGAACTTCACTTATACAGGAAATCTGTGGTTGTTGCGCTAACAATCTTCTTTTCTTTGTTGCTGTAGTTTCTAGTTTTTCTAATTCTGGGTCACGTAGGAAATCTGTGTTTGTTGTGCTAACAAAATTCTTTTTTTTTGTTTCTGTTTTTTTCTTTTTTTTTTTAATTTTTATATTTTTATAATAATAATAATTTTATAAAGTGCATGTTCTCTTAGTACTAAATAAGCTTATTGGATTTTTGACAGCATGCCTTGGTATCCTTACATTTTTGCAGGCGGCGTCTTGGTGATGACAGTGATGGAAGTGAGATAGATTACAGAGATAGTAATAGTGAAAGTTCCAGTAGTGATGTTGAGATTGACGGCCCTTCTAACCATTCACAATGGACTGCATCTGATATTCTTGAAAGAAATTATCCAGGGGAAACACTTTTGTTTGAGTATTTTGAGTCAGCAGCTCCGTCTCATAGGGCTCCTCTTTTTGACAAGGTTAGGTGTGTTTCAGTACTCGGTAGAAGTTGCACTGAGATGCTCTTGGACACATGCACTTTCACATAGATATGAACATGTGTGTGTATTTGCATTCGCGCATAATCAGGCACATGCGTGTTCATAAGCAGATATCCTGCAGAGTGTGCACGTGTGTGTCCAGGCTCTCCCTCTTATCTGCCATTCCTGCATGTGCACAGCCTACAGGTGCACTTACACAAACACACAGGTGACATGAGTACATGCACGCGCACACAACAACAACAACAACAACAAACACACATGTACACAGTAACAACACTAACAACACCAACAACACCAACAACTGCTGCTGCTGCTGCTTCTGAAATGACAGTAACAACAAACAAGTGAAGGGATATATGTTGTCCTAAAAAAAATTAACTTTTTTTGTATGATGTGCTCTTCTGTTCTAAGTAGATACATGATGAGTTTGTTGCAGGTTCGGAGGTTAGCCACCGAGTTCCCAGGCTTGAAGACCTTGTGTAGCAATGAAATATCAGAATCAAGTTGGTTTTCTGTTGCTTGGTAAGCTACTAAGCAGGTGCTGAAGCATACTTGGGATTTCCATTGGTTGTGAGATGCTCATCCAACTACTTTCATCTCTGTAGGTATCCCATCTACAGGATACCAATGGGTTCAACTCTTAAGGACCTAACAGCTTGCTTTTTGACCTATCATTCCCTCTCCACTTTGCATACAGGTGTGCGATTGGTTATTATGGGTGCTTCATTTGCTTTTGGTTAATTTTGTTCCTGTGATTGTTATAGTTTATGAACATGTCAAATATGTACTATGGTGGACCAGGGAGGCCCACTGAAGTAGCTGGTTCACAAAGTGTGTCTGGAAGTCAGATGCTTCTGCATCCTTTTGGCTTTGCTGGTTACAAGTTCAGAGGTCCTGTATGGAGTTTGGTGGGTGCAAGAGATCAGCATAACACTTCTTTACTATTAAAGTCCTCAGGTGACTGGCTTCAAAGACTCCATGCACGTCATCCTGACTTTGATTACTTCATGGCGAATAACTCAAAGTGGTAGCTGAGAACAGTGAGGAACATTTTGAGTATTAACAAGGATTGGCCTTAGCCTTGCTTTTCCGCATGGATTTTTGTAGCCTGCTAGTTATTGAGTGCAGTTGCTAGAAGTTTTTCCCTCTACAAAGTGTGGAAGCTATTCTGTGATTCTGTAGTGTAGCCGGAAGAAACCTTTCTGGAAGAGATTGAGGCTGGGACATGCATCACCTGTTTAAGTTCTGGAGATATGAGCAGAATCAGTTCGACTGTGAGGGTCTGGTCAAAATCATAAAGGGTTAAAATTCGCCTGGGTAAAAGTAGGCCCTCCAGCTCGACAAATGCAACAAGCAATGAACACTCGCAGCTCTGCTATGGCAGTATGAAAGTATAGCCTGGTGGTTTGTTTTGGGGAATTGCATGCACAATCTACATTACTCGTGTACAGGAAGTGGATGTTTCATGCACCAAACTGTCTTGTTCGGTATGATATATATATATATATATATATATATATATATATATATATATATATATATGTGTGTGTGTGTGTGTGTATGTGTACATATATATAGACATATGTTAATGGATATATATGTGTATATATATCAAGTTAAATGGGCTCAAGGTCTTCATTTCAATCCCTTTTGAAAGGCAACTGAAGATATTGTCCAGAACTGCATAAATCATCGGAATTATCACACGGTGCTCGAGTATCTGCCCTAAAAAAATTGGAGAAGAATCTGGATCTGTATCAGGCTGCTGGATCTCATATCATGTATCTTGCTGGTATGGATGCACTGTACTTCGAAGGTGGTCTTCAACAATTCCAAATGAAACAATGTAGCTTTTTGAATCATCTAAAAGTTTTCTGAACATGAGCTCCGTTGTTTGTGGTACTCGTGGAAAGCAGTTTCACGAGTATGAGAACACAGTTTTTTGGTGACGCATATGACTAATTGCCCTTCTATAGCAGTTTACTGAGTATGAGAGCAGAGTTGTTTGGTAACACATATAGATTTTCTCAAGCTATTTACACTGGAGATTTTTGAATTTTCTATAGAATTTCTAGATATGAGCCTTATTTTGTGGCACTGCCCTTTATAAAGCAGTATCATGGAGTATGAGAACGCAGTTGTTTGGTAAAGTTTGTGGCCTTTCTTAATCATTCTCACCAAGTATTTTTAGTTGAAAGAGACATGTAATTGATGCTAGAAAGTTTCTTTCTGTGAGGCCAGTTGACTAGTTCCTCTGTCCTTCTCAAGCTATTCAGACTGAAGTCTGTGAGTGCAGTTGATTAGTGGCTCTGGAAGAGTTCGCATAGCATCAAGTATAATAGCCCAGTGATGTTGTCACATTGATGGCCTTCATACTGATGGCCTTTTGTAAGCCATATGTGCTTACGCTTTAGAGGTGACGATGGCATATGATGTGAATGATAATGGGAAATGATACTTTTGCGATCATACTGTTGATTCATTTTCTGCATCTTGACATGTTGAATGTGTCTGGTGCTTTTTAACTTTTTATCACGAAAAAAAGAGGAATTTGCTATCAAACTACCATGAAGGTACCATAGTTCTGGACTATTGCACTGATACATTTGTTGTCATGATCTACTGGTGCATCCATCTGTTTGCTGACATGGCACACTGACTTGTTGCTTTGACCCAGAAATGCATGGTGATTTGATTGGGAATTGTCCACATTTTAATTGTGCCTTCGATTTTATGAAGATGACATCTGTAAAAGATGTACCTTTAATGGATAATGAGATGGCAACCTAGTGCTTGATTTAAAAATGGCACTTCAAACTGCCATTGTAGTGGTATCTTTATGGATTGTCTGATGGTTATTTCAAGTGGATCTTTTTGAATGTGTTTGATCATCCTCTGCTCTTTGTGCTAGGAAAAATGGATTGTCAGATGATTATTTCAAGTGGATACTTTTGGATGTTGTGATTGATCATCCTCTGCACTTTGTGCAAGGAATAATATGTGCATCTCATCTCACTAAACCGCTCGTGTAGCATTTTAGTTTGTGACATCCAGAATAACGTATGATTTGAAAAGATAATCACCACAAGGAGTATCTAATGACCTTCCTAATGCTTACTTGCTCAACTTGGAAGGAGTTCCAGACTAGGCTAAAACGCTAGTGCCTATTCTTACATTTGGACCTAAGAATCCAATGGTAAGGAAAAAGGACAAAGAGATTATCAAGTCATAGAGGTACCATATGCTTGTCGGAGGTGCCTATTCTTACATTTGGACCTAAGAATCCAATGGTAAGGAAAAAGGACAAAGAGATTATCAAGTCATAGAGGTACCATATGCTTGTCGGAGGTGTCTACAAGCAAACCGATCAAGGTATCTTAGCTTGTTGTGTGGAAGAGGAAGAACATGATAAGTGGTTGCACACATATAGGTTCATTAGGGCAACACCATTCAAAACATAGAACCCCACAAACATTGAAGAGATTAGGCATGTTTTGGCCTACTATGGAAGCCAACATCTATAGGTTGTCCAAGGATTGTCCAATTTGTAGTAACAGACCCCTTGTTGAACATGCCACTTTATATCAAGTGTCCCTAATACCAGATTGGAGTAGTCCTTTAGTTAACTTTTTGAGGATGAAAACATTCCCTCAAGAGATGACTTCAACATGACAAAGGAGTCTAGAGCAAGAAGCTCAACGCTATACACTCATTGGAGATAATATGTTATAGGTGTGGAGGAGAGGGATATTTGAGATTATGTGTACATGAGAGTGAGTATTGGAAGATCTTAGAAACTGCACA
>CM035429.1:5811418-5813918 GCA_020310875.1 Ceratopteris richardii | reverse complement strand
AAAAAAGCATGCAAATCTGGCAGTAGTGATCCCCACATGGGATAAAACAATCCAAGTAGCCGGGTACCACTCAAGTAGTGAAAGATGCGCTTAACCACCTGCCAATGCTTGACACCTGGGCAATGCATAAACTTGCTCATTTATGAGACAACAAACTGAATATCAGGCCGAGTAATGCATAAGTAAACCAAGCATCCAACAACCTGTTGATAGAGAAAAACATCAAATGCATCTTCAGGATCATGAAGACTCAATCGTAAACCTGTCTCCATAGGAGTGGCAATAGGCTTACAGTCTTCAAGGCCAAAATGTTGCAATAATGTGTCAATATATTTCATTTGACACAAAGCTATTCCACCATTAAGTTGCATAAACTGAATGCCCAAATAATGATGCAAATGCCCCAAAAATCAGACATCTCAAATGAGGCATACAAATCAACCTTAAAATCAGTAATATGATTCTCAATAGGACCACTGAGCAACATGACATCACGATAGACAACAATGATCAGAAGCACATCATTAGCACGCTTAACATATAAGTTGCTTTGAGTTGGACTAATCTCAAAACCATGTGCAATTAGATAGGCATGTATCTTCTCATACCAAGCATGCGGTCCTTGCTTTAAACCATATAATGCCTTCTTTAACTTGCACACTTGGTTTTCCTGCCCTTTCTGCACAAAGCCATGGGGTTGAAAAACATACACTTTGTCATGCAAGTCACCATTCAGAAATGTAGTTTTAATGTCCAACTGATGTACATTCCAACCATGATGGGCTGCAAGTGCACAGATGCTACGAATAGTAGTCATACAGCATGTAGGTGCAAAAGTCTCATCAAAATCAATGCCTCTTTTCTACGCATAACCCTTGCAACAAGCCTAGCCTTATACCTATCAAATGTTCCATCAAGCTTACACTTCAGCTTGTAGACCCACTCAGTGCCAATGGCCTTCTTGCTAGGAGGCAAGTCACATAAAGAACAAGTACCATTCTTTATTATAGCATCATATTCAGATTGCATAGCAGCCATCCAATTTTTTGAATTTTGTGCTTCATCAAACAGAGGCTAGACACAGCCATAGCATAGAAATCTGATGCAAAAGAGGCACTATGAGAGCATGAACGAGTACGATATGATAGAGGTGCATCTAATTTGCTATCACACAAAGTCTGCACTAACCATTTTGGCATAGTTTTTGGCTGCTCAATATCAGCTCTCTCATCAACAAGTGCATCATGTAAATCTGCATATTAAATAGAATGATTTGCATCATCACATGAAACCTGTAAAGGCTGAGAAGTTGCCTCATTAGGACTAGCGCTAGAATATCCACCTATAAAGAGAGGGAGCAAAGTATCATACATGTCTTTGGAGCTAATAGATGTCTTCTTAGTACATGAAAGTAATGGCTGAATAGCATCTTCCACAAAAACAACATTACGGCTAACCAAAATGCATTTAGTATGTGGATGATACAGGCGATAGCCTTTACGTTCAGAATGTACCCAACAAAAATACATTTTATTGCTTTATCATCCAATTTTCTACAATAACCAAACCACCAAAAACACGTAGATGAGCAACAGATGGCCTACGACCATGCCAAGCCTCATATGGAGTGATAGACTACAATGCTTTAGTGGGACACCTGTTAAGTACATATGCTGCACACATAACAACCTCAAGCCACAAACTATGTGGTAAGGCCTGGCTCTTGACCATCCACCTCGCCATCTCCATGAGTGATCTGTTCTTCCATTCAACAACTCCATTCTGTTGAGGTGTATACACACTATACACTGATGTTTTATCCCACATTCCGCCAAAAATGTATTAAAGTGAGAAGACATATATTCCCTCTCTCCATCAGAATGGAGGGTGCCCATTTTTCATGCTCACAGATTTTCAACCAAAACAAGAACCTGTTTGAAGCACATAAATACTTCGGAATTTGCTTTCAATGGATATACCCATGCATGCGTGGAAAAATCATCGATGAAAGTCATGAAGTAAAGATAGTTTCCAAAAGAGGGTGTCTGCATAGAACCACAAACATCAGTATGAACAAGCTGCAATTTATGAGTAGCTCGAACTAAACCATCTTTTGGAAAGGAATGCTGCATTTTTCCCAAAACATAGCATTCATATACATGTTTCCAGGTGCCTCAAGTTTGGGCAAAGAGGACACCGTTTCAGATTTCTGCAGACGTAGCAAACTAGCAAAATTCAGATGACCAAAGCGTGCATACCAAAGCTTTGCATCTGATATAGCTTGAGAATCATGTACCACACATGCTGAATCATTCATATATCTTTCATAGTCTGTGAGCTTATACATCCCATGACATAAAATGCTAGAATCAATAATGACATCGCCATTTGACAGATCATGAACTGTACATCTATCATCGATAAATTTCACAACCAAGCCAATCTTGGCTAATGCAAAAACTGATAACAAATTTTTCTTGATCTCTGGCACAAATAAAGC
>CM035429.1:5763918-5806418 GCA_020310875.1 Ceratopteris richardii | reverse complement strand
GCACTCATGTGTAAGGAAGTGCCAAGCTATGTTGAAATAAATCAATCCACAAAAGGAAGTAAGCCCAAATCTTTGCGAAAAGCTTAAAACTTCTCTCGAGGCAGAGCCTTTGTGAACAGATCTGCAATGTTATTATGTGTGGGCACATATGATCTCTCCAATAGAGAACCTCTCCTTGACATAATGATAAAGCACCTCAATGTGTTTTGTTCGAGCATGGAACATAGGGTTCCTCAAATCATCTGTGAAGATGGTGGTGGTAGAAGATTGACCAACACCCAAGTCAACAAAAGGTATATGAGCCAAACACACTCACGAGTCATTGTAAAAGCTTTCCTATACTTAGCATCACAACTAGAAATGGCCATAGTAGGATGTTTCTTGCTCAAACAAGATATACATGAGCTACCAAGCATGAAGCAAAAACCACTAGTGGAAACAGGACTGTCATAGCAACTAGACCAATTAGAGTTAGAAAAAAGCATGTAAATCAAGTGATAGTGAAAATCCCTTGGGATAAAACAATCCAAGTAGCTAGGTACCACTCAAGTAGCAAAGGATGCGCTTAATTTCTTGACAATGCTTCACATGTGGGTAATGCATAAACCTACCCATCTGAGAGACAACGAACTAAATATCAGACCAAGTTATGCATAAGTAAATCAAGCATCCAATAGCCTACTATTAGAGAACAACATCAAAGGCATCTCTAGCCTTATGGAGACTCAACTGTAAACATGTTTCCATAGGAGTGAAAATAGGTTTGCAATCCTCAAGGCCAAAATTATGCAATAATGTGTCGATAAACTTTGTCAATATAATGATGCAAATGCCCCAAATCTAACACCTTGAAAGATGCATGCAAATCAAGCTTAAAATCAGCAATATGCATCTTATTAGGACCAATAGAAACATGTCATCAACATAGGCAACAACCATTAAAAGCACATCATTTTCATGCTTAACATATAAGGTGCATTCAGTTGGACTGCTCTCAAAACCATGTGCAATCAAGTAGGCATGTATCTTTTCATACCAAGCACATGATGCTTGTGTCAAAGCATATAATGCCTTTTTCAACATGCACACTTTATTTTCATGCCCTTTCTACACAAAACCACGAGGCTGAAATACATACACTTCTTCACGTAAGTCACCATTCAGAAATGAAATTTTAATGGCCAACTTATGTACATTCCAACTATGATGAGCTACAAGTGCACAAATGCTACGAACAATGGTCATTCAACATGTGGGAGGTGAGGTCTCATCAAAAGCAATTCCTCTCTCTTGAGCATAACCTTTTGCAACAAGCCTAGCCTTATACCTATGAATTGTTCCACTAGGCTTACGCTTCAACTTGTATACCCATTTAGTGACAATGGCCTTTTTACATGGAGGAAAATCATATAAAGACCAAGTACCATTCTTCATAATAGCATGGTATTTTGATTGCATAGCTATCATCCAATTTTTTGAATTTTGTGCTTCATCAGAAGAAACGAGCTCATTCTCATCACAAAGAAAAGAGGCAACCATTGCATAGAAATCTGATGCAAAAGAAGCACTATGAGAGCTTGAATGCGTATGATATGATAGAGATGCATCTAATTTGCTATCTTGCAAATTCCACACCAACCATTTAGGCATAGTTTTTGCCTCCTCTATATGTGCCCTCTCATCAACAAGCGCACCATGTAAATCTACATAAAAAATGGAATGATCTGCATCTTCATGTGGAACCTATAAAGGTAGAGAAATTGCCTCATTTGGACCAACACTTGACTATCCACTTGTAAAAAGAGGCAAAAAAAGTGTCATACATCTTTGGAGCTAATTGATGTCTCCTTAGCACATGAAAGTAATGGATGAATTGCATCTTCCACAAAAACAAAATCATGGCTAACCAGAATGTGTTTAATCTATGGATGATACAGATGAAAGCCTTTAATTTCAAAACTCTACCCAACAAAAATACATTTTCACTACTTTATCATCCATTTTTTCGCATTGTTGTTCAAGCATTAATGCATATGCCAAACAACCAAAGGCACACAAATGAGCAACAAAAGGCTTGTGACCATGCCAAGACTCATATGGAGTGATATATTTTAGTGCTTTGGAGGGACATATGTTAAGTACATATATTGCACATATAACAACCTCAAGCCAGAAGCTATGTGGTAAAGCCTGACTTTTGACCATACACCTCACCATCTCCATGAGAGACCTCTTTTTTCTTTTAGCACTTGATTTTGCTGAGGGGTATATGGCACTATACACTGATGTTCTATCCAACCTTAAGCCAGAAATGCATTAAAATAAGAATACATGTATTCCCTCCCTTGATCAGAATGGAGGATGACCATTTTACATATGGATAGATTTCTAGACAAAATAAAAAACTGTTTGGAGCATATAAACACTTCACACTTTTCTTTCAATGGATACACTCATGCATGTTTGGAAAAATAATCAATAAAAGTCATGAAGTAAAGTTAGTTCCCAAAAGAAGGTGTCTACATAGGACCACATGCATCACTATGAACAAGTTGTAATTTCTGAGTAGCTCTAACTAAACCATCTTTTGGGAAGGAGGAACACTGCATTTTGCCCAAAGTATAGCCTTCGCAGACATGTTTACCAGGTCCCTCAAGTTTGGGTAGAGAGGACACCATTTCAGATTTCTACAAGCATAGCAAACTAGAAAAAAATAGATGACCAAAGCATGCATGCTAAAGCTTTGCATTTGAGATAGCTTGAGAATCTTGAACTCCACATGCTGAATCATTTACAAATTTTGCATAGTCTATGAGCTTATACAACCAATAACATAAAATGCTAGACGCAATAATGACATCACCATTTGAGAGATCATCAATTGTACACCTGTGATCAACAAATTTGACAACCAAGCTAATCGTGGCTAATGTTGATACTAGCAATAGATTTTTCTTGATCCGTGGCATAAACAAAGCATATGACAATGTGAAAGAACTACCATGAACAGTAGCCTCAATGATCTTAGCAACTCCCATTACAGGATAAGGGGAGTTATTGAAAGAACTTGGAGAAGCTTGTAGGAGGTAGAAAAGTGCGTTTCGAAGTGATGAAGTTTGGTCTACCCAACCGGCACAAGACCAACCCTTGAGCTTATGGAGACTCAAATAGAGCTTATAGAAATGCAATAAGTGCAAAAAAATGCACCACTCTCTGGCCATCAGAGAAAAATCTCAATGGGAGTTAGTTCTCACTGTCCCATACCAGTGAGTTCTTTCTCCAATCCGTAGAACGACATCCTTAACCTTTCCACATTCTTTGCTCTTATCTTTTCAATGCTCTCTGATCATTTACCATGATCATGAATTCCATCTTGGAACTCCTTGGCAGCATTTTCATGAGAGCAAAGACTAAGGTTTCTAATGTCAATTAATTCAAAGGTCTATTAAGGTTGACCTTTGAACTTTACTTGGTATCGAACTATAAAAGGTTTTGATCTTTTTGACCAATGTATGCCTCTTGGATTATCCAACCATAAAGGGTTGGATATATTTGACCAGGTTAGGTCACTTGGCTTTCTCAAACTTCCTATAGCTAATTAATCATGAGATAAGATCAAGTCTTTTCTCCTTTAGATCCCTTTTTCAATGGTATTTACCCATGGGATTTTCTTGGGATCTTTGACTCATACCTTCATGAGTTGATGTCTTTGCTTAAGTCTTCAACATCATGTTGATGTTCTTTAAACCATTAACTATTCTCCTCTTAGGGATCAACAATTATATGTCATCCCTTTGACTTAAGCAAGTTGTCATGCTCACTGACCCAAACTTTGGATCCATCTTTATCCATTTTCAATTACTCTATGTTGGATATGCTTCAAGTATTTGGCTAGCTTATCTTAGTTTACTTCCCTAATTGGAATTCTTCAATAAATTCCCTTTTTGCATATCTAATTCTTACTTTGTTTGATATTTAACTCAAACACACAGAGGTACTTGATAACAAATGTACTCCTTAACTTTTCTATGAAAAGGTTTAAGGAATGCATCTTTTTCTTAGAAGTATCATATTCATGATACCTTTCTTCCCCCTTTTAGGAGTTTTCGTCCTCGAAAACTGTAGGAAATTGATGTTCTTTTAATTTTCTATCCAAATGGGAGGTTCATTTATGCTAAATCCTTGAGCTTAAGCTTCCATTATCTTTAAACGCAGTGTCCCATACCACTGAACCCACTTAAGTGACATTGTAAACCTAGATGTCCCTTAAGTGACATTGTAAACCTAGATGTCCCATACCAGCCGATTTACAATCTCACCTTAGTGTAGACAACTTTAGCTCTTACTCAAGGATTAAAATCCATTTATTTAAGTCTTATCAAATATAATCAAAATCTTTGTAAGTTATATTCTTACAGAGTCTTGATTTGTTCTTTGAAAAGACTTTGAAAATTGAGCTTTCATTGAACTATCCTTGATTAGATGCAATCAAAGTTATCTTTGTTTATGTGATTTGATAATAGAGCTAGTATTCTCATACTAGATATCATCTATTGACATAAGTAGGCACTTGTATCAAAGGATATAGTCAATCATAAGCTTTGCTAAATGGTTACCTTTTTGAAAATTGTTTCTTACTCATGGAGCACATTTTGGAGTAGAGGTATTAAGGGTTTCTTTCAACCCTTTAATCTTCCTCTTCTCTAGATATGCTTAATGAGTTACAACTCTTCACTCTTGAAGAAAATTTCTCAAAGCTCCAAATGGATCCTACCTCTTGCCAATGAAGGAAGAAGCTTATCGGGGAAGGAATGAATGCTTAAAAGGAAAAATGGTTCAATAATTTTTTCCCTAGTATGTCATTTTACGACCTTCTCTTCCCCCTTTTAGTGTGATCATTGTCCTTAATGATCAGATATTTAAGTTCCTATGAACTTTTTAACATCATTCACAATGAAAAATTACCCTATGTGTGTAGGGTCTCATATAGGCTTCTCATTTCTGTTTTGGATTTTTCAATCCAAGTTCTTATTACTACCATTTATGGTTTAATAAGAAGAGAAACTTGTTGGCTTTGAAGCTTAAGTGCTTGGCCTTGTTGATCAAGCATGCCATGAGTATCATGGAACTTGGGGGTCCATAAGTAGGACTTGAAGCTTAAAGTTCCTCTTCCTAAGTTAAATTTTGTTGGCTTTGTGATTAAGCCAACATATAAAAAGCATAAAAGTTAATGGGCATAATCTCAACACACCATTAAACTTTTATGCTTTTGACATCATATGAAGAAGTCATTTTTTTGTCTTAAACTTACAATACTTGATTTCTCTCTCATGTCCCATTAACCCATGCATACATGATTGTCATTTTGCATACATAATATATGCCAAGAATAGATGAATCTTTGCTTGAAAGATGCTTAGCATGCATAAGGTCCAATTGTTGAACCCCTCCTTAAAGCATGCATGGAATTCACATATGGAACTCCATTTTAAGTGCAAAAATCTATGTTGATTGCATGCTTCTATTTTCCATTCGAGTTCATGCCATGCTAGATGGACATTCCATGTCCATTTTATAACAAGCTTCATGTGGTGAGTCACTTGCATGCTTAGAGAGCACTTTGTACTCTTTTGTGCCTCTAGTGCATCACCTTAACGATTCGATATATGCACCTTTGCATGGGCATGTAGACTTCACTTACTCATTTAAAATACATCTCTACATGCATTACTTTTTGCATGGCAACATAAAATGAGCAGAAAGGGAAATAGTACTTATCTTCATCATAGCTTCGTCCATCCCTTGATTCTTGCATGGTGAGGCTACGTTCGATGTTGCCAGCTTGGTCCATACTCACTTTCTCCAATATTTGTTTAGGCATCCTTTCTCAAGCATTTTACATACTCACTTGTATGTCCAACAATACATTTAACCTTACCTATATTGTAAGGAAACCTAAATATGTACTTGTACTCATATATGAAACTCCTTGATGCCTAGTCACATATGAGATGAGTTTCGTGCATATTCAAGGCACTTAAATAAATTCTTTTCCCCCATTCTATGATAATAAAAATACCATATGGATTATAGCTCATGCAACTTAAGAAAAGTTTGCATCTATAATTGATACATTTTCGATCTTACAAGAAAATTATAAAAGTGGACATTTCTAATATATGGTTAGTGTTCATGCATTTTTGTTGCATGCTGTATCCTTATATTAAAAAACATACCATTACAAAAAACAATACTTAGCTTTTGATGGGTGCATAAAATCTTTCCTTTTAATGATGTTGATAATGGAGATTCCAAACTCTTTCTTCAAGATACAAGCTTCTCCTCTTATCAGGTTTTGCGCGAGGTGTAGAGATTCATTTCTCATAGTTGACGGTGAAAATTGCGAGCTTAAACGCGTGGCTATTTCAGGCTTCAAAGGTCTCCATAGAATCTTGTTCATTCATATGCTCGCTCTCCAACTATTTTCAGAGGTGAGCAACTCGAGCCTCATTTCTTGCCTAGTACAAAGTGGTAAGTGTATCCCAAGCATCCTTTGTTGTTCAAGAGTGAATATGAGGGATAATTTCACGTTTGACAGACAAAACTATCAATGCATGTTCCTGAGCATCTCTGCCATCAGCCATCTGCATCACTTTCAACAACTATATTTGTAGGTGTAGTAGGTCATTTTTCAGCACCCTACACAATATTCCACACTCCTTTTGCTACCAATACATGATGCATCATATATGCCCATAATGGGTAATCAATACCATCCAACTTTTCCTCAACAACCAACTTACAAAATGTTGATATATTTAGATGATGATGTGTGTGAACACACTAGGACCCCCGGGGCACTTTTTTCCCTATTTAGGAAATTTTTTCCTTGGCTTGTACATACGCCTATAGCCATAATAGGTTATTTATCTTTGTACATTCTAGTGGTGATACATACAATATTGTGTGTTGTGCTCCAAGCTTCTCCTTCTTCCTTGTGTTGTTCACATGGTTCTGCAAACATCTAACTCCAATAATTGGTATCAGAGCAGATTGCCGGTTCATCTAGGGCTCCTCCCTATTGGAGGAGATGGTGGATAGTCTTCAGAAATGAAGTGGTGTTGCCTAAACCTACTTCACACCAGCCAAGTACAATTTCTAGAGAGTGTAGTGGGCCTCTTTGGCTTGCTAATGATCATAAATAATCCACTATGTTGTTTGGAACATGATCCACTAATCAATGGATCAAAACAGATGGGCAAGGAATTGATTCAAGGTCATAGACTTGCTATTTTTGTCTCTACACCTGTTCAATATAATGAATAGTGCTCTGAGCATAGTAGCAATTAGCCTAATTCCTTTTGGCGATGTCTAATTAACTTAGATAGCTAGCAATCATGAGTGATTTTAATAAAAAAGATGAACTACACACTGAGTATGATGTTTAGCAAATCATAGGAGTGTCCCGACATTTTTGGGATGCATCAGAGTACATACCAAAGAGTAAAGAAATGATAATATCTCGCTATTGAGATACCTAATGATTATGAGGTTTTTTTTATAGCTATGAACTAGACAGTATACTAAATCTATGATGCTTTAAATCTCCAATCATACACTGAGAACAAGCTCTGAGAATATCACTGTATTGAAGTAGTCATGGCAGAGAAGTGAAGTGAAGATATAATGAAAATGTATGTATTAGATCATATACAAATACAATGTCATTGCCAATAATCTCTTGCACAATGTGAGAAAGGTGATTGAGCTATGGAGTGAGCTCTCAAATCACAATGTATCTCCTTCAAAATGATCTCCTCAAGTTGAGATGTCATGGGGGTCATTTGATCCTCTTTTTATAGTTGAGTTTGGAGCCAATCTTTTGAATTCAAATTCAAAACTCCACCTAAAAGTAAATCTTAAACTATAGGATATATTCTCGTTTAAATCAAATACCAAATGAATCGAGATTTGATGCTTCCTAACTCATGTGGAAGTAATGTTCTTTTACAAAGGTAAATGTAATTGATTTTACAAGAGATTGATCATATAAGGCTCCATAATAAATATGCTAATTATCCAAGTATGTGGGCTTGTATTCTCTTGCACCAACAACTCCCCCTCAAGCCTAACATGCTTGGTCTTCATTCCTTCTTGATCTCCTGCAAACCAATAATCAATTTGAACCTATTCATTTTGTTTCCTGCCAAAGACTTTGTGAGTATATGTGCATATTGTGAATGAGTTGATACATAGGACAATTGAATGTTCTTGCTAAGCAATTTCTCCCTTACATAATGATAGTGCACTTCAATGTGCTTAGTCCTTACATGATATATAGGATTAGCAGCCAAATGAAGTGAACTAGTGTTGACTCCAAAAATCATTGGAGTGTAAAAATGTAACCCCAAATCTACATAAAGTTGTTTGAGCCACATAGCCTCTTCAGTTGCATTTTCTAAACCTCTGTATTCTGCCTCTGTAGATGACAACGCGATAGTTGGTTGCTTTTTAGATGACCATGATATTAGCTTTGAACCTACAAAAGACAAGTATCTTGAGGTGCTCCTCCTATCATCCTTGGAGCCAGCCCAATCTGCATTAGAATATATCTTTATGTCCAAGTCAGAAGTGAAAGGGTAAAACAACCCTTCATTCATGGTACCCTTTAGATCTTGGCAACTTCACGTGAGGCTTTCTTGGTGCATGCATAAACTGGCTTAATGTACTTACTCCATAAGCAATGTCCACTCTTGTTAGGGTTGCATAGTTGAGAATCCCAACAAGTTTTTGGTATCTTGTAACATCCTCAAGAAGTTCTCCTTCATGAGAACTAAGTTTATGATTAAGTTCTATGGGTGTACCTACAATTTTTGTGTTCTCCATCTTGAATTTTACCAACATATCATGGACATACTTTCTCTGAGTAATAAACACACCAGAATCTGTATACACAAGTTCTAGACCAAGAAAGAATGTTAACAAACCAAGATCACTAATTTTAAATTCTTCCATTAGTTGAGCTTTAACTTGCTTGATGTCATTAGCATCATTCCCTGTAATGATAATGTCATCCACATAGACACATAAGTAGATAACTTCTAAGTTGGTCTTCTTTATAAATAAAGAAGAATTGCTTTACTAGCCACAAATCCTTGATCTTGCAAATAAGTAACAAGCCTATGGTTCCAAGCTTTAGGAGCTTGCTTTAGGCTATAGAGTGCCTTCCTTAGCTAGCATACAAAACCTGGTTTATCCTTATCTTCAAACCCTAGTGGTTGTGCCATATACACCTTTTGAGATCCATCCATTTAGGAATGCATTCTTGACATCTAACTGATATAAATTCCAATTCTTCAAAGAAACAATACTTACCAAAACCCTAATTGTTGGCATCTTAGCCACAAGTGAAAAGGTTTCTTCATATTCCACTCGATGGGTTTGAGCAACCCCCTTCGCCACTAGCATTGCCTTGTACCTATTTATAGAACGTCTGAATTCTTTTTGATTTTATATATCCACCTGGATCCTATTACCTTCATGCTTGGCCTCTTGGGAACTAAGTCCCAAGTATTGTTCTCCTGATGTGTTTCATCGATTCTTTCTTCTTATTGGCCTCTTCAAAGGAAGAAGGTTCTTCTGTCATAGAGTCTTTGGTGATATACACATAATGCTTGGTGACTAATGATATGTCATAGCCATACCTTATGGGCTTTTTACTCTCCCTTTGAGATCTCCTAAGTGCTTGATTGGAGGACTCTGGAATGTCTTCCGATTGCTTGAACTTGGTCTTGCCCTTTGAATTCCAAGCCTTGAGGTCAATCTGCTCTTTATCCTCTCAATTGACATCTTTTGGTAATTGTTGATCTTCTTGAGTGAGAGTTGGAAAGTCATTTTCCAAATCATAAGGTAACTTGATCTTCATGTAATAATCTTCAAACCATGAATTATTTTCATCAAATACTACATCCCTACTAACTATAAATCCTTTGTTAGTGGGATTCTATAACCTATAACCCTTCTGGTTTTGGTCATACCCTATGAATATACACTTTTTAGCTTTAGTATCAAGCTCCCCTCTAATCTGTGAGGGAATGTGTGTATAAGAAACGCACCCAAATATTTTGCAATGGTCCAATGAGGGTCTCCTGACATTCCATGCTTCATACGGTGTCATTCCATCCAAGGATTTGGATGGGAGCCTATTAACCAAGTATGTGGCTGTGGAAACAACCTCTGCCCATAGGTAGTTGGGTAGTTTCTTCTCATTCAACATAGATCTTGCAGCCTATACTATTAACTTGTTCCTTCTCTCTACCACTCCATTTAGTTCAGGAGTATACCTTGTTGTGACTTCTCTTTTTTATACCTCTCCTGTAAGAATGAATCAAATTCATGTGAGAAATACTCACCACCTCCTTCAAATCTAATCCTCTTCAAGCTTCTACCTATTTGGTTCTCAACCATTGCCAAATATTTTTTGAAACATGTAAATACTTCATCCTTATGCTTCATGAAATAAAGGATTGTCCATCTACTGTAATCATCTATAAATGAAACATAGTACCTTGAACCTGAGATTGATGGATCTTTGCTAGGAACCCATACATCAGTGTGTACAAGCTCCAAGCAGTTTTCATACATGTACCCCTTTCTGTTGAATGGTTGCCTATGAGCTTTGCGAAATTGACATGCTCCACATTTGTATATCATGTGTTGCTTGGAGACATTTGGAATGCCAAGCACACTCTGATCCCTAAATATTTTCTTTAGTGTTCTTTCTCCTATATTTCCTAGCCTTTTGTGCCATATCTCTAGTTCAGATAGAGTTTGATCTTTGTAATTGAAGAGTTCTATGTTTTTGGTGTCTTCAATCTCAAATGTAAAGAGTCTACTAGATTTCTCACCTTTTGAAATCCTCTTGAAGCCTTGTTGAGGGTCTTCCACATATGCTCCATGCCTTGTGAATCTGACCTGTAAGCCTTTCTCAACAATCTCTCCAACACTAATTAGGTTTTTGGTTATACTTGGCACATACAAAACCTTAGTTAAGAGGTTCATGTTACCATCAAACACCTTGACATTTCCAAATTTTTTGACAGAGTTTCTAGTGTCATCACCTGTCTGCACTTCATGCTTCCCTTTGGGTTCTTCGAGATCAAATAACAATGCTACATTTCCAACCACATGATTGGAACAACCTGAATCAATATAGAAAAGATACTCATCATCTTTACCTTGCTCGGATGTCATATTCATGATGAGTAGAGAGTCTTCTTGGTCTTCTCTGTAGTTGTTATAATCTCTTCTTCCTCCAAAACCACCTTGGTAATTATTATTGTTGTAGCCTTGGTTGTAGTTGTGGTTGCAATTTCTTCCTCCATTGTTGAATCTACCTCTAGATTGTTCATAACTCCCTCTATGGAAGCCGCTTCCCCTTTGATTCCTTTGTTTTCTTGAGGCATTCTTCTATAGTGTGGTTGGTAAGGCCATAGATGTTTATAAGATCTCCCCCTGCCTTGCTTTCCTGCTCTACCCCTTCCTCTAGCACCTCTTCCTCTACGTGTGTAGTTAACTTGAGAGGTACTAGCCTCTTCTTCATTCTTTTTGCTTTTACCTTATCCTTACTTTTATTTCCATCTGTATAAAGGGCAAAATATTGGTTACCTCTATAGTTTTCACCATTGTTGTTGAGCTTTGTCTCATGGGTGAAGAGTTGCCCCATCAAGGTGTTGAGGTCAGGTATCTACATATCCATATAAAGGTCCATTTCTGTGGTGAAGGATTCCCACTTGTCATCATCTTGGATGCCATTGATGATCTACCTTACTATGTGTTCTTCTTCTATCTCCTCTCCAATGCTTGCAAGTTGTTCAGCCACATCCTTCATCTTGGTTACATAATCAAACACACTTTGTTTTGGTTGCTTTTTTTAGGGTTGTAAACTCCATCCATATCTAGTTCTTTCTAGCTCTTGTATTTGATGAGAAATATGATGAGAGTACTTCCCAAGTCACTTGGGATGTCTTGCAATTCCTAATGTGAGGTAATAAGAAATCAAATATTGAGTTTAGTAGATAAGACCTGGCAAGAGCATCCTTTGCACACCAAGTGGTCAAGCTTTCTTGCTCTTCCCTTGTGGGTTGATGTTTGCCTCTGAATGTTAACATTTCTTCATCTCCTGAGATGTATCCATATAGACTTCTCCCTTGAAGGTAGGCTTGCATCCTTATTTGTTTGGATGAAAGGCAATCCCAATGCCTCAACATTTGAACAGTTAGTTTTTGTTCTGTTGCAGGAAGATCAATTTAGGCAGAATAGGTCTATTATGCATCTTGTAGATCAAGTTTCTTGGCTAGTCAGAAGGGCAAAGGTAAATGGAGCTCATCTACTAGTAAGAAAAAATTTGCAAATGCTGCACATTCGATATATTATTATGGCAATTGACTACCCTAACAAATGGGTAGAAGTTAGAGCAACAAGGAAGAGTGATGATCAAAGAACTACAACATTTTTATTTGAACATATATTCACACGATTTGGCTACTAATCATGAACGTGAGTGATGGGGACATCCACTTGATTAATAAATTTGTGGAGTCACTACTAAATGGGTTTTCAACCATCCCTAAGAAGTTTGCACCTTCTCATCCACAAGATAAGGGAAAAGTAGAAAGTTCAAATAAAGTACTTTGTACTACTTTAACTAAAATAATCAACAATGGAAGATCGGATTGGGATAAGTAGCTACATCATGTTGTTTTGGCATTTAGAATGGCACATAAAATGTTCCTCGAGACTACTGCTTTCAACTTGGTCTATGGCCAAAATTCCATTGTCCTTATTGATTTTGTATTACCAAATTTACAAGTGGAAAAATAATATGAATGGACCCACCAAAAGTTGTCACAATAGCTAGAACGAATCAAGAAGTTTCAATAAATGCACCTACAAGTGGCTATAGGGATATTTCCAACCAATCACGAGTAGAAAGCATATTATGATGCACACATAAAAAATAAGGGATTAAAATTTGGAGATTTAGCGCTTGTGGACACATTGAAGCAACACACAAAGAAGCTTAAAAAAAGATGTACAATCTCATCAAGAAGATCCATAAGTCTAGCTACCTTGGATGGAGCCATTTTACCCAAGTATATTAGTGGGTGTGGAGTCAAGCTCTACAGGGAGCCTCTTATCGAACATATGCTAGTGTGTCTACAAGCCCAACATCGCAAAAAAGAAGAGGAGAAACTATATGAATAAGTGAGACAAGAGGAATTAGAACAAATTATAAAATGGTTGCGATGGACGTGTGAGAGGTCAGCGAACTATGGGAAACCATTTCCTATGGAAAACTATCAAGGGCTTGTAGAATCACAAAAAAAATTGTGGATAGAAGACCATTCTTGAAAGTAGGCATAGGAGAGATGAAGTGCATTTTCATTGATTCTATAATAGACACAGGATCATCCCTTAGTACCAAAACCTGAGTCTTAGAGGAAAAACTAGCATTAAACTTAGTTTCGATCAAAGATAACATGATTGGTATGGAGGGAAACCATACCAAATGCCATCGAGAAACAATCTTTCCTATCTACTTATGCAATTCCACAACGATGCATCTACTTCTTGTATGTGAAGACAAAGACCTATTAGAAGATCTCATCCATGAACAAAATTGGATCTATGAATATGTCATTACCCTAAATATATCTCAAGGTACCATATTTGCGAAGGGTACAGAGCGAGGTGTGAAACTTCTTAGAAGAGAAAAACTTATGCAAGTTAGGGAGTGAAGATATAGATTGTAAGCTGCATATTTTCTTGCATATTTCCATCTTTCTAGAAAGGCCTCACACCACCCTTGCATGTCACTTCTTTCTCTTCCACATTTAATTTACTTTTCCCTTCTCAAGATTCTTCACATGTTCCTCAGAATTTTCTTAACCCCAACCATAATTTGAGAAAAACAATGGACTATGCTTTGGGACACATCACACCTATTATGTCAAGCACTCATGTATAAGGAAGTGCCAAGCCATGGAAAGAAATCAATCCACAAAAGGAAGTAAGCCCAAAGCTTTGGGAAAAGCTTTAAACTTCTCCCTAGGCATATATTTTGTGAAAAGGTCTACAATGTTATCTTGTGTAGAAATATAAGCCAAACTAATGTTTCTAACAGAGAATCTCTCCTTGACATAATAATAGTGCACCTCAATGCGCTTTTGTAGGCATGGAGGAGCACAAGGTTCTTTGCAATTGCCACTACAATCTGACCATTATGAAGATATGCATGAGCTACCAACCATGAAGCAAAAACCACTGATGGAAACATGAGTGTCATAGCAATCAACCCAATCTAAGCCAAAAAAACATGTAAATCTGGCAATAATGATCTCCCTTAAGAAAATACAATCCAAGTAGTCAGGTACCACTAAAGTAGCGAAAGATGTGCTTAACTGTGTGCCAATGCTTGACACCTAGGCAATGCATAAACATGCTCATCTCAAGGAAGATCACATAAAGAAAAAGTACCATTCTTCATAATGGCATCATATTATGACTGCATAGAAACCATCCAATTTGCTTAATTGTGTGCTTCATAAATAAAACATTCTCATTCTCATCACAAAGACTAAAGATAGCCATTGCATAGGAACCTGATGCAAATTAAGCACTAGAAGAGCCTAAAAGGGTATGATATGATAAATTTACATCTAATTTGCCATCCCTCAAAGTGTGAAACAACCATTTAGACATAGTTTTAGCCTCTTCTATGTCAGCCCTTTCATCAACAAGTGTATTATGTAAATCTACATAAAAAATGGAATGATCTACATCATCATTTTGGAACCTATGAAGGCTGAAAAATTGCCTCATTTGAATCAATACTTGACTATCCACCTATAAAAAGAAGGGCCAAAGTGTCACATACATCTTTTGAGCTAATTGATGGCTGCTTGGTACACAAAAGTAATGGCTGAATTGCATCTTCCACAAAAACAAAATTACAACTAACCAGAATATGTTTATTGTGTGGATGATATAGATGATAGACTTTGATTTTAGAACTCTATCCAACAAAAATAGAATTAAGTACTTTATCATCTAATTGGCACTAGTACATATGTCAAACAATCAAAGACATGCAGATGAGCAACATATGGTTTGTGACCATGCCAAACCTCATATGGAGTGATCGATTGTAGTCCTTTGATGGCCTATTAAGTATATATGTTGCATATATAACCTCAAGCTAGAAGCTATGTGGTAAAGCTTGACTTTTGACCATACACCTTGCCATTTCCATAAGAGAAATGTTCCTTCTTTTAGCAACTCCATTTTGTTGAGGTGTACATGGCATTGTACACTTATGTTTTATCCTACGTTGAGCCAAAAATCCCCCCTTCGATCAAAATGGAGGGTACTTAATTTACATGTTGATAGATTTTCAGCCATAACCAAGAACTATTTAAAGCACATAAACACTTTTGACTTTGCTTTCAATGGATACACCCATTCATGCCTAGAGAAGCCATCAATAAAAGTCACAGAGTATAGGTAGTTCCCAAATGAGGGTGTCTGCATAGGATCACATACACACTATGAACAAGATGCAATTATGAGCACTTCAAACTTAACCAAATTTTCAAAAGGAGGAATGCTGCATTTTTCCCAAAATATACCCCTCACTAACATGTTTGCAAGATGCCTTAAGTTTGGGTAGATAGGGTGCCCTTTCAGATTTCTATAAGCAAAGCAAAGTAGTCACATATTTTGCATATTCTATGATTTTATATACACCAAAACATAAAATGTCAAAAGCAATAATAACATCACCATTTGAGAGATCATGAATTGTACACCTGTCATCAATAAATTTGACAACTAAGCCAATTTGGTTAATGCTAAAACTGAGAATATTTTTTTCTTAATCCCTAGAACATATAAAACATTTGATAATGTGAAAGAACTACCATCAACAATAGTCAAAATGACCTTATCAACTTCCATTATAGGATAAGATAAGTTGTTTGCACATGTGAAAATATTCCCTATAGGGGCACACTCAAGTGAACTAAAGAAACTGTGCTACGAGGTAATATGTTTGGTTGCCCCACCAACAAAGTATCAAAATCTGATTCTACTATAGACATACATTACTTATGAGAAGATGGTTCATAGCTACAAATAGTAGTAGTAAATGTACATTCTTCATTTTGAACAAGATTAGTAGACTCTGTTTTAGGTGTAGAGGCATCTGCAACAACCATTCCGACCCTCTTTCCGACCCTTTTCTTCATTTTGAACAAGATTAGTAGACTTTGTTTTAGGTGTAGAGGCATCTGCAACAACCATTCCAAACCCTTTCTTCTTTTCCTCTTTTACAGCCGATTTAGGACAACTCTTTATGAGATGATCATTTGCCTTACAATACTTGTGAAATTGCTTCATCTTTTTTGTTTTCTTGTCATCTTTGTCCTCCTCCTTTGAATCTACAACATTAGAAGATTTTTGCTTACTAGTAGATGAGCACCATTCATCTTTGCCCTTGTAACTAGTTAAGAAAGTTTGATCTGCAACATGCAGAATTGACATATTCTGCTTGGACTAATCTTCCTACTGAAAAATGGAGACTAACTCCTCAAAAATTAAGGCATTTGTATTTACTTTGATCATCAATTGAAGAGTAGAAGCAAAAATCTGATATGAATCCCATTAAGAACATTCTACACAAGTAGATGAGCACCATTTATCTTTGCCCTTCTAACTAGCTAAGAAAGCTTGATCTACAACATGCATAATTGACATGTTTTGCTTGGAATAATCTTCCTATAGCAAAATAGAGACTAACTCCTCAAATGCTAAGACATTCGGATTTCCTTTCATCATCAATCAACGAGTAGAAGCAAAAATCTGATATGAATCCCATAAAAAAGAGTTTGCATAAGTACTATCTAGCAAGATTTCTTTAGCAAAAATCAAATTCTCCTTCAAATCTTTGCTCTTTTTTAGAAAAGTTATACATACAATCTCCTTCATTCATATGCTCACTCTCCAACTATTTTTGGAGTTCAACAACACAAGCCTCATTTCTTGCTTGATATAAAGTTACAAGAGTATCCTAAGCACCCTTTGTTTTCTTGCAGAAGTGAATGTTAGGGATAACGGCATGTTTGACAAACAAAGCTATCAATGTATGCACCTGAGCATCTCTATCATCCCAACAAAGTTGCTTTGAGTAGGTGCAACAAGAAGCAAACCACGACGAGGAAATTGAAGACCGTCATCTTCAACACCATCTTCATCACCTTCAATAAGTGTATTTTCATATGTTGTAGGATGTTTCTCAACACCCTACACAACATTCCATAGCCCTTTTGCTAACGATACATGCCACATCATGTATGCCCACAATAGGTAACTAGTACAATCCAAGTTATCCTCAATAGCCTGAATACAGAATACATCATTGCTCTCAACCATGGCCAATGATTAATTAATACCGTTATTGAAAAAAAATGACTGTATATAAAAAAACTTGAAAAAAAACATCCTATCCAGCTTTGCTAAACCTATAGCAAACTTTGAGACGCTTGTACTAGCAAACCAAAAAACACACACACACACACACACACACACACACATATATATATATATATATATATATATATATATATATATATATAGCCATGCGCCCTCCAAGGGCCTCACTTAAGCCAAAACTCTTGAAACCCAAACAACAAAAGAAGAGAACCTAACTTGCTTGGCACTCAACTAATCTAAATGAGAAGCCTAATGGGGTCATGAACAAAAAAATAAAAAAAACCTCTCAAAATTTTTTTTCCAAGCAATTTTTCTCTAGAGGGCACCCTTAGACGGTCTTACACACTAGCTGCCTTTGTCCAAACTTGAAGGGCCTTCAAAAGCAAAGGATTAAAAGGTGCTAAGGAGAGGAAAATGGTCAAAAGATAAAAAAAGAAAAAGGCATCTTTCAAAATAATACTAGATAATAATGAAGAGCTTTTAAATGCCTTTGGACCACAAAATGTCATGCAAGTAGTAGTAATGGCTCCAAACATAGATGAAAGAGTTAAAGAAGGAGATGGAGTTATTAAAAGAAGAGAATGCTAGATTAAAGGAAAAACTTGATAATATTCGAGTTTCAAAGGGATTGTGTACCTAAGTCAAGAAGACTTAAGGACTTGTGACTAAACCTCATTTGCCACACAAGTACGTATAGTGGAAAATTGACACACGCTTATTTGTCAATCTGATCAAACGACCTAACCAAGTGTATGAGGACATGTGCACACGTGATGGAAAACGAAGTGGTTTAGCTTACATGCATGAGAAAAGACTAATCCACCTCTCAAACTTACTGAAATACTGAAAGTGTATGTCGCGATACCACTTACACTAGTTTTCACTAAATCGAGGATTTCTCTCAGCTCTGAACTCCGAATATGGCCAATATGGGTTCCTTTTGAAGCTCTCGACGAGACGCTTCTACTGGAGGTGGTTTCACTTGATTCTGACAACCGCGCTTCAAGTTATGACCAAAATAGTGAATGGCAAGAAACACCCATACTCACTCCACAACTCCTACAAGCTCACACACACACTACAGTAGCTCAAAAATAGTGGGGAGGGGTAGACAACAATCCTACACACACATTCCAAGCATTACACACACATAGAAGATCAAAGAGAAGATGAAAATCTACAAGAAAGAAGCAAATTCGAAAATCAGGAGCTCTCCTTCTTCACCATGGAAAAAAGTCTCTAGAAAGAGTCACAAAGTGACTTATATACATGTGCCCTAAATTTGATCCTTTCACACAAGAGACTGTCACTTTATTACTAAAAAGTGAATTTCCTACTAATTTACAAGGAATATAGTACAATCAGTTAGGATTATGCATCTAGAGGACTCCTCTAGTGCATTTACATGGCTTGAGGGAATTTCCTAAGACTTTGAAGAAGAAAAATGTGCCCATTAATTTGAAAATTTTGGGGCTCTCCTTTCTCGTTCCACTTTGCTCTGCAACACTCTCCCCCTCTTTGTCTCTATCGTCCCTTGACAGGCTTTTGCTTCTTGTTTGTAGTTCTTCTAAGAGTTCTGAATACACGCACCCAGTGGTCGAAGCGGCAACAAGGTCTATCAGAGAATTTGTTATTTTATCCAATGTATGTCCTTTGCTTCAGTTTGCCCCTTGATATCATGTAAATCACAAATCTGGGTTGCTGCATTCAGTCAGGCTGCCATGCACGCCACCAGTGACTAAGAATGTGCTGTTCTTAGTCACCTTCTTCAACTTTTTAGCCTCTACCTCTTTCTAACTTTTGGTCTTCTGAATTTGGCTTTGTCTTCACATATTTGACCTGTTGTATTGCTCTGAGCCTGTTTACTTTGTTGACAACGCACGCTATCAGCGGAAGGATTATTACCTGCCAAATATTGTCTTGCACTTCTTCATGGATACTTCCTGGCCCTGCTCCATCCTTCCCATGAAATGTCCTGGTTCTGATTGTTCTTTAATTCCATTACTCAGGACCTGGATGTTTCGCGTTGTTGCCTGATGCGTGCCCCTACGAGGCTTTGGGCAGAGGGTGGTTCTTCTTCTTTGTTATCTTCATTCTTTATTGAACAGTTTTGGTCTTTGATTTTCTTCTTCTTCTCTTCTTGCTTGATTCCCCTTCCACACGTCCCTCCTCTTGAACTCTATCGTCCCCGACAGGCTTTTTGTGGCGACGTGAGTATGTTTGAATGGCGGTTTGCTCTCTTTGATTAAGAAGGTTGGCGTGACATATCATAAACTCTTTCCATTGTGTTGACTTCACTCCATCCTCTGGTGCTTGGCGATGATCCGCAAAAAAGCTTGTTTCATAAGCCACCAGTCTTGCGTTAAGATTCGAAGTCATCTTTACAAAAATTTCTGAATCAATTTCGAAGAAGCCAGTGAAAAATGCTTCTTCAAAAGTCTGCATGTATGTGCTCGGCATAAACATGTCTTGAATAGTAGGCCATGAGTGTTAAGCGGCTCGGAATGGTGGAAAGATAAAAAACGAGCACTTCGAATCCTTGTGTAATTCCGATGAAGTTCAAAAATGTATATTTTGCATGTTGGAAGACTTTAATTACTGTCAGGAGCATGCTAAAAATTTTATTGGTCATTTTAACTGCTAAGTTCGGGACAGTCGCATATCTTGCAATCCAAAATTCCATGGTTTTCACCATGTACTCTTGTGTTGGTAGGTAATTATGCGGTGGACTAGGTAATAGCGGATAATTCAGCCATTGATTATTAATGCTTCCCTGGCGCTGTCCTTCCCAAAATTGCGACCAGGAGCGTTTGTGGGGTACTGGACAAAATGATGGATTTACCTAAAGTACATATGGCGATGCCTCCCACTGTACCCGCAGTGTAGGGTTCTTTTCCAAAAGCTTCAGCCTCCAGATAGGATCAGCCTTTTCGAATTCTTCTTGAGTATAATTGAATGTATCTTGGCAGAATTGGAGGTTGGCGTCTAGATCTTTATTTGTCATTGTCTTTATATATTGTCGTGCTTGTTCTTTCAGGAGGCCATATGGTACATTAAAAGGCTTTAAACTTGTTCCAAATTTTTGCTCTCAATTTGAGCTTCCTTCATGACCTTGATTATTTGATCTTCAAACTCAGCAGTAAGCTCGGACACCAGTAGTGCCCTCTCATCTCGGCTCAGTTCTGTAAGACCCCGATTATTACGTTCAAATTGGGTCTCCATTTCCTCCCTTATCGGCGAATGATGTGAGGGGGGAGAGAGAGGACGTACCTCAATCTCTTCAGTAGCCGCTATGGATTTTGGAACTACTAGTGTCCCCTCGGTTGCCTTCTGCTCTAGCTGCTCTTGTAGTTGCTTAATCATCTCATCTTTTTGCTAGATTTCTTCATTGGATTTAGCAATAGTGTCCTTGTTTTTGAGAATTTCTTGAGCTACAATATCAAGATGATCAGTGTCTTCTTTACATTGCATAAGATAGCGATTCTCAGCCTTTTCCCATTTAGTCCTTAGAGCTGCGGTGTCCTCCATGTACCTCTTTTCCCAGTCAGCAATGACTGCCTGCTCCTGCTTGAGTTGATCTTCATACTTAGCCATCTTTTCCTCTAGTTCCTTGATGTCTTTTTCTGGCCTTTCCTGAACATTTACGGGCTGATCATTTAGAAGAGCTGTCATGAGCTCCTTATTTCGGTTCCTTAGGTTTTCTGCCTCCTCCATATATACCTTTATTTGCGATTCTAATATCTTGCTTCTTGCATTCATCCGCGTCCTCTTGGCCTCGCTAGCTTCATATTTCTTTTGTAATTCCTGTAGTTGTTCCTTTAATTGTGCATTTTCTATCTCTAAAGTTTTGCATTGCTTCTTGGCTTCTTGAACTTCATGTTCTTTATGTACTATTTGCTCTGGCTAGCTTTAATTCTGCTAAGAGATTCTTACCCATTTCTTGAAGTTTATACTTGTCCTGCATCACTTGATCATAGTCTTCATCAGCCTCAAGCATTAATTGTTGTGTATCCATTGCAGTTCTAATCATGTCTTGCACTACGGGCTTGAGCTGAGCGATGCCGATGTTCAACCACGTTCTTGGTATGCTTGGAGTTTCTCCAGTTATTACATCTTTTCCTTGCTCGACATGGATAGTCTCGTTATGTGGTTGTCTGATCTGTAGTTGTATTTCTGGTTCTTGTCTTTCTTTGTCTAGATCAATTGTTTTCATGTCACTCCCTTCAAATGTGACATCCATGGGAGAGGGTTGTGCCACAACCCTTATCGGTGTGAAGGGTTCTGAGTCTTCGACTGCAACTTTTTTAGGTTCTTGCTTTGGATTCTTGATGCATTCCTCTCCCTTAGTCGTCACTTTTATTTGAATTTTTGTAGTATCATTCAGTTGGATGACATGTGTCCCTTCTTGGTTTACCTCCTTGCTTGCGTTGTCTTGATCGAGGGGGGAGGAGTTGTCATTTATCTTTATGCCCTCTTCTGTCATTGTCCATCATCCTTGGATTCACTTTGAATATCCACATTTAATAAAGATGTGTCGGGTTCTTCTTGTGCATCCGAAGATGAGCTTGAATTATCCAACCCTAATTCTTTGTATCGATGGACTTTGGTGAGCTTCTTTTTAGCTTCCACTTCTTGTTGGGACTGCTGGTAATGGTGCCCTTGCACTCGTAGATTAATTTGACCCTCCGTATATTGGTGTGTGTCTTCCAGTGCTTGTGTTAAATCCTCTTCGGTAATAGGTCTTTGCTTTGTAATTCTGATTTTTGGAAGTACATGAGCCCTTTTCGTTGCTGGAACTTCTTCTTCTACTTGCTTTACTTCCCTTAACCTCTTTGTTCCTCTCATTTTGGGATGAGAGCTAGTTTTTGCTTCTTCAACAATCTTGACTCCTCTTTTCTTTTTTGGTACTGTCGCGACTTTGACATACTTAGCCATAGCAATTGATGATGGCATTTCTTGCAAGTGCTCTCTAATACCTAAAGCATGATAGATCAAAATGGTCAGAGCTACACTGCCATTCAGAAACTTCTTGTTATTCCATTGTTTCTTCGCCTCGAATAGCCATTCTTGTATGTATGGAGTCAGATTAATTTGATTGCCAATTTGTTTGATAGCATGTGAGAGTAGCTAGACAATAATCTTCTAAGGGGCCATATATCGATGCATATTTGGGAAGCAAAAATGCTGATGGATCAATCGTACTTCTTCTTCAATATCCACGCGATTGATGTTAGTGAAGGTCCTTGTCTTTGCTCCTCGGCTTTCTTCTTTCAATATCGTGTTGCCATCTTTTTCCCATCTAAAAGCTTCCTTGATCAAGTCATGTGTAAATTGGATGACTACCCATTCACCTACTCCGTCCATAACTCTAGCCTCTGGCACCAATGGGTCATGTAGTGATGGCTGCAATGTATTCATGACTTGTGTGCGCCTTTGAAAGTTGGGCTTGTAGATCGGCAGTTCAAAGTATTTGTAGATACCCGCTTTCTTCATGATGTCGATCGTAGACGGAAGCTCATGCACCACCTTAAAGTCTTGGGACATAACAGGGAATTGATGATCCGTATCCATGATTTTGATATTCACCAGGAAGAGGTACTCCCCGGCCAGTTGATCTTCTCTGAACCAATGTCCCTTTGCTTTGGTTACACTTTGTAGAGGAAATTCCAATACTTCCTCCTGAATCGTTGCTTCAGAATCTTCAGAAGCCATCTGCACTTGTAATGAAGAGTGCATTAGCTTCACTAGATAATATAGCAATTGTGCGGTGCATTGTTTGTGATATGTTGTCGCTTCGTCACTCCGTTTCCCTTGAGTCTATAAGTGAGATCTCTTACCATATATTTTTATTTCTTTTCTGAAAGAAAACAAGTATTAATATAGTCGAAGCATTTATTTATTTACATAGTATGTCCATTCCTAAGGAAGTTGAAGCTATGACCTAATCCCCGTTGGAGAATATGCACCACTAATTTGATTATGTACATCATGCACCGAATGTCTGGCCTCGTAATGTGAGTGCAATTGGAGAATATGCACCACTAATTTGATTATGTACATCATTTGAGACTTCATGAGTGCGATTGGAATCTGCGTTGTTGTGGAGGTCCCTTCCTCGCAGTTGCTTCGGTCTCCAAATCCATTTCTTGGTCGTATTGATAGGTTGTGCTTTCTCTTTAGTCCTTCAAGCTTCATGTGTTTCTTTTGTTTCTTCTGATGCCTTAGTGATAGATGTTTTTCTCTGCATGTTTCTATGACTAGTTTGTCTCGGCTTCCTTGTCCGAATGTCTCGATGTAATGTATCCTCTTGTTTGCTTATCTCTTGATTGGTTGCTTGTCTGACCTTCTTGGGAATCCATATCTATTGGCATGCCTTCTGAGCTTCAATCAAAGGCTTAGGGAGCCATACTTGCAAGAATCTATTTGGTTCGAATTTCGGTGAAGTTGACTTCTTGTCCTCCTTTTTCTCCTCATGAGTTGGTGTAGCGTTCGATGGTTTCTGCACTTGATCCTTGCGTACCCATTTGAAGCCGACCTTTCCTGGATGCGAATGTTTGATGGTGGTTCTCCAAATTGTTGATCTTTCTGTCGTGTGAGAAACTCTCAGATTACTGATTTTCTTAGTGTCTAGCCGTTCACCAATTGAATAGGATGAATTCACTTCTTGCTTGGACACATTAGGGTTTGAACTTTTTGCTTCTTCCAAACTTTCTTATGAGGGATTGGGGCTGGAATCATGTTGTATGAGCTCTTCCTTTTGGTCTTCAGCACCCTTGATAGCCTCTAGTTTCAGTGAAGGCTTCTCCCCTAGTAGACTAAAAATTTCCTTGTGCCCTATCTTGGCTAAAATATATCCTTGTGCTAGGTGGATGCTTACCTCATTCTCAATGATCCAATCCTGTCCTAGGATTATGTCTTCTATTAATTCTTCATCCTTGCATACTAACACTCGTTCCATGGAAGAATTTCCTAGGTGGAGGGATACATTAGTTTCTCCCATGCATTCTATGATTTGACCTCCGATACCTATCATATGAGCTTTCGTTGGAGTCATAATCGTTTTAAGATCTCGTATGATCGTATTTCGTATGCAACTGAGTTCGTGCTCCTGAGTCTATCAAGGCATCTATCAATTTGTACTCTGTCTTGCCAATCCCTAGGTTTAGGTAGGGTTGTGACATGCAGACATGAGTCGTGTCAGACTTAGGTACTTGGTAATTTGCCATAGAGATAGGCTCTTCCCATTGGAGACACCGTTCGTCTCTTTGCCTAATCCACTCTTTCCATCTCTTAATGCTTTCTAGGGCTTCCTGCCTTGCTTCTTCTCTAATCCGTTCTTCCTCTTTCTTCCTATTTTGCACACCTATGAGACGTGCTAACATTTGATCCGTCAAAGGCTCCAGGAATCGTTTCACTCTACATCCACTTATGTAATTAGGAAGAATGTCTCCATCCAGAGTGGCTAGATTAACTGCTCCACTCATCGAGATCCTATTAATGATTAGAGGTCCATATCTGCGCTTTTGTAACTTTTTGGCATGTTGCTTCAAGGCGTAGACCAAGACTAGGTCTCCTTCTTTTAGTCCTTTGTCTTTTATGTGAGCATCATAGTATGCCTTTTGTCTTCTCTTAGCCACATAGATTCCTGCAACAGCTTGTAACCTAGTTTCATGCAACTTCTCGATTTGTTCTAGTTGTTGGGATAATTCATGTCCGGTCCATTCATGCTGCTGGGCTACTCTCAAGGTGGGTATCAAAAAATCAATTGGTAGGATTGCGTTCTGTCCGTATACTAGATTGAATGGGGTAGTTCCAATGGCAGTCTTATACGCAACTTGGAAGGCCCAAATTGCATGATGCAATTGTTTGTCCCAATCAGACCTACCATGATTGACAATCTTTGTCAATACGGTGCATAATACCTTATTGGAACTTTCCGCTTGACCATTGGCTTGGGGATGGTATGGGGCTGATTGTTTGTGGATCACTAAAAAATCATTCATTAGAGACTCTATCACTTCATTAATGAAGTGTGTTCCTCGATCACTCACAATGTCAATTGGTAATCCGAAACGAGTGAATATATGCTCAAAAAGAAACTTAGCAGTTGTTTGAGCATCGTTCCTTCTAGTGGCCTTTGCCTCTACCCATTTTGTCAAGTAATCAGTGGCTACTATGATATATTCGGCATGTGACCCTTTGGCCGGTGGGTTAATGGGTCCTATGAAGTCAATCCCCCATTTAGAGAATGCTCTAGCACAAACCATAGGTCTCAATGGCATGTCATCTCTCCTAATCGGGTATTTAGCCCTTTAGCATGTTTCGCAGCTTCGTACATAGGTCTCTGCATCCATATGTAAAGTTGGCCACCACAAGCCCACGAAGAGGATCATTTTTACAGTTCTCTCGGCTGAAAAATAACCTCCTGCCGCACCTACGTGTGCCATCTCTAATACGGGTAAATATTCTCCTTCATGCACACATAGTCGTAATTGGTTGTCTTTCCTAAACAAGTTTCTTCCTATGAGTACATAATCCTTGCTCATCTCTTCTAGGGATCGTTTTCTCGCTAAGCTAAGTCCTTCTTCGTGTTCTCTCGTCTTTAGGAATTTGACCAATGTTTTGCTCCAATTGGGTGCTATCATTGAGAAAGGAATGGATGTATGATCCTCGAGAATCGTTTGTTGACATTCTGCGCAATTACTCACATAATCATGGACATCCTTAGGCAAGTCAGGTCAGTATACTCCTAGTCGATTTAACTCCCTAATAGTTCCATGAGTTCCTTTGTGTGTCCTACATTTGTTCACGTGTGCTTGTTCAATCAGCTTCACTTGTTCATCTTCCTCAACACATCTTAACAATACACCATTGGGTTCTTTATAGTACACACTTCCTGCAATAATGCACAAATTCCTCGATTGTAAGATTTCCTTTTTACTCTCTTTATTAATTGAGTGTTGTGGGCCATGAGTGAGTATCGGAGTTAGTTTCTCTGCCCACTTTGGACACACTTCCAAATTAAACAAATAAGTGTCTAGCAGATCATCAGGTACTCCACTTGGTGGTTCTCCGTGTGTCAACCTAGAAAGGTGGTCTGCTCTCACATGGGTATTTCCCTTTTTCATTATCACTTCAAAGTCAAACTCCATCAATAGTAGAAATCATCTTACCAATCTTCCCATGTTACAAGGCTTATTGACTAGGTACAATAACGCCTGATGGTCTATGAAGAACTTGAACTCCCAATTATGGCATAAATGTGGATAAATCGACGGTAATATCCACAGTGCCCCATAAATGCTTGCACCTCTTTCGTATTCTTAGGTCTAGGAAGCTCTAAAATGACCTTAATCTTGTCTTCATCTGTGGATATTCCATTTCTAGAGACTATGTGTCCTAAGATCTTTCCTTGTCTTACCATGAAGACACACTTCTCCGGGTTCAGGCAGACTCTATATTGTCGGCATTTATTAAATATCTTTCTCAACTCAGGAATGTAGTCTCATCTTTGATTTGAATATGTACATAGATCATCTACATACACTTCCATGCTCTTCTTCAGGAATTCTTTAAAAACATGACGCATCAATCGTTGGAAAGTAGCAAGCGCATTAGTGAGTCCAAAAGGCATCACTTGGAAAGCATAGACTCCCCATTCAGTCGCGAATGAAGTCTTATGTTGATCCTCAGTAGCAATAGCTACTTGGTTGTACCTAGAGAATCCATCTAAGAAGCTATAGACTTCTTTTCCTGCAACTCTTTCCAATAGATGGTCAGTGATGGGTAATGGGTAGCTGTCACGTATGGTGGCTACATTGACCTTTTTCAAGTTAATGCACACTCTCAATTTTCCGTTCTTCTTAGGCACAACTACTAGTGGCGATACCCACTTAGTGTGTTCTATTTCATATATGAATCCTGCCGCTAGTAGCTTGTCTATTTCTTCCTTAATTTTAGCAGCATAGACCTCATTGTATGTATAAGGGCGTTGTTTTGATGGTTTTGCATCTGCTGTCATTGGTATTCTATGAGAGCAAATCGAGGGTTCCACACCCTTGAGATCCTTATATGTCCATGCGAACACATCTCAATATTCTCGGATCAATTGTATTAATTCTTCTTCCTCCTCCATTGACACATCTTTACCTATGTATGTACATCTTTCTTCTCCATCTTCCACTGTTACTATGATCTTCTTTGTTTGTTCTTTGTTGTCGTACGCTTCTCCTTCTCGAGCGTCTCTCTTCGGCATTTGAATGGCTATCTTTCGCTCTTCTACTTCGTACCTTTTAAAATGCTCTGTAACCTCGAAAAGATCTAGATTTGGTCCAATTTTACCTGTGTTTTCCTCTTGCTCTTGTATTATGGGGGCGGCTTCTATTGCCAAAATCTTGGTCGGTTCCTGCTTATCTTTGGTTCGAATGGTGTCCAGATAGCTCTCTTCTGAATCGAATTCTGGTTCCATTTCTATACTCTCATATTCCTCGTTCCATTCTTTTTCCAAGATTTCCCCTGCTTCTACTTCTTGAAGGACAACCATGTACAAATTTACATCATAGCCTTCTTCGTCTATGCACTCATTCATAGTTAGGACTTTCTCATTCACACATACATCTAAGGTTGCTAAGATTTCCATCCATCCCTGCGGTTCAAAGGTTTCATCAGGAAAGATTTGAGGCATGTACCTTGGATCCTCTACCGATCGGTAGTTAGGATGTCCTATTGGCCACAATTGCCTTTTATTATCCTCCTTCTTGGCTTCTTTACACATCCATAACTGAGCGTCCTCATACTTCCAAGATTGATCGCTTGATCGAGTGCTATGAATTGATAGGTCATCTTTCTCCTTGTGTATGGGATTCCATTGTATTGGAGGGACATCTCGATATGCAAATGTATGCAAGTTTATCTTGGTAGTGTTTCCTTGATGTTGCAGGTATAATGAATCTCTTCCCCAATCTTGCACTACCCGCATTTGTCTCATGAAAGGTCGTCCTAATATCATTTCGTAATTATTAGCCTTTTCAAACTTACAAATGGCTAATGTGTGTTCAAATTCAACTCCACAGGTGGTTAATTTGATCCTTTCTAAGATTCCTAAGGGTTTCTCTACATGACCGTCTGCTAATTGGAGCTTCATGCATGTGGGCCGTAAGGCAGGCTTTCCCCATTTCTCCCAAATCTCCTTGGTGGCGATTCCTACACCAGCTCCTGTGTCTAGTATTGCCTTGGTCATGTACCCATTATAAGTGATGGGTAGACACGTATTACCTTCATCTCCTTCACTAAATTCTCCCACCTTATCAACTGGGATTTGTATTTTAGATGGACTTTCTTTTTCCTTGTTTTCCTTTTCATCCTTCTCTTGCACTAATTCGAGTTGACTCGCTAATTGCTTCCATAGTTGCGGTTTAACCTGAAGTAATTCTTCCACAGTTCTCGGATTCTATTCCATAACTCCTTTGGCCAATCAGCTTCTAAGTCAGGTATTGTTGACATCGGTTCATCTTGAGTTTTCACTCGCTCACATTTGTCATCCTTCCTTCTAAGTTCTTTATCCTTGGCTTTGACACACTCCTTGTATTGTTCCTCTGCTATTCTTTTCTCTGGAAGGGCTGGGATAGTCTTTTCTAGGGTTGCTTGTGCTACCTCTATAAGTTTTCGACATATCGCAAGACTCTCTTTTTCTAATTCTCCTTGTGGGTAAAGCTTTTCGTGTTGTTCTACATTCAGTCCAGTCATAATTCTAGCTTGGTAAGCTTTCAGCCACATGCCTAAGTCGTCCAATTTTGGGTCAGCTAGAATTGATCCTGACTTCTCTGCTTCTCGGATAGGCAGTGGAATGGGCACTTCATCCCAAACTTCTTGCTCTTTATGCTCTTTCTTACTTCTGGTTTGTTTCTTATTGTCTTGACTCTTGTTTTTCATCCATTTATTGTTGAGCTTTTCTCTTCTTTCCTTCCATTTTTGAGCTTTTATGTTTTGGGTACTCTCACGTGGGTCCTTAGAATCCTCTACTATTTGAATTTTGGGACTTACTGTTCTATTGCTCTCTCATTCCTGTTTTGGTTGTTTTCCTTTTTGTTCTTTTGTTTGAGCTCTTGTAATGGCCTTTAAAGGCACGGTGTATTCCTTATCACCTCCAGGTGCTTCTATCACTTCAATTACATTAATGGATGCAGTCTCTTGGACTTTGGTAGGATTCTTAGGGCAATCTCTGAAAAGATGTTCCTTTCTGCTCTGGGTGATACCAAACTGGCCATGATACGATACCTAAAACCTCGACGATACGATACTGGCTATCTTGGCAATGCTATACCTCCAGAGTAGACGATACGATACCAAGCCTAGTCACGATACGATACCTATGGGTTCCACGATACGATACTAAAAATGGGACGATACGATACTGAAAACCCAGATGATACGATACCAAAAAGGGCACGATATGATATTGGAGTTTTGCTCGATACGATACCTGAGTATCTGCACGATACGATACTGCCACTAAGCACGATACGATACTACTGCAAGTGGCAATACGATACCACCGACCTGCACGATACGATACCTGAATGCTCTGGCGATACGATACTAGAGTAGGGGATGATACGGTACTAGAAGCTACAGGATACGATACCGCAAACCCACACGATACGATATCAATGCAAGTGGCAATACGATACCGCCAGCTTGCACGATACGATACTAGTACGGTATCGTGATACTAAACTGGACAAGGCACGATACGATACCAAAAGTGGACCGCGATACGATACCACTTTGGTAAAGTGCGATCGCGATACCAACCCGGTGATACGATACCAAAAAGATTGTGATACCAAGGCTGGTAACCGACGATACAATACTTCGGCGAGTATCACGATAGAAGGGAATTCGGTATCGCGATACTAAAAACTCAACCGATCACGATACTCAAGCCAAAATATATCAAAAATAAAAAATTTTGGTTTCCCCTTGCTCTTCTCTCACCCCTCTTCACTCCTAGCCTACTGTCTCACTCCAAGAAGCACAAAAAACACTCTATCCCTCCCTGCGATACCGGTTGCACATGTGCTCACATTTCTGTGCACTTCTAATGTGTTTTTGCCAAGGGAATCTTATGGAATCTTACCTCTGTGAGGTCTTGCTTGGACCTTGAGCTCAATATCTAGCTTTGATAGCCTGAAAGACACGATACCTCCTGCACGATACCGATCGCTGCTCGCCCACGATACTGCTTCTCTGACAAGTGAGAAATGAACTGAAATTTTTGGTTTTTATACTTTTTTGTGACTGAAACTGAACTACACTAATTTGGAAAATTTTTGGGATTTTTTTCTTGGTGATCTTGACTTACTCCTACTTCACTCCTCTTCTCTTCTTCTCCTAATCTAACCCTAACTCTTCCTTCTCTCCCCTCCTACTAACCCTAAACCTAAAAACTCATTACACACACCTCGGGGATGTGAAGTAACAAGTGCTGAAGTGGTAGACTAAAGTTGCCACTAAACGAGTTCACTTCTACAAGTACGATTTCATCACTCTCTAGCTATAACCATCACGAAGGCACCTTGGCTGAGTGTTCCCCAGCAACGGCGCCAAAAACGTGTGTACCTAAGTCAAGAAGACTTCACGAATTGTGCCAAAGAGACTAAACCTCATTTTCCACACAAGTACGTATAGTGGGAAATTGACACACGCTTATTTGTCAATCCGATCAAATGACCTAACCAAGTGTATGAGGACATGTGCACACATGATGGAAAATGAAGTGGTTCAGCTTATATGCATGAGAAAAGACTAATCCACCTCTCAAACTTACTGAAATACTGAAAGTGTCTGTCGCGATACCACTTACACCAGTTTTCACTAAATCGAGGATTTCTCTCAGCTCCGAACTCCGAATATAGACAATAGTGGGTTCCTTTCGAAGCTCTCGACGAGATGCTTCTTTTGGACATGCTTTCACTTGATCCTGACAACTGTGCTTCAAGTTATGACCAAAATAGTGAATGGTAGGAAACACCCACACTCACTCCACAACTCCTACAAGTTCAGACACACACTATAGTAGCTCAAAAACAGTGGGGAGGGGTAGACAACAGTCCTACACACACATTCCAAGCATTACACACACATAGAAGATCAAAGAGAAGATGAAAATCTACAAGAAAGAAGCGAATTCGAAAATCAGGAGCTCTCCTTCTTCACCATGGCAGAAAGTCTCTACAAAGAGTCACAAAGTGACTTATATACATGTGCCCTAAATTTGGTCTTTTCACACAAGAGATCGGCACTTTATTAGTAAAAAGTGAATTTCCTACTAATTTACAAGGAATAAAGTACAATGAGTTGGGATTATGCATCTAGAGGACTCCTCTAGTGCATTTACATGGCTTGAGGGAATTTCCTAAGACTTTGAAGAAGAAAAATGTGCCCATTATTTTGAAAATTTTGGGGCTCTCCTTTCTCGTTCCACTTTGCTCTGCAACAGGGATCCATAGAAGAGAGATGGGAATAATTTCCTTCACATCTTGCAAACATGCTTGATATACTATATAACAAAGGTAAGAACCCCAAAACGTATTGAGATAAAAGGCATGCCTATTGCATCATACATCATAAATCAAAGAAGTTTAGAATCCAACAACGCATTTAATGAATCTCATTCTAGAGAGTAATTTGCTCCTACTAAAGTATCGACGGGGCCTTAAAGAATGAACTCCAAGATCCCCAATTTCCCAAGGAAAACAAAACTCTGATACAAACTGAAGGTTGGAGGGTCAATTAACATTAGTCACCATAGATAGCAAAGTATTATCGTGCCTATACAACTTAGAATCTCTTTTGCATTTTATGAATGAGTCTCTTTGTGTGCTTTGCACATGAGACACAATGTCATGTTGAAAATGCAAATTCTACCTTTACATGATGTAGTGGCAAATACCATCTTGTTAGTATCGGATTGTGTCTCATGCTATCTTGTTAGTATCTCAACATGTCTCATGCAATCTTGTTAGTATTGGAATGTGTCTCATGAAATCTTATTAGTATCCCAATATGTCTCACACAATCTTGTTAGTATCCAACTATGTCTCATGCAAAATGAGCCATCACTCAAGGAAAATTGTTGACTACATACAACATCAAGTACAACTACAACAAATGCAATTCGAACTGCCGCATAAATGAATAGCCTTAACACATGGCTCTGAACATGCATAATTTGAAATGTATTTCAAAATTAGAGAATTAATGAAATCCTTAAAGGGATGTTGATATAAATGTCTCTTGTTGGCTGGGTTTTCAATTCCTTATACCTTTTTTGTAGTTCTTTAGATATGTATAGTAAAGCTAGGTGTATTGTAAAGGTCTTTTGCTCTTTGCATTCCTTAAAAACTTCCTTCAGATTCTTTTATACTTTTTGGAATGCATATTTCAATACAAAAAGGTACATATTTATTGGTTTGCTGGACATTCATAAAATAAAAATTAGCTTACGTACTCATTATATGGTGGACCAATCTATGTATGTTCTCTACAAAACACATCAAGCATTCCAATTTCGGTTAATTATCTATCCATCCTGATCTTCATTATTCCTTTATCCTCACACTATTAAGTACCATGCCAACACACAAAGATAAGATTATGTTTAATATCATTGAAGTCTTCCAAACAATGCATTCACTTGTCTTGGTCACTATACTCTTAGCCAAGAGAAATTTTCACCCTTACATCAATCCTTGGAAACTTCATTTCTTTTTCTTATAAGCATGTCAAACTCCCTCAGTCCATCACTTTTTGTTCCTAATTAAAATGATAAGACAAGCTTCCTCTAATAATACCAATCCTAGCCCCATGATAAGTAAGACATTCAAATGCAATATTTCCAGCAATCTGGCTCAAGCGAAGCAATTGATAAGGGTATTATAACTTTACTTGAGTAAGACTAGCATCACTTGTGATACAAGTAATTCAAATAACACTATTTGAGAAAATATATGGGGTGAGTCTTACCCTTCCTCATGACTACTCAGAAATCATATTCCATTAGTAAGAGAAACCATCTTAATAATCTGCCTATATTGCAAGGTTTGATCACTAGATAAAGTAGTGCTTGATGGTATGTGAAGAATATAGACTTATTTGGAAGAAAATAGTGTCCAAATTTCTTGAATGTGTATACCATGCCTAATTCTTCTCTCTCTGTGGTAGTGTTGTTTCTCTTTGTTGTGTTTAGTTGCCTACCTGCATATGCCATGGGAAGATCAATGTTCCCTTCACCTGTCGGTTGTGCTAACACACATCTAATAGCAAAATTGGAAGAATCCACATGAACATGGAATGGCTTGTTCTAATCAAAAGTTGTCAGAATAGGGGTTAAGCATAATCATCACTTTAGCTCCATGAAATATTTTTCACATTCATCAATCCATTCAAAGTTTTTCAAAAGGTTGTATAGTGGCTTTGCAATTATCACATAAATGTGGATAAAAGGTCCATAATATCCAGAGTGACCCATAAAAGCCTATACTTCCTTGACCATTTTGGGTCTAGGCAACTCTGCTATTGCTCTCACATTATCTTCATCTATTGAGATCCCATTCTTTGACACCATGTGGCCTAAAGCCTTGCCTTGCTTGACCATGAAAACACACTTTTTTGGGTTCAAGCATATGATATTCACAGAATTTTCAAAGGTTTGTCTAAGCTCTAGGATATGCATTTGTATTATGTGGGAATTTTCAAAGGTTTGTCTAAGCTCTAGGATATGCATTTGTATTATGAGCAAATAGATCATCCACACAGACTTCTAATGTCTTTCTCAAGAAGTCCTTAAAAACGTGACACATAAACCTTTGAAAGGTAGCAGGTGGATTGGTGAGCCCAAATGGCATTACACGAAATGCAAAGATACCCCATTCAATGAAAAAATCCATCTTATGTTGATCTTTTGGGGGGAAGCATCTTGGTTGTAACCCAAAAATCCATCAAGGAAGCTGTAAAATTCCTTGCGCTCTATGCATTCCAATAGATGCTTAGTGATAGGAAGTGGATAACTATGTGAATAGAGGTGGTGTTAATTTTCTTCAAGTTAATGCACACATGCAGTTTTCCATTCTTTTTGGGCACTACAACAATGGGGGATACCCATTCTGTATGCTCAATCTCATAGGTAAATCCTACTTCTATCAACCGACTTAGTTATTCTTTGACCTTGGGTACATAATATCATTATAGGTGTAAGGCTTCTACTTTGCTGGCTTGCCCTCTAAGGTCATTATGATCCTATGATAATAGATCTCTGGATCCACTCCTATCATGTTCTTATAGTTCCATGCAAACACGTCTCTATATTCTCTTAGTAAACTTATCAACTCTCATTCTTCTTCCTCACTCAAATCATGTCCTATGTAGGTACATCTTTTCTTCTCCATCTTTAGTCGTCACTACAACTCTTTCTTAATGTATTCCTTCTTATCATAGGATTCTCCAATGAGAGCTTCTTGTTTTAGGCATTCTCAATAGAATTTTCCAGTCCTCTATTTCATATTTCTTCAAATTTTTAGGCACTTCAAATAAGGATTCTTCCACTTCTTGTGTGGGGGAATTTTTCTTTCTTTTCTTCTTCTCTATTTCATATTTCTTCAAATTTTTAGGCACTTCAAATAAGGATTCTTCCACTTCTTGTGTGGGGGAATTTTTCTTTCTTTTCTTCTTCTCACTCTCGGTATCTACTTGCATACCTAACATCAATTCATGCTTACACTCTTCCTATTTTTGAGTTTTAACTTCAACCAATAGTAGATACTCTTCTTTTGAAGCAAAAAAGGGCTCCTTGATGATAGATTCTAAATCCTCATCACTTTCTTGTTCTGGTACAATTGCATTGGCTCACATTCCTCGATAACATGTTCAAACACAAGAGGTTCCATCATGAATACTGAGATGTCATAGCCATCTTTGTCACAATGGGGTGTCCATTGTTCTTCATTAATCGCTATGTCCATCGTGGCTAATATTTTTTCCTGACCATGGGGTTCAAATTCCTCATCTCGAAATATCATAGGTACATAGGTTTGGTCTTGAAGTGATCGAGGGTTTTCAATAGCACCTAAGTTTCTAGCTTCCATGTGCTTTTTTCTCCTCCTCTCCAGTAACTTTACACATCTTTAAGTGCATGTCCTCAAGCATCCATGAGCGGTATGATACTATGAAATGTGTTATCATTAGTGTGCATGTGAAAGGCTAAATGGCCATCCAACACTTTTTATATATGTTCTTTAATAAAACATATAGCACCCGGATCAGCCATAGATTGTAAGTTCGACCACACTTGTAACACCTACAAAGTCTATCTTTGTGCTCCTTGCATAGGGTGTTTTCTATGTATTCTACAACTTTGTGCAGAGTACAGTGTGTGATTCTTGGAACTTGGCTTTCTACCCTGAGGGTATCATAGAAGATCTCTCTAAAAGGTGAGTTTTAGCATGGTGCATTGCCATCGAAATACTTTACTAGTATTAGAGCATTTTGACACAAAAGCTTTGTTCCTTTTGTGCGAGCTAATCGAGCACCTGCCCACCCACCCAAGGCTTATGAGTCATCAAAGTCATCATTGGCGTTGTTGGCTTCCCGAGAGGTCACCCATCCCAATTTGTTCCCCTTGGAGCCCGCTTAACTGACAAGCTCTCTGGCCACTAAGCTACACTCTTGTGGTGTTTGTGTTGGTACCTCAAAGCTTCATTCTTTGCTTTCAAAGCCTGTTTTGAAGCATTTTTGGAGTGATTCTTGGAGCCATTTTGGAGTACTTTTTGTTAGTATATGAGCAATGTCTACCTCTCATGATTGTATGCACATTTTGTAAGGCCCCCATTATGAGGAGAAGCCAAGCGTGCATTACCCAATTGATGGGAATCCCAACTTGCATGTTGGATGAAGGTCATATTGGACCATGTAAGGTATTGTAAGGAAAGGGAGTTACCAGGGTCCCCAATTGTGGGGTCCGGGGCAGCGGTGAGCAGCCCCGGATGGGGGGTCCAAGGGGGCTAGCGGGCCCCCTGGCTGGAGTCCCAGGGGGCCAACGGGCCCCCTGGTGGGGGTCCAGGGGCAGCGCCCCCGGCGCGACGGTAAAGGGAATATTCCATGGAATATTCCCTATTGGAGTCAAAAATCATTTATATTTGTTAGGTCAGTTCAATCGGTCTAAGCCGTGTATGGTAATTATGCGGGCAGTGGCCACCCACACTCTACCACCCATGTATAGTCATCCATGGAAGGCCACCCATGATCCTATATATACATGACTTCTGCACTACCTGAGACATTGAGTTGAGCTAGCATACCTCTACCTTGTATCTCCCTATCTAGAGTTGTCTAGATCACCATTTAAGCTCTATCGTGAGAGCGCACTGGTGGACAACGCCATCATCTTTGTACTTGCTGCTTGTAGAAAAATTGTTGAGATTCTCCTATATCTGTTATCTTCTCTGCTACTGCTCCTGTGCTATATTGCGTAACTATTGTCTTACATGGTATCAGAGCTGTAAGGTTCGAATAGCTTGAGAAGTATCACTACTTTAGCCTACTAGCAGACTATAATATCAGTAGATTATTCGAGTGATTACATGATGGCTTCATTGTCGAACATTGGTCTTGGTGCTTCAGCTAATGTTAATGCTGCACCAATTCGAATTCGCCCACCTGCATTCATTGAAGGGAAGCTCGATGGAACCAACTATACACTCTGGAAGCTCAAAATTTCTACAATTTTGGACTCCTATGAATTACTTGACACTATCATGGGGCTGATGGGATTGGATCTAGAGCCTATACCAGTCAAAGATCCAGCAAATTCAAGATTGATGATTCAGCCAAATCAGATCTTCTACGAGCTTGGAAGAGGCAGAATGCTGATGCATTATGTGCAATTGTCACTAGTGTAAGTGATTCTGTGCTTACTTTAGTTCAATATACTACTAAAGCACATGAGGCTTGGGGCATACTGGCTCGACAATATGAGACCAAGAACCACACTAGGATACAAAATTTAGAAAATCAGTTGGCAAATGAAAAGCATTCTGATTCTGAAAAGGCTGAAGATTTTATCAAACGGATTAAACATCTTCAAGACCAATTGGCTGCAGTTGGTGTTGTTATAACACCAGAAGAGCTGGCTCAAAGATGTGTACGTGTTCTTCCAGCAAAGTATGATGGATTAGTAACAACTCTTAACACTCAAGTAAGACCAACTCCCCTCACATTTGAAGAGTTCTATGCTATGCTTTTAGAAGAAGAGATGCGGTTGAGGAATCAACAAAGTACAATTGATGTTGCATTTTTAGCAAATGCAAAAGGTAAAGGCTCTTCTGATGTATCAAAGAAGAATCCAAAGAAGAAAAAGTTAACAGGAAGTTGCTTCTATTGTGAAAAGAAAGGCCATGCCATCAAGGATTGCAGAAAGAAGCAAGCTGATGAACAGAATGGGACTGTAAAATCATCGTGGAAGAACAAAGAGTCTACAAACAAAATAGAGCTAGAACTTTGGGTAACTATTGAAGAGGTATGTTCATCTGCTCAACCTCGTGTTGATGAACCATGAATTTTAGATAGTGGAGCTTCTCGCCATATGACCATTAAAAAGGATTGGTATAGTTCCCTAATGTCTCTGCGGGAATCCATCAATGTAGTGGTGGGAAATGACTCCAAGTGTCCAGCCGAAGGAACTGGAACCATCTCTTTTATCACTTCTCCAGGTGTTGAGAAAAAGTTATCCGATGTTCTCTATGTACCTACACTCAAAAGAAATTTGTTGTCAGTTTCTGCAATAACTGATCGTGGACTCGAAGTTCACTTCAATAAGAGTGGTGCAGAAATCATGGATTCATTAGGTAATGTGTAGCTAAAGGCATACGATGGGATAACTTGTATGAGTTAAGTGCTTTAACTTCTACAGAAGATAAAGATGTAAGCAGGTTATGGCACCAACTATTTGGGCATCTCGGATTTGTAGTTTTGAAGGAGATGCAAAGAACAGGGATGGTTGCTCATTTGCCTGCATTTTCAGAGTTGGAGTAACCTTGTGAAGCTTGTATGATGGGCAAGCAACAACGAAAGGCATTTCCAAGAGAGACCAGCAATCGATCTCAAGTTCCTCTAGAGTTGGTACATGCTGATCTCTGCGGTAAAATGTCTACATCTGCTTTAGGAGGATCTTTCTACTTTTTGCTATTAGTTGACGATTATAGTAGAAAGATGTGGGTTTATTTCATTCAAGAGAAGGCTGATGTTTTTGAAAAATTTAAAATGTGGCATAAGTATGTAGAAAATGAATCAGGAAGGAAACTGAAGAAATTTAGAACAGATAGAGGAGGTGAATTCTCGTCAACAGAATTCAACAATTACTGTAAGGAGCATGGTGTGAAAAGGCAACTTACCACAACTCATACACCTCAACAAAATGGCGTTGTTGAGCGTAGGAACAGGACAGTAGTTGAAATGGCTTGTTGTATGTTAAAGGCTCAAGACATGCCTGATTCATTCTAGGCAGAAGCAGTCAATATAGCAGTCTACATCCTCAATCGAAGCTACACAAAAGCACTCAAGGGGATGACTCCTCAAGAAGCATATTCTGGTAAAAAGCCTTCAGTTTTGCATTTCAGAATTTTTGGTTGTTTCTGAAATTAACAATGGCAGAGGCCGAGCTAAGATCCGTGTCATACAATCATACACCCTAAACACAGCGAGACCACTGCTTACACACATATTCCTGATTCAACAAGATCAAAGTTGGATTCAAAAAGCAAAAAGTGTGTCTTCTTAGGATATAGTGAAGAGTGTAAAGCATACAGGTTGTGAGATCCTTGGGCAAGGAAGATTTTTGTCGGCCGAGATGTGGTGTTTGATGAACGACCACACTTAGTAGAAGATAAAGGTAAATCTACTATCTCATCAAACGGAGAAATATCTCACCTTGTGCCTATCAAAAGAGAGGTTAAAGTTGAGGAGGAGGAAACATCTGATGGAGAAATTTCCTCAATAAAAAGCCAACCAGTTGTAGCTGCACAGCATAAGCCACTACCGAAGTGGGCACAATAGCTCTTTGATGATCACAATCCACATGTAGATGTACCAGAATCATCATTGGATGGATTACGAAGATCAAAGAGAATAGAGGAGCAAAGAAGAGCCTCAGAACACATTGTTAACATGGCTCTAATGGTAGATATCATGGGCTCGATAAAGGAACCTACCACCATTGAAGAAGCCCTTGATGATCCAGGTTGGAGAGCGGCAATGCAGTCGGAGTATGATAGTATACTCAAAAATGATACATGGGATCTAGTTGACTTGCCGCCAAAGAAGAAGGTAATAGGTACTAAATGGATTTGGAAAGCTAAGTATAAAGCAGATGGAACATTAGAAAAGTATAAGGCAAGATTAGATGCACAAGGTTTTTCACAGATCGAAGGATTTGATGTTCAAGAAACTTTTGCGCCAACAGCACGCATGACAACTATTCGGACGGTACTTGCAGTAGCTACACAAAAGGCCTGGCCTATTTTCCAGATGGATGTCAAAAATGCATTTTTGAATGGTCACCTCAAGGAGGAGGTATATGTATCTCAACCACCAGGTTTTGAGGTGCCCAATTCAGAAAATAAAGTTTGCAGGTTGAAGAAAGGTTTGTACGGACTTAAACAAGCTCCACGGGCTTGGTACCAATGGATAGATAATTTTTTCAAAAATATGGGTTTTGAAAGAAGTACTTCTCATGCTAACTTGTATGTAACGAAAAGGGATAGCAGGCTAGTTGTTGTCATTGTATATGTAGATGATTTGATCATTACAAGAGATCATCAGGAACTCATCAATCAAACTTGGATCGGCTTGGGAACTGAGTTTGAAATGACACACTTAGGTCTTCTCCATTTTTGTTTGGGAATTGAGTATGGCAAAGGAAGGATGAAATTTTCATCTCACAACAAAAATATGCCAAAGAAATTCTCAAGGCATTTGGAATGATGGACTACAAACCAACTAGCACACCTATGGAGGTAAATCATAAGCTATCTATGGATGATAACATGCCTGATGTAGATGCTAAGAAGTATAGGAAGCTCGTTGGAAGTCTTATTTTTCTGTGCAACACTAGACCAGACATTTGCTATGTTGTTGGAGTGTTAAGCAGGTTTTCCAACAAACCTAAGGAGAATCACTGGAATGCTGGAATGCGAATTCTAAAGTACATTGCAGGAACCTTGGATTTTGGTATTTTGTATACCACAGGTGATACACTTCAAGGATATTGTGATTCAGATTGGGCTGGAGATTGTGATTCTAGAAAATCAATTTCTGGATATTGTTTCTCACTTGGTTCAGGAACATTTTCTTGGGTAAGTAGGAAGCAACCAACTCTCGCACTCTCGTCCACTGAAGCAGAGTACAAAGCAGCTTGTTTTGCTTCTTGTGAGGTAGTCTGGTTAAGGAGAATTCTTGCAGATCTAGGCTTTCCATCAAATATGCTGATTGTACTCAAGTGTGATAATCAAAGTTGTATGGCTATTGCAAAGAACCCTGTATTTCATGCTCGCACCAAGCACATAGAAGTACAGTACCATTACATTCGTGAGCTAATTGAAGATGAAATTGTGGAGCTAGAATATTGCCCAACAGAGGCAAATTGTGCTGACATATTCACTAAGATACTTGGAAGAGAACAGCTCAACACGCATCTTCAACAGATGGGCATAGGACCGAGACCTACTTGATTTATCATCGGTAAACATTGAGGGGGGGTGTTAGTATATGAGCAATGTCTACCTCTCATGATTGTATGCACATTTTGTAAGGCCCCCATTATGAGGAGAAGCCAAGCGTGCATTACCCAATTGATGGGAGTCCCAACTTGCATGTTGGATGAAGGTCATATTGGACCATGTAAGGTATTGTAAGGAAAGGGAGTTACCTGGGTCCCCAATTGTGGGGTCCGGGGCAGCGGTGAGCAGCCCTGGCTGGGGGGTCCAAGGGGTCAAGTGGGCCCCTTGGCTGCCCCCAACGTGATGATAAAGGGAATATTCCATGGAATATTCCCTATCGGAGTCAAAAATCATTTATATTTGTTAGGTCGGTTCAAACGGTCTAAGCCGTGTATGGTAATTACACGGGCAGTGGCTGCCCACACTCTACCGCCCATTTATAGCCGTCCATGGAAGGCCACCCATGATCCTATATATACATGACTTCTGCTCTACCTGAGACATTGAGTTGAGCAAGCATACCTCTACCTTGTATCTCCCTTTCTAGAGTTGTCTAGATCACCATTTAAGCTCTACCGTGAGAGTGCACGGGTGGACAACGCCATCATCTTTGTACTTGCTACTTGTAGAAAAAATGTTGAGATTCTCCTATATCTGTTATCTTCTTTGCTACTGCTCCTGTGTTATATTGCGTAACTATTGTCTTACACTTTTTTGCATAGTTCTCTTTACACAAGTTCAAGAACAACAAGAGTGCTCTTTGTACTTCTTCAACAATAAATATTCACCTTTGGGGGTGTGTTTTTCAGCCACACTAGTAAATCTACAAGTTTCTTGAAAGGTTTTTAGTTGGGGTGGGAGTAGCCACCGCAAGTTTATGCAGGTTTTTGAGTCAAAAAACTAGAGTTGACAAACACTTGCAGTTGTTGTTGGCTAGTGTTTGGGCTGTGAACTCATTATATGCAGTGGAGTCAGTGATTGCCAATACAAGTTTACATGTCAATACTTGTAGTTTTATGAGGAGTTCACACTAGGCATATGCTCATTTTGTAGAATTTTCCACATCTCTTCCTTCTCTCTCTCTCTCTCATATATATATATATATATATATATATATATATATATATATATATATATATATATATATATATATATATATATATATATATATATATATATATA
>CM035429.1:5598918-5756418 GCA_020310875.1 Ceratopteris richardii | reverse complement strand
GGGATAGGTTTTGAAAGTAGGAAGACCGAAGGACAGTTTCTTCCAGATTTGTGAGAGATTGCATTTGCACGGCCACACGATCATCATGTGTCTTACCCACTTTCTCGACCCTTTTGACCCAATCTAGAACTTGAATTTCTAAAGTGTCTTGTCCTTCCTCTGTAGTTCGACCACCGGGTGTCGGCATCGGCTCATATGGCTCTTCATAGCTGTCATCGACGGGGATTTCCACTATTGTTTCAGGTTCTGGTTCTTCAATGGGCGAGGGTGGCCTTTCATATGGTAAGAGGCGTGCTTGGAGTTCTGCCACCTGTTTCCGGAGGGTCTCTACTTCTTCTGTAGAGTGTTGCAAGATTACCGGCTCCTGTTGAGCTGTGGGGGCACTGGCTATCTGTTTCTTTAGGTCTGCACATTCAGTCTCTAACTTTTCATATGACTCCAAGAAATTTGCATGCTCCTCAAGTAAGATGCGAATGTCTTCCGATGGGACTGCTCTATATCTGGTAGGGCTAATGGTTGCTCCTACAGTTCCTTCCATAGCCGCTTCAAAGTTGTCTTGGTTTTGTTGTTGAAGTCTCTTGTTCTCTTCTAGTGCTGCTGCCATATGCTTCCTTAATAGCCCAATGTTGCGTCTGAGTGTAGCATTAGATATCATTTGCGCTTGGAGCACTGTTTCTAGTTCCTTGACTGCTTGATCATCTACTGTTGATGTCTTTGATTCCAATTCGGAGTGAGCCTGCTGTAAGGTGGTATGCTCGGTTAGGAGCGTTTGGTAATCAGCTTCAAGAGTGGTGACTCTAGCTTGCAGACGTTGAGATTCTGCCTGGAGGGCAGCAGTGCGTTCTTCCAAGTGATGGTATTCTTGTTGTAGTTGATGTGTACACTGAAGTAATGTGTTGAACGTGCTATTTACATTATGAGATGCAAGGGAAAAGTTTGAATTGCAGGGGAGGTGGGATTGGGTAGGGGGGTAGTGAATGCTGTGTGTGCCAATGATGTGAGTGGTGAGGTGGGGGGCAAGGGAGGGGAAGATGGTGGAATCGTGGGGAGAGGTGCTGTGGTTGGTGAAATGTCCATTGGGTCAGACAAGGTGGTGTGTACAGGGGCTACCATGTAGGTGGGTATGGTAGGTGAAGTGAGTGTGGTGTTCGTGTAAATTGATGTCGTTGCGAACATCGGAGAAATGTGCCTCTGAAACATTGGAGAGCGGATGAACTGCTCCACAAAGGACGGGTATTGGGGTGGTGCGGTCAGGTTGAAAGAGGTGTAGGGGCCAGATGGGAAGTGAGGGTCATGGAATGGAGGTACCCGTATTGGGGGATAGGTAGGGAAACACAGGGTGCCTTCTGTGGGTGCTGGGTTTCCAACCACACTTGGGATTATGGGATGGCCAGTTATGGGTTCGGAGGATAGAAGGGTTGAAGTGTACAAGGGATTGGTGACGAAAGAGAAGAGGGTGTCTTGTGAAGTGGGTTCTCGAAATGAGAATGATGTGAATGAGGATGGGTTATAAGTGGAAGTAGAGGTGATGACTATCGTTTCTTCCATGGTGGGAGGTGGTGGTGGGGGTGGAGAAGGTGGTGATGGAGGATGTTGGGGTGAGATGGGTGACGTCTGAACGAAGGTTTCAGCAGAGAGGTCAGTGGTGGTTGTGGGGGTAGCTGTGGTTTCAATGGGTACTTCTTGTTCTGTGACGGGTATCCTGATAGTCTTACCTGCTCGTGGTAATGAGTCAACTCTGCGTTTGTCATACCTCGCGGACTGGCGGACTGCAGTGTGGACAGCCTCCGGAACTCCTAAAGATTCTGACACTAATTTGAGGGTGTCAATGAAATGTTGGTCCACCCCTTCATCTGATAGCATTTCTTGCATCAAAGCTTGACCTGATACAAGAGAGAGTTGATGCCTTTCTTATACTGCTTTGATTGTATCGTATAACCTTTGTAGTTGAGCTGTATATGCTGGTGCACCTACAAGTTCTGGCACTTCTTGTTGCTCATCTTGATGCTCTTGATCATAATCCTCCTCATCTTCCTCCTGTTCTTCATCTCCATCAACCTCTTCATCCACTTCAACTGTTGTGACAGGTGCTTGGGAGGTTGTGGCCTTCGTTTGCACGTTCTCCACTTGTTGTGCCTCTTCTGCCTCCAGCTCTACATCTTGTAATAATTGTTCGAAATCTTCATTAGTGAGTTCTTCCAAAGGTGCACCATTGGGAAATTCAAGATCGGTTGGGATAGGAGGGAATATCAAGGTGGAACCATCGGTGCTGCGTCTTGGAAGTCGGAGTGTGAATGGTCGGACTCTTCGGGGTGGAGGGGTAACGTCTGGTGTTAGAGTGGCTCCACGTGGTTGAGCACATGGGACTTGGACAGTGCCTCTCATCTTCTTAGAAGGGGGTCCAGTGGATGTCCTACCTCTAAACTGCTCTACATGATTCCACATTAGGGCCCGTTGAATAGGGATGTCATAAGCCAAACACCTATAAATGATTCTCGTCAGAGCACAGCAACCATATAAAACCTGTTTCCGCGGCCATCGTTTGTGAGCTAGGTGTATCTGATCAATTATCCAGTGGGGTAAGTTGATGGTGAGGCTCTGTGTCTCTGCCAGATACAAACTAAACCAAATCTTTTTGGGCGGCATGGTGAATCTATCTTGTGCAGGAAAAGCAAAGTGTTGCATGCACATGTGAAGGTGTATTGCGATATTAGGCGTCATGGACACCATGTCCTTGAGTTTGGTGAGGCTTCGATTCTTCATGTAATCCGGTACTAGGGTTTCCTTTTCTGTAGGAATATGCATTCCGCGCATATCTAGAGCCTCTCTCACCAATTTGTTTGATAGCCTGAACCTCTTGAGCTCATTCCCCTTTGTCAGAGATGGAATCACAAATGAGCTTGCACCTTTTGGGTTCTGGTTTGGAGTCAAGGTGTTGATGAGATAGTAGCATCACATGAAGTCAGGCTTTGGGAGCCGTGCACTGAAATATGCATTCAATCCTGCCTTTTCCCATATCGAACGTAGACCTTCAACATTTTGTAACTTCTCGAATTCTCTTGTAAAGAAATGGTATCTGCCTTGCTTCCCATTGAAGTCCAACTCTGATTCCCATAGGTACGTTCCCTCACCCAAGGGTCCTGCCACTTCAGTAAACCAGTGGGAAGTCTTTCCTACGGGCATGGTGTGGCCACGCGGAGGGTCCGCAATAGGTATGATTTTGATGGCCCGCAATTCTTTTGGCCTTTCATTTGTCTCAGGTAAAACGGGTAAACTGTCTAAGTCCACCACTTGCTGGCTTGTTTCTGTTTGAGAGCTAGTTCCTGCTGCCTCAGCCATGTTGAAAACTTCGCAGCTGGTTCTGTGAGAATATATGAATAAATGTTAACATTGCAATGGACACAAAAATGACACAGTGTCCCCTGTTACAACATTAACCTAAGGTTCGGGAGAGGTTAGGGGTTAATAAGTGCTCGGTGCTTGTGTGTGTAGTTAGGAATTGGGTAGACCTACGAGCTAAGCGGAATGATTTGCTGTGAAAGTGAAGTGGTTAGTAGGTGGACATGGATTTACAATTGGGGTCCGGGGGTTTGTTACAAGTCTTAGGTTGCCAAATGCAATGGATGGGTTTTGCTCTTGGTTTCGTAGAGTCTCTCGAGAGCTTTATAGGTGTGTCAGCTTGAAAATGAGGCCTTTTAGGGACCCATTTACAAGTGATTCTGTTCGTGCTCATGGGCCTTGGTGTGTTCCTGAGTGTTAAAAACGAGTGGATGCCGGCTGTGCAAGTGAATGGATCATGCTGTATAGGGTGTGTTCTTGGTGTAGCTATTTGAGCCCGCAAACAAGCCTTAGGCAGCCAAATTTGTCTTGATTGTGGGTTGGCCTTCATCGACTTCTTGGGCACCCAAATAGACTTCACGTTAGCAGAAGAACTTCTGAAAGACACCTTATTAGTGTCGTGTTGTTGGTTACTAATAAGAGTCTTTGCCCGTGTGGTTGGCTTGAGTGCAATCGGGTGTTCGCCTTTCCGCACCCACACTTATTTCACTAGCTGAGACATTTTGCTGCGTAGGTACTTTTGATCTCCGACATAGGTAGTACTCTGCTTCTTCTGCCTTTGATCCACCTTTGGTTGCTGCCTCCCTCTGGCCTTTGGAAAAGAAGGGAGTTCCGTTGCATCCCTGACTCCTTTTTTGCAGCCATCATTCCTCTGCAACACATAGTTTTGGACAAGAACAGCATGGTCATCTTCATGTGTACTCTTGGAAGGACCAGGAGTGTGTGCCTTTCCTAGTTCCTTGAGTGCTCCATTATCTAACTCTACTGTAATTCGACTATGATTGACCCATACCTGAAGAAGTCCACTTCTTAGGTTTAAGTTGACTGCTTGGTCATAGATCCAGTCTTGACCCAAGACAAGGGGTTCAGTGAGGTCCTCATCTTGACACACTAGTACTTTAACTGTCATTGCCTCATCATGAATATAGAGGGGAAGTTCCACCTCGCCCATGCAAGGGGTTTCCACGCCTCCCAATCCTATGAGATATGCTTCCACAGGATTGACAGTTAATTGCAACTCTTGACAGTGAGACAATTTAACAGCACTAGTGGCTGCACCTGAGTCAATCAAGGCTCTTACAGTCCTTGCACTCTTTCCTTGCCCTATGTCTAAGGTTATGAAAGGACGTCGATCAGTTATCCTATGTGAGCTAACACCTGAAACTTCACACATAGCCACGTGATATCCTGGATCTGCGTATGCATCTGGCACAGGTTGCTCTCTACCTTGTCTTCTTAATTTCATTCTCCGTATGTGCTCTAGGGCTTCTGCTTGAGCTTCTTCTCGAATTCGTTTTTCCTCCTCTTTACGTTGCTTAGCAGTATTGAGTCGACTTAGCATTTCCTCCGTGAGGGGTTCCTGATACAACTTGACTCTGCATCCGCTAATATAGTTAGGGAGAACATCACCCTCTAAAGTGGCTAGTTGTACTGCTCCACTCGTGGAGATCCTATTGATGATCATAGGTCCGTAGCCTCTCTTCTCCAATTTCCTCGCATGTTGCTTCAATGTGTAGACTAAAACTAAGTCGCCTGCCTTTAAACCTTTATCCTTAACGTGGGCATCAAAGTAGGCCTTCTGTCGTTTCTTAGCTGCATATATCCCTGCAGCTGCTCTCAGTCTTGTTTCCCCTAATCGTTCAAGGTCAAAGAGTCTAGAGGAGAGTTCGTGACCCGTCCATTTGTGCTCTTGTGCTACTTTCAATGTAGGTATTAAGAAGTCCAAAGGTAGCACGGCGTTTTGGCCAAACACCATCTGAAAGGGGGTGGCTTGGAGTACCGTCTTGTAGGCGACTCGGTATGCCCAAACAGCATGGTGTAGCTATTTGTCCCAATCAGAGCGTTTAGTGTTCACTAATTTTGTCAGTACATTACATAGAATCTTGTTTGTGCTTTTGGCTTGCCCATTAGCTTGTGGGTGATAGGGGGCAGATTTCTTATGCACTACCAAGAATTCTTGGAGTAGATTTTCAATCACTTCGTTCAAGAAGTGAGTGCCTCTATCACTCACTAGCTCTATAGGTAGCCCGTATCTAGTGAATACATTCTCAAATAGAAACTTAGCTGTTGTTTGAGCATCGTTCTTCGTTGTGGCTTTTACCTCTACCCACTTAGTTAGATAGTCTGTTGCAACAATGATATATTCTACATGAGAACCCTTAGCTGGGGGATTAATAGGACCTACAAAGTCTATTCCCCACTTAGAGAATGCACGTCCACCCATCATGGGTTTCAGTGGCATCTCATCTTTACGTATAGGATACTGAGTTCTCTGGCAAACATCACACCGTTTCACATAGGTATGTGCGTCCATGTGAAGGGTCGGCCACCAGAAGCCCGCAAATAGTATTGCCTTGATCACCCCGATCTGGTCCAAAGTGTCCTCCTGCTACACCTTGGTGAGCAGTGTCCAAGATCTTGAGATACTCACTCTCATGGACACATAGTCTCAGGTAACCGTCTTTACCACGTTTGTATAGATTATCACCAATAAGTGAGTAATCCTGGGCTTCTTGTTCTAAACTCCTTTTCCTAGCCAGAGTCATGTCTGGAGGGAATGTTTTCGTCCTCAGGAAGGATACTAGTGGTTCACTCCAATCTGGCACAAGGGACACTTGATAAAGAGTGGCATGTTCCACAGGTGGTTTAGTGCAGCAGATTGGGCATTCTTTGCACAACCTTTGGACATCCGCTTCCATAGTTGGCCAATGTACTCCTAGTCTCCTTAGGGTCTGTAGGGTTCGTTGTTTTGAGTAGTGTTGCTCTAATGCACCTACATGTGCCAATTGCAACCACTTAGCGTACTCATCCTCTTCCACACAACAGGCCAAGATCCCTTGATCTATGTGCTTGTACATACTTCCTGCCATGATGTGATACTTTTGGGCTTTTACTACCTCTCTATCCTGTGTGGCTATTACTGGGTGGTTAGGCCCGTACGTCAATACTGGCACTAATGGCTTAGCCCACTGCGGTACCACTTCCAAGTTAAACAAGTAAGCATCAGGAAGGTCATCTGACACTCCTTGTGGGGCTTCTCCAGATGTGAGCCTAGAGAGATGATCTGCTCTCAAATGAGTCCTCCCTTTTCTCACCACTACCTCAAAGTCATATTCCATTAGTAATAGAAACCATCTTACTAATCTACCTGTATTGCATGGTTTGTTTACGAGGTATAGCAATGCCTGATGATCAGTAAAAAATTTAAACTTATTTGCAAGCAAATAATGTGTAAACTTTTTAACCGCATACACCATGCCTAAGCCTTCTCTCTCAGTAGTGGTGTAATTTCGTTCAGCTGCATTCAATTGTCTACTAGCGTAGGCAATTGGAAGATCCATATTACCTTCACCAGTAGGTTGCGCGAGTACACACCCAATAGCATAATTGGATGCATCCACATGAACATGGAATGGCTTGTTCCAATCTGGTGTGGTTAAGATTGGTGCTGAACATAATCGCCGTTTAAGCTCATTGAAGGAATTCTCACATTCCTCCGTCCACTCAAAGTTTGTCAAAAGTCCGTACATGGGCTTTGCAATGACAGCATACATGTGAATGAACCGGCGGTAGTAACCACAATGTCCCATGAAAGCTTGTACTTCCTTGACATTCCTTGGCCTAGGTAGCTCTGCTATGGCTCTCACTTTCTCTTCGTCAGTAGATATGCCATTCTTTGACACTATGTGCCCTAGAATCTTGCCTTGCCTGACCATGAAAACACATTTTTCTGGGTTTAGGCAGACTTGATATTCTCTAAATTTGTCAAAGATTTGTCTGAGTTCGGGAATATGGGTTTGTCTAATGTTGGAATGAGCACAAAGATCATCAACATAGACTTCTAAATTCTTCCTCAGGAACTCCTTAAATACATGGCACATTAGTCTCTGGAAGGTGGGTGGTGCATTGGTAAGCCCAAATGGCATTACACGAAAGGCAAATATACCCCATTCAGTGGCAAATGCTATCTTATGTTGATCCTCTGGAGCTATGGCTACTTGATTGTAGCCCGAGAATCCATCGAGGAAGCTGTACACTTCCTTGCCTGCTACTCTTTCTAAGAGATGCTCTGTGATAGGAAGCGGATAGTTATCTCGAATTGTGGCTGCATTAACCTTCTTCAAGTTAATGCATACACGCAGCTTGCCATTCTTCTTGGGCACCACTACGATGGGGGATACCCACTCAGTGTGCTCGATTTCATAGATAAATCCAGCTTCAATCAGTCTATCTATCTCCTCTTTGATCTTGGCAGCGTAATTATCGTTATATGTATAGGGCTTTTGCTTAGAGGGTTTAGCATCTGAGGTCATGGGGATAGTGTGTGAGCATATGTCAGGGTCAAAACCTTTCAAATCCTTGTAACTCCAAGCGAATACATCTCTGTATTCTCTTAGCAAGGCAATTAACGCATGCTCTTCTTCCTCTGTTAGGTCATGGCCTATGTACGTGCATCTCTCCTCTCCTTCTTCTAGGGCCACTACTATTTTCTTGGTGGTTTCTTTGTTATCATAGGCCTCTCCTACTTGTGCCTCTCGTTTAGGCATTCTTATCATGACTCTCCTGTCGTCTATCTCATACTTCTTAAAATTTTTTGGGACCTCAAACAAAGATTCTTCCTCTTCTGGTGAGACTTCTCTCTTCTTTCGTTTCTTTCCTTCTTCCTTCGGGGTCACATGTGTGGCTAATCTTACATCATTTGTAAGCTCTCCATGCCTCTGGGGTTGAAATTCTACTTCATGGAAGTATTCTTCATCTGATGCAAAAGGTGGGTCCATAATGATTGACTCTAGATCGGAGTCACTTGCATCCTCAAATGCATCAGGGCTAGGTTCGCATTCTTCTAGAACTGCCTCTCCCATGATTGGCTCTATGGAGAAGACTGAAATGTCATAGCCATCCTCATCACAGTGAGGTGTCCATTGTTCCTCATTGATGGCTACATCCATTGTTGCTAGGATTTCTGCCCAGCCATGGGGTTCAAATTCCTCATCAGGAAAGACTACAGGTGCATAGGCTGGGTCTTGAATTGATCTATGGTTTTCTTTTGCACCTACCTCTCTGGCTTTTTCTCTCTTCTCTTCCTCTACTGCTACTTTGCACATCCATAAGTGAGTGTCTTCATGCATCCATGAGGATCTTGATCCTATGGAATGCACCGATTCCGTATCATCTTTGGCTCTATGGATGGGGTTCCATTGGATAGGAGGGACATCTCTATGAGAGTAATCCTTGAGATTGACTTTGGTCGTAACACCTAAGTGCTGCAGGTACAAAGAATTGGTTCCCCAATCCTGTACCACTTGCAACTGTCGCATAAAGGGTCGTCCCAAGATCATTTCATAGGCATGGTTCTTGCTAAAATCACATATGGCAAAGGTATGCTCAAACTCGACACCACAGGTGGTGAGAGTTATTCCTTCTAGCAACCCTAGGGGTCTCTCTATGTGACCATCGGCCATCTGCAATTTCATTCTCGTTGGCCTGAGTGCTGGCTTCCCCCAACGCTTCCATAGGGAAGTGGTGGCAATTGCAACTCCGGCACCTGAGTCCAAAATTGCCTTGGTGGTGTACTCCTGGTAGGTAATGGGAAGATAGGTGTTCCCTTCTTCACCTTCACACATGTCTCCTATCTTATCCAAGGGTATCTCTGGCACTGTCCTATGTGATCCTACCTGGGAACGAGGTTTTGCTATCTCTGGTACTTGTTTGGCTACATGTTCCCATACTTCTGGTCTAACCTTAAGCAGCTCTTCCAAAGTGAGATTGCACTGCACTTTGGTGTTCTTCACTACCTCTGTGTTCCTAGGTAAGACTGAATCCTCATTTCGTACCATGACCGTGGGTGCTCTCATACAAGTAGACTTAGCTTCCCATGGGCCTGTGAAGTGGGGTAATTCTTGTAGAGAGTTAGATTCAAAGTCTAGTCTGTCCTGAGAGTGGGTGCTCTCCTGCTCCTCATAAATGGATGGGATGTCTTGTGGGAATTGGTCGCGTGCATCATCCACAAGTTCAATAGGAGGAGGGACTTCACTCTCTTTAGCCCATTTGTCTTCCTGAATCTCGCGTAGGAATTCTGGTGTGAACCGATTCATAGAAGATGATGTGTCTGGCTCCGTAGAGTTAGGCACATAGGCTTCAGGCACATAGGCTTCCTGGGTAGGAATGCTTACTCTTTCACTTGCCTTGTCCTTGTGTTTTATGGCGGGTTCCTTTTCCGATTGTGCAATTAGCCTCTCTATTCTTTCTAGCAGTCCATCAAAGTGCAACTGCGTCTTCGCTGAACTAGAGATGTTAAATAGGCGACTGGCCTCAAACATGGTCTGAGCCAATTCCACCATCTTAGCACAAATTTTGGTTCGTTCTAACTCTAATTCTGCTCTTGGGTAACACTTTTCATGATCAGTTACGTTTGGCCCTTCTTGGATTCTGGCCTGATATGCTTTAAGCATCATATTAAGGTCTTCGGGAGTGGGATCTGCTAGGACTGATCCTACTCTAGGGGGTGGTGGAAGTAGTTGAGGCGGGTCGGATGGAGTTGGGAATGGTGGAAGTGGGGTAATGTGAGAGGGAGTTTGAGATGTGAGTTCAGTTATCCTGGCCTTTGTTTCTCTGAGGCTTTCCTCGAGTTCACTCATCTTTTTTGCCCATTGCCGTTTCATTCTTTCACGGCTATCTCTCCAAGCTCTAGTCCTCTTTTTTGTCATGCTCTCTGTTTCACTAACATCTGGGCTCTTCTCCTGGTTTACCCCTGGGTTTTGTTGCAATGCTTGAGCTCTAGTGATCACTTGCACAGGTGTAGTGGAAGTGACACTTCCTGTGGAATCTACCACTAACCCAATAACGTTAATAGGAGTAATTTTTGGCATATTACTAGGATTCCTAGGGCACTCTCGTAAGAGATGTTCCTTTCCACAGTCTTGGCAAAAACCCTGGATCGTTACTGACTGGGGTTGTGTCGGTGGAGGCACAGGACAATCACGAATGAGGTGATCCCCCTGACATCTGTAGCATGGTCCTCTAGGGAATGGGGGTCTTACCTGCCTAGGTTGAGGTCTAGGGTTGGGGTTTGCATACATGACGTTTGTGTGATCTGACTCCCAACTAGGTTCATTTGGCTCTTCACTATAGTAGGACTCACCATGTTCAGGAGATTGCATGTAGTAAGCCTGGGGACTATCAACATGTGTAGAATCAAAGCTATGGTCACTGGGATCACTTTCTGAAAGCACTGGTGTTACAGGGACTATAGCTCTATTCAGGTTTTCTTCTACAGCAGCATACTTTACCAGAATCACATTAGCTGGAGCTGGGGGTTGTTGTGCTAGCACAGGCTGAGGCCTTTGTTGGTTTTGGTAGGGTTGGTAGGTTTGTTGAGGCCTAGCATACTGCTGAGGTGGGTACTGGTTCTGGTATCTTCCTTGTTGAGGGTATGGCTGTGGGTACGTCTGCCTAACGGTTTGCTTATTGTAGGGGCAATCTTGCGCGGTGTGATTGGTGTACCTTCGTTCTATAGTGCAGTACTGGCTATTAGGATTAACTTGGGGTTGAGCCATAATGGGACATACATTCGCCATGTGGTCGCCACCACAAGTATAGCACCTTTTCACAGGGGCAAACCTTGGGATTTGTTTGTTAGTGACACCTAATTTCTTAGCTACTTTCTCTGCAAGTTCCTCAATTGATGTGGATTGCGTGGAAGAGAGGTTAGAGGCACTATCTGAATCTTTGTATATCTTGGAAAGCTCTAACTCCTCCCCTAGGTTATCCTCGATGTCAATGCACATGCGCACACACTCTTCTATGGTCCTAGGGTCCTTCAAGTACACATAAGATCTCCATTTAGTACTTAGCAATCCATCCAGGAATAAAGCCACTTGCTTAGCTGGTGTGGGTAGCTCCGAAATAGGGCATCTTTCTAAGTATTGCCTAAACCTTCTTCCTGCAAGTCTCACGGTTTCTTGAGGGGTTTGCTTGAAGCTGTGAATCAGCGAGGAGGTATTATGCCTTATGCCACTCTTAGAGAATTCAATAATGAAAGCCTCTAGGAGTTGGTCTATGCTCCTGAACTGTCTCTCATTTAGGGGCTGAAACCATGTCAGGGCAGTGTTCCTGAGGGTCAGACCAAAGGCATTGTACTGCGTGAATAGATCCTCCACTTGTTCAGCTCTCAGGACTTGCCTAAACTCAGCCACATGATCGTATGGATCTCCAGTGCCATCGAAGTAGTTCTTCATGGACTTAACTAGCTGAGTCGGTCTCAAAGTCCTTGTGTGCTCTCTAGGTCGTGGTAGAGGGAACTCATCCGCATTTCTTTGATTCCTGTGAGCTCTAAGTATCTCAGGTTCTACTTTATTTGTTTCCGTCCTCGTTCTTTCTCTGCCCACTGGGTTGGCAAAGCTTACTTCTGGTCTATCTCTACTTCTGTCTCTTTGCATTCCATGAGCTTGGATGTTCCAGCTCCAGGGTGACCGTAGGATACATTCGATCTTGGTTGGGGAAAAACGAATTCACCCTTCCAAGTGTAAGCATGCCTATCATTTTCTGTCACCGCAAAGATCCTCTCCAAAGCGTGATCTAAGTAGGCCACTCTACCTGGGCTATCAGGATCCTTAAACTCATAAATCATGATTGTTCCTATATCAATTGGCCGATCAGGTTTGTACCTCCAAAAGGCTTCGTCAGTCTCTCGATTGAGGAGCAAATCTATGCTCTTATTATCCTGGGGAATCCACTCCGGTGTGATAATCCTAGTGAGAACTGATTTACCTCGAGGGGTTCTAGGTTCTGCACTCATGTTTCCTTGCTCCAGGTCACCTAAGTCTGCTTCGGGGATCACATTTCCAAATTCGTCCGTCCTATCTGGGTGACTGGTGACTACGTATATGGTTCCTTCTTTGTCCAAGTATGCTCCGTTTTCAAACTTGACAGCTGGGTGCTCTAATCCAATGGATTGATCAGGATTCTTAATCTGTACCACAGATCTTCCTAAGCCGTCCTCATAGATGCTGGCACCTAATCGGTTGGTCCTAAGGTATTCCAACTGCGTTTTGTAAGGGCCTTCTACCCTGTGCAAGTATGGCACTCCTGAACTTCCTGTAGGTCTCTCCATACCTTGAGACATCTCGGATTCACTAGTCTCAGAACTTGGGTAGTATGAGTGGTGGCTCAACTGCTGGGCCCACGACCTAGCAGTGTGGTTGACACTAGCCTCTGAAGACCTAAGGCTTTGTCTATCCCTCACTAGATGTCGCCCTGATCTAAGGTTCATAAGCCTAGCTGAATAGCCCAATTTTGCCCAAGTACAACCTCGTTGCAGAGTCCTTTTGTATCAGTTACTTGATTCTTTTTAGTTGATTCCCGTGTTAAAATTCTTGTCTGATATCACGTCGTAAGGTATATTTGAGTGTAGTTCCGCACTTAAAGTTGCTCGTTCCACGTTAATTTCTTTTCCTTTAAAGTTCTCGATAGTACAAAGATAATGTCCTTAGCTTGAACTTGAGAGTTTAGGTCTGCTTCAACTTGATAATTGCCTATCGTCGCCCTGACTTACTCCTACCTCTAGTCGTTCTTAGCCTAAGCTGGGAATTGACATAGGGGGTAGAAAGTTTCCAACCTTTTGTTTCCTGCTTGGTTGCCCTTGAATGCCCAGGAAGTGTGTTCCCAAGCTTGCACTTACACTTGCTTAGAACGCCTTTCGATGCTCTCAATAGATCTGTAGAGTTCCAAAGTTAGCTTTAATATTTAAATTCCAAAGACAGAACCAATGATTCTCATTCCTGTAGCACAAATACTAATTTGCATAGTAAATTTTAGGAAAACAATTCTTAAGACCCCTGACTTTGATCCCCCTGGGTATGGTCAACTTCAAAATACCCTAGCTAAAAATCAACGCATTATCCCTAGAGCTCAAAAAATGGATTTCGTATGAAAAAGTTATGACCGTTCAGGATTCTAGGGTTAAGACAGGGTTCAAACAGGAGCACTGTGCAACAGGTTTTCCCCAAGTTGTTTTCCTAAGGCCTCCTTATGTGCTCTAGAGTAAAATGTTTATGCCCAAAATTAGCCCAACTCTTCAATTTAAAAACCCTAAAAAATTTGGCTAAAATTGGCTGTCAATCGCGATCGACAGGGCTGTCAATCGCGATGGACAGAGTATCAATCGCAATGGACAGGAGTCAATCGCGACGGACAGGCAATCAATCGCGATGGACAGGGGTCAGTCAATCGCGATGGACAGGAGTCAATCGCGATGGACAGGCAATCAATCGCGATGGACAGGGGTCAGTCAATCGCGATGGGCAGGAGTCGGTCAATCGCGATGGACAGGCAGGCTATCAGTCGCGATGGACAGGCAGTCGGTCGCGATGGACAGGCAGTCGGTCGCGATGGACAGAGCTGTCAATTGCGATGGACAGAGCTGTCAATCGTGATGGACTGAAATTTTGCAAGATTTTCAAAAATTTTGGTGGAAATGTGGTGTGCAAGGTCTCTAGTCCACTGTGGTGCACTCAGATTTACCAAAAGGTGAAAATTTCTGTCAATCGCGATCGACAGGAGTCGGCGACTGCGAGACAGTTCTGCACATTTCCGTACCTGCGCGACGTGCTGGAGGGGATGATGATGTTGGAACCTGCAAGAAACTCCAAAAGCATGCAGAAAATAGCACACAACAGTTCGCTCTCTCGCTCTCTCTCACAAGTGAAATGAGGGAAATGAGGTGGAGAAGGTGATATAATCAAAAAACTGAAATTTTCGTGATGATGGAAGTGGAGGTGGAAGATGGTGATGATGATGATGGTGATGATGGTGGTAAGGAAAGAAAGAGAAAAATAGAAAAAGTAAAGAAATTACCTACAATGCCAACGTCTCCAATCTACGTCTTACCATCACACGCTCGTCCTCAAAGCTCGATCCCCGGCAACGGCGCCAACATTTGGTGTAGCTCAGTGATGAGTAGCACCTCCTTTGATGTCAATCTGGGCTCCTCAAGCTCAAGGACTCCTTGGCTTGCACAAAATGGAGCTACAAAAATATGAAATGGTATTTACAATGATTGTTAGTGATAAGAATCACTGTTATAAAGATGTTGATTTGGAAAATTTTGAAGGGCCTATCTGCCAGATTTGCGTCGACTGCTTTGTCTACTTACTCCTTCACCTCGCTCTGACTCTCTCCGCTGGCTTCCTTGTCTAGTCACTCCTTGGGTGCCCATACTGCTCTCAACACCCTCCCTCCCTCCCCTCTCTCCCCCCTCTCTCTCTCTCTCTCCCCTCTCTCTCTCCCTCTCTCTCTCTCTCTCTCTCTCCCCCTTCCCCCCCTCCCTCAGTCCCTCCCTCCCTCTCCCTCTCTCTCTCTCTCTCTCTCTCTCTCTCTCTCCCCTCCAAGTGATCTACATCATAGAGAAAACCTCTCTCACATTTTCTTCTTTGTATAAGCAAAACTAATTTTTCTAAAAACCTAATGGCAATGAAATTCAAACATATGCACAGAGGTTGATTTGCTCATCATGGTAATTAGAAGCAATAAAATCGATGGAAAACAAGAGCAATATTGAACATTTTAGTGGATCAACATGCTTCAAAACACACATGAACACATAGCTGCGCATATAAATGATGTTGATCTCTCTTTCCTCTATGTTTTTTCACAGTAGGTGAGTATCAATTCCTTTATAAGAGCAAGAAAAAAGAAACATAAAGAGATGGAAGAGTTCTCTTTCTGAGTTTCTCTATGTGCTCCTGAGTAATCCATGGAGTGGAAGGAAGAGGGTAGAGAGATAAGGGATTCTCTCTCTCTCTCTCTCTTGATTACTCAGAGTAGAACATGAAGGGAAAAGTAAGAGAAGAATAGAAAAAAAAATACCTACAAGAAAAATTTATGGGAAAAACCTAATGAAGGCTAGGCATGTATTTATAGGTTTCCCCAAGTTTTTTCTAGATCTTTAGATCCTTTTAATTTTTCCATTCTATTTTTAGAATATCTCCTTTTTGTCCCTTTCTAATTTTAGAAAATCCAATCTTTCCATACTATTTTGATTGTCTTTTTCTATTTTTTTCTTTGTTTATTTTTCTATTTATTTTTCATTTTTATTTATTCACTTATTTTTCTTTATTCCTTTTCACACATATGTACAAAGAATTTAATTAAATTAAGGGTTAATGTCAAAAAAATGAATTCCTAAAGTTCCTAACTAGGGTTTATATTTGGGAAGATCTATGGTTTCTTATGACAAGGTTTTCCAACTCATAATTAATGGTTAAATATATACATCAAGGGTTAAAACCTTGGGTTTCTAAGGGTTCAAAGTTAAAATTTCATGGATTTAAGGTTAGTTTTCAGGGTGTTTGAGCTAGGGTTCCAAGGGTTTTGAGGTTTCTAAGGGGTAACACTATCATGGTTTTTCAAGACTATACATGGTTTTTTGGTTCTTCTTTTGATCAAACACATAGGGTTTTTAAACGAATTTTGGTTTAAAATACAAGTAGAGATTGGGGTTTTAAGGAGTGAATGGACTTTATACAAGTTTAATGTACAAATGAAATGCTTCTCATCACACAGTCAATCAATCAAATACGTGAACAAACTTACAACTCTATTCATCTTCCTATAGACAAGATTTCATATCACTATCAGTAAAAGATAAGATTTTTGAAAAAAATTCCTACACACAATCCCACAAGGATTTCATCCCGACATCTACCCGCACTAAACTTGCACATCATCTTGATGGGCCAACCTAAAGAATCCAACAAAAGCATATCAAGATTCTTTTGAAATTATTTTTAGTTTTTATTTTAATGTTTTTGTTTTGGAAATTGGAGCATGATTTTCTAATGGAAATGCAAGTTCTAAGAAAAATACATATGATTTTAAAGTACGTAAGTCATGATCGAAAAACCTGTTTGGTCAGCATACTACCTTCCAAAATAAGTCAGACTACACCTATAGAAATTACTTAGATTTTCTAGTAACAATCTTTCCTATGGACTCGTTTCAATGTTAGTCATCATTCTATATAAATGTTCTCATGTTTGGTCAGGCTATACACCTATCACAAAATTAAACTAGCTCCATTATTGCATAGCTTCACCTCAGATAGCCCACACAGTAAATCTCAAAAGTGGTTTTGAGATCACATCTAAGTCATGAGAACTATTTTTATCTTTCTCTCTTTCTTTTTCTTTATTTTTCTTTTTTTTTTTCTATTTATTTTTCTATTTCTTTCTCTCTTTGAAACAACCATTAATGTATTTGGAACTGAAAATGGACAAATTGAATAAAGTACATTCACCTGATTTAATGTTCTTTAGTAGCATCAGTATCATAATCGTCTTTCAATAGTTATTGATCAATCTCATATTCTTTTTCCTTTTTCATCTTGAATAATTTTACTCTCTTCCCTGCAATCAAAGATCTTAAAGGAGTACCATCAAGTTCACGAAGCTCATACATTCCATTATTAAACACAGACACCACTACATACTTCATAAACCATCTCTTTGTCAATTTTTTCCTAGCATCATACTGAGTATTGAATGTACTATTGTACACCAATACCCAATCATCTATCTCAATCTTACGTGGTCTAAGTCAATGAGTCTCGTCAAAATAAATCTTATTTTTCAACCTTGACTCCTTTATCTTTTGTACCGCTTCTTTTAACTTCTCATTTCCTTGTTCTAGCCTCCTTTATCTTTTGTACCACTTCTTTTAACTTCTCATTTCCTTGTTCTAGCTGCTTAATCCTCAATGATAAAAATTCTTCTCTCATCATTTCATCAATCCACGGGAGTGTCATCCAAGTCAATATCTAAGTCTGGATAGAAAAAACTGGCTTTTGATAGTAGACAAATTCAACATGCATAAAACCTCTAGACCAAGTGTACATCATCCTATCTGCCCATAATGCGAATGGAAGATATCTAGGCCATTGCTTTATATCATCATTGTAGGCCTTAGAGATTGCCTTCACGATAAAAGGGTGACCTCTCTCAATCTTTCCATTAGCCTCAGGGTTTTAGGCAGTAGTGAGAGACAAATGAATCCCATGACAATCAAAGAACTCTTTTGCCTCTCTCGCATCTAATTCTCCCTGATCCGCAACCACTTTCTCTACATATCCAAATCTACAAATTACTTCTTCTAGAAGGAATGTGCATACATTATAAGTAGTCTTCGTGCGAAGAGCCCGACCTTCCACATGGTTGGTCAAGTCCTCTCTGGAAAGTACACTATATCTCATTTTATCGATTCCCTTGGGCATGGTTACAAGGTCGACCACCCACTTGTAATGGATACAAGGAGGGTAAGTTAGATGTAATGGGTCTCTATGCCTAACTGAAGCATGCACTTGACATGTGGCACAAGTGCTCACAAAGTCTCACACACTCACATATATGCTTGGCCACCAGTAGACTTCCCTAATTTGTTCATATGTCACATAAAATCCTTTGTGTCTTGCCCATAAGGTCTGATGCATCTCTCATAACCTTGCTCTGAAGACTCATACTACTGAGTAAACGTTGTGGATTCTTTACCTTACCTTTTGCATGTCGCTAAATAAGTCCATCCTTCAAGAAGGAGTTGTAAGACTTTTTCTTGGTGGATCTATACTTATTTGTGGACCATCCTAAGGAACGTTTCCGTGAACTCAGATAATTTCCTAGGTCTTTCCATTCTCCATCATACTCATTCTTGTGGAATCGCTCATAAACATAGATAGTGGATCATATCTCATCATGTTTTTTTCTCTTTCTACATCATCATCATCATCAAATTTGTCATCAAATATCACTCTTAAAGCATATTTGTAATTGTATTTAGCTTTCTATCTATGTGAACAAAAGCTAGATTAATAAACTTTACATATGAGATCCACCTAAGCATCACAATATCCAAAGACAAACAATTAGCTATCATACCTATCAGTGGAGAATATTCAGTCTCTACAACAACATTTGCTCCAATGAAATATTCTCTCACATTTTAAAGTAGTCACCAATCCCCATAACTCTCTTTTAATCTATGGATACTTTCTTTGAGTGTCACGTAATATCTTCGCACCAAAGTAAACTACGTATCTTTGCCCCTCATCATCATCTTGACCTATGACCCAGCCTATACCAATAGGACTAGCATCAACAGTCAAATAATAAGTTTGTGATCCAAATAATCAACATGCTTCATAATTGAAGCTTCATTTAGCACTTGCTTCAATTTATGCATGGCCCTTGATTGTTTTACTATCCAAACAAATTTCTTTCTCCTTCTCTATAGATCATATAAAGGGTTTGCAACATGAGTGAAGTGAGGAATCCAAATCATGTAGAAGACACAGGCTCCCAAGAATCTCCTTACCTCCCTCACATTATGATACACCTGAGATATTCTATTAATGGCCTCAACTTTCTGCGAGTATGGCTTGTGGCCATAATGTATGCATAGATGTCTTACATGAGAACCTCATCGACTCCAAAAACAAATTTCTCTAGAGAAAATGTTAGCCCTACCTCTTTGAATCTCTCAAACATTTTCTCAGAATCAAAGATATGTTCACTAACAGATTTCCTACAATCAGAAGCATATAAAGTCTCATCTTTCACTCTTTCCTCACATCCTTTTATCAGAATATCATCAATCAAGGCATATTCACTGAAGGTATGAAGTCATGTAGGACCACATTCATGGCATTCATCATATGAGCTACAAAATTCCTTGCTCCCTATGGGTAAGTACACATGCATACAAGGCCTATAGGAGTTTTCATTATCGTGATATCTCTACTCTCAATAGATAATTGAAATTGTTCATATGTCGAATACAGATCACCCATGGAGTAGATGGAATGCCTAGCAAATGCTTCTGCAAACTCATCTGCTATAGGTCCTGTCCCTATATTTCTAATCATGAATTTATTCACAAGTTGCAAATCTTGGATGAAACAAAGTTTTCCATTCTTGTTTGGCACCATGAACCACCTACTCGAATATGGTACTCAAGATGGGTCCAATATTTGCATGGATATCTTTTCCTTCAATAGCCTCATCAACTCAGGTAAGTGAGCCTTTGGAATTTGAATAGGTTGAATATTCCATGGTATATGTGGCTGTAAAGATGATCATGGGTGGAACTTGTTTTGGATCTGCACATCCTATCTCATGGGGTAAAAGAGCAAACACTTTCTCGTGTCTCTTGATAACTGCTATGAACTGTTCTCTCTCTTTTTTTGTAAGAAATGATCTCTCTCCAAACTTTATCTACTTAACTGTCTCCTTAGTAAAGTGATGCCCTATAAGATCTCATCTTCTTAGCATAGGGTCATCAGACACTCTCATATAATTTTCATAACTATCACTCTCCAATTATTGAGCTATGGGTTTTATTTTTCTTATCAATAGTCTTGTACTTGGTATTTACATTCACTTCATGTTCTTGCAAAAGATCAACAATCCAGTCATATTCTTTAATACAATTGAGCATGATGATTTTAGATTTTTCATTTCTTTGAAGTGCTTGCTCAAGTTCTTCCAGAATAGTCAAACTACTTTCCAAGTCAATTATGTTTTCAATCTTTTCTCTCATGTGTCGTTCTCCTATCTCTCTCTCTATCTATGCTACAGTACCTACACTCCATCTTCATGAATGTCTCACATTTTTGTACATCTACAATAGAGCATATGTTTCATGAACTATTATCTCAGACAATGTTCCTCAATCAAAGTTTTTTACTATAAACTCATGATTATGTACAGAGTAGCATTGTATTCAAATGTGTTTTAATTTTATAACGCACTTGAGAAATGCTAACTCAAGTCTCTGACGACAGTATGTTTTGCTATACAAGTGTGTCAGCTCCTCATTTCTCCTTATTCATGCAGTATCATATATATCCTTTATGTGAATGCACACATACTACAACTTGCATTTCATAAGCACTATATATTCATATTATATCCATGATTATGCAATATATATATGTAATAATCGAAGTGCAGAGCTGATTGAAAGCATTCACTTGTTGTAACTTATATGAAAGCTAAATCATGTATTGTACTAAGCATACATTTACTTCGTGTTATTATGAGTGAGTAAGACTCTGTTGCGCAATTAATTTAATGTTGGAAGTCACTATATAGTATATGTATAAGCTTTGAAGCTGAGCCTTTCGAGAGAAGCATCTCAGAGAAAAGGCATAGTGGATGAATGTTGAACTAAGGTTTTCTTCAAATCATTGTAGAGGGGTGCATACTACATCATTCACATAAGTCTCCAAGGATGAATATGGATCAGTGGCGCATAGTTAAAGTACGGATGTAAATCTATACATTCTTTATGTGGCGTTCATCCATGTCAAGTAGAAATGCGACAGAGTACCTTCGATGCAGAGTCATTTAATCTCACAAATGAGCCATGACTATCAATCTTCTTTTTGGCAATAGTCTCAAGATGTTGCAGTAGAATTAAAATGAAGCGTTTAGGGCAGTTCATCTGTCAGACATTGATCCACACGGATCAGTGCATGTGATCCACACGAATCATTGATCTATAGGGATTAGTCTATTTGATCCACAGGGATCAATAGATGTGTGTGAGGGACAAGGGCTAGCTAGCCAAGGTCCCAAGCTTGGGGGATACTCTAAGGTACTTTGGTAGTAATGGGAACTGCTTTGGTAGTAATGGGAATAAGTGTTGCATGATGGCCACATGTTCACACTAGATTATTCCAGATCATTGCTATTCTTAGAGTATATCATTGTTATTTTTAGAGTACAAGAGGGTATATATGAATGGGAGGAGAGTCACATGCATCATTCAAGCAATTTCTTACAATTGGTATTAGAGCATGCAAGATCATGGTTTTTTTTCCATCTTCGTCATCCTCGCAAGAACGTTTTTGTTCGCGTTCGTATTCTTCTACAAGTTGCCCGCCGCCAGTAGCGAAGTTCAGAGAACAAGGCCTCCACGTGGTCAGAAGAAGTCATCAGGCTAGCCAGTATTGTGAGCCATCATAGAAGCCCGTGAATCTCGCACTTTTTTTGGAAATCCCGCTGCCAACAAGTGCGTTGCGCGCGCAAATGACAGACAAATCTGTGTTCCTGAGCAAGAGATTATAGATTCATAGATTTTCTTTGAAGATATGCAACCCGACGAGAATCAGGCTGACCCCATGTACTAGTGCTGCCAGTGATGATTTGCCCACCTCTGCGTGGCTTCTCAGTCGCCGAGCCCATCAAATAGATATTAGTCTGCGCATGTGTTTGAGTTGAAAAATAGATGTAATCTCCGGGTCGATATATAGCTCCTCGACAATTTAGATTATATGTGGGATTTAAGAGCACACTCGCAGACTCCACGCATTCACAGTTGAAGGCAGGTCAAGAGTGATCTTTAATTGATATGGGATAATATGCATCCGCGCATTTGCTGAAGTACATCTATACAGAGAATAAGCAATTCGATTTTTCTTTTTCCTATCATGCCTACAAATTCATTTATTTAGCCAAATTAGACTATCCTCTTCCACTCTTTTGGCCCTAACTTTGGTATATAACCTCCAATTTTGGATATTTCTATTGCTATGGTTAGCTCTCTCAGAGCACTTTCCATAGAGTGACTGCAAGCCCTGGTTTAGTTTCAGTCTTGGTTAGTTTGAGAGTTTTTCAATTTGCCCTACTTCTTCAACAACCCTATTTCATGCATTGTTTTGGAAGCATCAATTCTTGGAGGAATATTGGCATGCTATTCGGATGAAGGATGGATCATCTTCAACACTTACACATACCTGCAAGATATTTTTGGACCTCCAGATAAATCTCTTGTCAATTTATATGCATTGTTGCTTTCTTTTTGCATCATATTGCATGTAGGGCATGCAATTTTGCATAGCCCCTAGACTATATGCATAGTTTATATGCGAGTTTGTATTGTGTGGTGCATGTATTCTTCTTGCAAGGAAAGGTAAGTATTTTTCTTGTAGGTTAGCGAGGAGAAAAAAATAAATTTGTCAGGGTGTGTATCCCCTTTCGGTCTACTTGTAGTTATATTATGCCTATTGGCATTGCAAATTTTATCTGGATGTGTATCCCCTTTCGGTCTATTTGTAGACAGATTATGCCTACCAGCACCATTATCACGGAAATTGCTTGTAACAATTTTTTTGGTTTTCAAAATTACACCATTATGATGTCGAAATTTTTAGAAAATTAGTATGCATATGCATGCAAGCATATAGAGCATACTAAAAGTTTCTTATTTCTTCATGTTCTGTTGAGCAAAGGCTTGTCATTTATTCTTTTCCACTGCCACTTACTTCTTTTGAATATACATAGAATACTCAAACTATATAATGATCAAGATGAATGACTAGTATCACTTTGATCAAAGAAAAGTCTAAGCTTGTGGATATATAAAAGATATCATTGATTAGAGAAATTAATTCAAGTATAAGACTAAGGAAGTCTTAAGACAAGGGCACATATTGCCAAACTCATTAGAATGAGGAACTTAGTAGTTCACAAGTTAAAGTTAGAACCTAGAATAGAGGATAGTTAATCATCACAGATTCCATGATCAAGAAAGAATGCAATTGGCATTATGATCCAAAGAAATAAAATCTAGCTTTAAAAGGAAAATATTTAAAGCAATACATTTAGAAAGAGATGAGAATTTTCAAGTAAAAAGACTTTCTCTTTTTATACAAAGAACAAAGTGAGACAAGGGTTAGTTTTACCAAGGTCTCATGAGTTAGAAAGTTAGAGGTAAGAGGTATCAAGGTATGTTGACACCTTAGAAGAGAACTCAAAGAACACCTACAAGTTTAGGATGCTTATAAATTAAGTATCTAGTTCATAAGTAGTAACTATAATTTCATAGCTATGAGTTCTAGTGCATATTTCTATGTGTATAGAACAAAGAAGTTTATTTCACAAGAAGTATAGACTTCTGATTTGTGGAATTAAAAGGACAAATCAAGTTTGATTAGAATGCCATAGTTAGAAATAGTAAAGAACTTCCTAGATTTGGAGGTTGAGATAGACTTTAGAGTTCCTAGCTTTATCGAAGAAATCATATCTTGATTCTATAATAGTTTAGTATGGGTAGATCGAGTAGTTCTATCTATCTATCTCAAAGTGAAGAATTGAGATCCTAGGTGGATTCATCTTCATTAAGCAAGCAAGGCAAGTCTGTAGGCCAAGAACTCTAGAATGGCCAAGATACACAGAGACGCAAGGTTTGTAGTGAGCAAGCAAGGCAAGTGTGTGGGTCAGAGTCACACACATCATTCAAGCGATTTCTTACATCGTCACTCATGTTATATGTACATACATCTTAACCAGCCATTTATATGCTATGTATGCTTGCACGACTACTTATGTTCAAACCATGATGTCATAGTGTCACCTCAAGCCTTGAAGCAAGTGGCATAATCTATTCGGATCATGTTCATGGGCAACAATATATTTTCATTGCAACTATATTCATGAAGGAGAATTCTACACACCCTTGAAAGGGGTTCACATGCACACTCTTTATTACAAGGGTCAATGTAAATCTACATGCTTTTTTATATGATGCACATCATTCAATTTTTGGACCATGCTTTCTACCTATATCAGTTCATGCTTCTCCATTCACATTTTCGCAACCATCTCCCTTTCCTCACACTTTAGAAGGGAGCAAAATACTTTCATGGTGTCACATGAGTAGGTCATCATGGACAAAATCGTAATGGAAGTAGAACTAATAACTCAAAGTAAAAATACCATACTCATCGACACTAGATCAAATGTTTAAAAAGGACTAATACATCATGGCTAATCGTGAAAGGATCGATCATGGAATCAATATACAAGATGAATCAATATCCAAGTGATATTGAACGATACAAAACTAGAAATAAATTCCACTAAAGTGCAAATAGAAAATAGTGACCGAACTTCTCGGCTATAGGGTGGAAAAGCTCTTCTCTTTACTTTCAATTCTTCACTTCAAATCATGGGTATTTTTGAAAGAAAAATTCATGGGAAAAAATGTTTAGTACATTGGAAATCATAAAAGAAACACACTCTCAAGAAAATACCTTATACTTTAATTTATTTATATTTACTTTATTTATTATTATTAACTTTCTTTCTTTCTTATTCTTTTTTTTTTACTTTTCTTCCTTTCTTTATTTTCACTTTAAATCCTACTTTCTCTACACTCAAATTCGTCTAATTTGTTTTGCTTTTATTTATACTTCTTTTTTAATTTATTTATATTAACTCGGTTTATTTACCCTAATTCCTAAATAGGATTTTATTTAATTATTAATTTATTAAATTAAATTGTATTTATTCATTTTACTTTCTTTTTATTTACTAATCATTATCTAATTAATAAAACAATACAATTAAAACATAAAATAACAAAAATATAAAACAAATAATTCTCTCACAACTCTCTCTCTCTCTCCATCTTTTATGTTGGTTTTCTTTGCACCACTCCCATCTCTTTCAATCGATTTCTCTTTGTCTCCTTCTATTGACTACTCCTTTTGTGCCTCTCTCTCTATCTATCTCTCTCACCTTTCCTCCCAACCCTCTCTCTCTCCTATGATCTATGCACCTCTTTCTCTCTCTCTCTCTCTCTCCCCTCTCTCTCTGTTGGCAGTAGTCAGGGCATCTCAAGACAAGGAAGCAGACATAAGGAATCAGAGCAAAGAGAAGGGCCAAGCAGGCCAAGCAGTCAAACAAGATTCGACAAGTAGGCCATTCAATTTTTCTGACAATCCCTTTTTAACAATGATTTTCATCACTACATGAACCTTGTAAATACCATTTTTGGTAGATTCGACTCCGTTTTGTTCAAGCCGAGGAGTCCTCAAACTTGACAAGTATTAGAAGTAATTATGTACCAATTTTCATAATTTTTTGAGCTGGTTTGAGCCTCCAAAATAGCCTAGGAACCTAATTTTTAAGTAGGCCGGACACTAGGTCTGGACATGGCCATTAGCTAGTCAAAAACTATAAAAGGAGCTAGAGAGCTCATTTTTGGGAGAACAAATTGTAGTTTGAACAAAAGAAGAGCACTTGTAATTTTGTTTTGATCTTAATCAAAGCTTCCATTGTCTCACTCTTTGTTCTTACATGTGTGCGCGTGTGTGTGTATGTGTGTGCATGCTTATGTGCTTCTCCATCACCACTTATGCACATCACTTGCTCAAGGTTTTCATACCATCCTCATGTGTTCCCGGATTGACATTTAAGGAGGTGCTACTCATCACTGAGCTACACCAAATTTTGGTGCCGTTGCCAGGGATCGAGCTTTGGGGACGAGTGTGTGATGGTAAGATGTAGAATAGAGATGTTGGAAGGGTAGGTAAGCATTTCTTTTACTTGTTTTTACCTTCCTCTTCACCTCTTCACACCATATCCATTCATCATCATCTTCACCATCGCGACCATATACCTCCATCTCCATTCATTTCCTCATTTCTACGTGAGAGTGAGAGGGAGAGAGAGCTTGTTTGCACCTTTGTTTTCTATGTTTTCCTGAGTGTTCTTGCAGGTACCAGCTTCCTTTGCAGCTGCATCAGCTCCAGCAGGTGAGAAAATTGTCTATGCAGGTCTCGAGGTGTTGACGTCTGTCGATCGCGATCGACAAAAAGGTGTGACTGTTGATAAAACTAAGTGCACCAGCACAAAGCACATGATGAGCACATTCCAAATCACTAATCACAATTAAAAAATTCCTTAATCTCTTGTCAATAGCGACCGATAGATCCTCTCAATTGTGACTAACAGACCCTGTCAATCGCGACTGACAGATCCTGTCAATTGCGATCGATAGACCCTATCAATCGCAATTGATAGACCCTATCAATCGTGATCGACATCCACAATGGATTGCCACATAGGATTCAGTCAGTCACAATTGACCCGTCGATCATGATCGATTGAAATTTCATAATTGACACAATAAATCATGTGTCCACGTATCCATCACGAGGGACAGACCCACAATTGACTGAAATTATGCTGGAATTTGCAAAAAGAGTATCAATCACGATTGACACCATCGATCGCAATTGACAGCCCTTACGACCGACTTTGTCGATCGCGATTGACACCATCAATCACGATTGATACGTCGATCACGACTGACAGGCCATGACGGACACCTCTGTCAATCGCGATTGACAGCTCTGTCGATCGCGATTGACAACCATTTTTGGCAAATTTTAAGGGGTTTTTTATTTCAAATTTTGGGCATAAATATCAAGTAATTAGTGCTTTGTGAGGCCCCTAAACTAGTAATTTGAGAAATCATATGGGCCTATTAGCTTGTTTTGAAGTTGACCACACCCCAGTGCGAGAAAACGGAGGGATCTCTTGGGTAGTCTTTCACAAAGACAAAGGGCAATTTGGTCTCTAAATTACATGAATGAAAATGGTTTGTTATGTCATTTGAATTTAAATCTTGAGCTAACTTTGGGACTTTTACAAGACCATTGAGAGCATCAAAGGGTGTCCAGAGCACTAGCATACTGCAAGCTTGAGAATGGGGTTCTTGAGAACCCAAGAGCAAGGGATAAGCAAGTGAGGTTGGATCATTCTCAACTCCCTTTGACAATTCCTAGCTTAGGCTAAGTATGAGTCGTGCTAGAAGTAAGATAGGGTGAGGATAGGCATCTATCAAGTTGAAGACTCTTAAATACTCAAGTTCAAGTAGAAATTTAATCTCTATGTGATCGATAACCTTAAAGAAAAGAATTTAACGTGGTGTGAGCAACTAAAAGTGCAACAATTTACTCAAGTATTCCTAACAACGTGATATTAGACAAGAGCATAAGCACGATAACCAACTAAAAAAGGACCAAGTGACTGATACAAATTGATCTGAAATGAGGTTATACTTGGGATTAAAAGGGATTGTTCAATCAGGCATATGAACCTCAGGTCAGGATGACATCTAGGGAGAGATATACAAAGCCTTAGGCCTTCAGACGCTAGTGTCAATCACACTGATAGGTCTTGGGCCTAGTATTTAAGCAATTATCCACACTAGCCTAGCTCTGAAGCTAGTGAATCAGAGATGTCTTATGGTATGGAGAGACCCACAGGAAGTTCAGGTGTGGCCTACTTAGAGAAACCCGAAGGCCCTTACAAAACTCAGCTTGAATACATTAGGACCAACCAATTAGGTGCTCACATCTTTAAGGACGGTCTGAGAAGGACCATTGTGCAGATTAAAAACTCTGATCAACCCCTTGGGCTGGAACATCTAGTGGTCGAGTTCAAGAATGGTGCATACCTAGATAAAGAAGGGACAATGTACATAGTCACCAACCAACCGGATAGAACAGATGAATTTGGTAATGTGATCCCAGAGGCAGACATAGGGGACATAGAGCAAGGGAATACAGGAAGAGATCCTAGAACTCCCCAAGGCAAATCAGTCTTGACTAGAATCATCACTCCTGAGTGGGTTCCCCAAGACAATAAGAGCATAGACTTGCTCTTAAACCGAGAGACTGATGAGGATTTTCGGAGGTATAAACCTAACCAGCCTCATGAAGTAGGAATGCTCACAATCTACGAGTTTAAAGATCCTGATAGCCCAGGCAAAGTGACTTATTTAGACAATACTTCAGGAAGGATCTTTGTGGTTCAAGAGCATGGTAGGCATGCCTACACTTGGAAGCGAAATTGTTTTCCCCCAACCAAGATCAAATGTCTCTTATGGTTCCCAAGGAGTTGGAACATCCCAGGCCCATGGAGCTCACAAGGAAAGGAGTAGAGACAGGTCAGAAGTAAGCTTTGCTAACTCAACAGGAAGGGAACGAACGAGAATGGAGGCTGATAGAATGGAAACTGAAAGACCTAGAGACCCAAGGAATCAAAGAAATGTAGATGAATTCCCTCTGCCAAGGCCCAGAGAACACACTAGGACATTGAGGCCTACACAACTAGTTAATTCCATGAAGAATCGCTTCGATGGCACAGAGGATCATACGATCATGTGGCAGAGTTTAGGCAAGTCTTGAGAGCCAAGCAAGTTGATGACCTGTTCACACACTACAATGCCTTTGGATTAAATCTCAAGAACACAGCCCTTACATGGTTTCAACCACTACATGAGAGGCAATTCAGGAACATAGACCAACTTTTAGAAGCTTTCATCATAGAATTTTCTAAGAGTGCCATACAACACAATACTTCCTCATTGATACATAGCTTCAGGCAGACACCTCAAGAGACGGTTAGACTGGTAGGAAGAAGGTTTCATCAATACCTAGAGAGATGTCATGTTCCAGAGTTACCCACACCAGCCAAACAAGTGGCTTTATTCTTAGATGGATTGCTAAGTACCAAATTGAGATCTTATGTGTGCTTGAAGGACCCTAGAACCATAGAAGAGTGTGTAAGCATGTGCATCGACATTGAGGATAACCTAGGGGGAGAATTGGAGCTTTCAAAAATCTACAAAGATTCAGATAGCTCTACTAGCCTCAATTCAAATCCATCCACATCTATTGAGGAACTTGCGGAAAAAGTAGCTCAGAAGTTAGGAGTCTCAAGCAAACAAATACCAAGGTTCGCCCCAGTGAAAAGATGGTATACTTGTGGAGGTGACCATATGGCGAATGTATGTTCCATTATCGCTCAACCCCAAGTGAACCCTAGCAGCCAACACTACACCATAGAGCGAAGATATACTAACCATACTCCATAAGACTATCCCTATAACAAACAAACTACCCGGCAAAATTATCCTCAACCATATCCACAACCAGGAAGATACCAGAACCAGTACCCACCACAACAACATGGCAGACCTCAGCAACCCTATCAACAATCCTACCAAACCCAACAAAGGCCTCAGCCTATGTTAGCTCAACAACCTCCAACTCCAGCCAATGTGATTCCAGTAAAGTACGCAGCTACAAAAGAAAATCTGAATAGAACTTTACTGCCAATAACTCCATTACTTTCAAAAAGTGACCCCAGTGATCATAGTTTTGACTCTACTCATATTGATAGCCCCCAAACTTACTACATGCAGTCATAAATCATAATGAGTCCTATTATTATGAAGACCCGAGTGAACCTAGCTAGGAGCTAAAGTATGCAAATTTCATGTACGCAAACCCTAACCCTAGACCTCAACCTAGGCAGGTAAGACCCCCATTTCCTAGAGAACCATGCTACCGATGTCAGGGAGATCACGTCACCCGTGATTGCCCTATTCCTGCACCTACACAACCTCAATCTATGACAATTCAGGGTTTTTGTCCCGATTGTGGGAAAGAACATCTCTTGTGGGATTGTCCTAAGAACCCCAACAATATGCTCAAAAATCACTCCTATCAATGTTATTGGGTTAGTAGTAGACTCTATGGGGAGTGTAACTTCCACTGCACCAGCGCAAGTGGTCACTAGAGCTCAAGCTTTGTAGCAAAACCAAGTTTTAGGCTAAGAAAAGAGTTCTGAGGTTAGTGAGACTGAGAGCATAACCAAGAAGAGGAACAGGGCTTGGAAGGATAGTCGCGAGAGAATGAGAAGACAATGGGCAAAGAAGATGAGCGAACTTGAGGAAAGCTTGAGAGAAATGAAAGCCAAGATAATTGAACTCACATCTCAAACTCACTCTCACACTACTCCACACCCACCATTCCCATCTCCCTCCAATCCACCACCTTCCAACCCACCTCACACAATCCCACCACCCCCTAGGGTAGGATCAATCTTAGCAGATCCTACTCCCAAGGACCTAGACATGATGCTTAAGGCATATCAGGCTAGAATCCAAGAAGGGCCAAACATAACGGATCATGAAAAGTGTTACCCTAGAGCGGAACTAGAGCTCGAGCAAACTAAAATTTATGCTAAGATGGTGGAATTGGCTCAAACCATGTTTGAAGCCAGTCGCCTCTTTAACTTCTCTAGTTCAGCTAAGACACAATTGCACTTTGATGGATTATTAGAAAGATTGGAGAGGCTAATTGCAAAATAAGAAAAGGACCCCGCCTCCCAAGGTAAGGACAAGGCAAGTGAAAGAATAAGCCTTCCTGCCTAGGAAGCTTATGTGCCTAACTCCACACAACCAGATACATCTTCTTCTATGAATTGGTATTCACTAGAATTTGTGTGAGAGATTCAAGAAGAGAAATGCCCTAAAGAAAGTGAAGTTCCTCCTCCCATTCAACTTGTGGATGATGTTCATGACCAATTCCCACAAGACATTCCTTCCATTTATGGAGAGCAGGAGAGTACTCAATCTCAGGAGAGATTAGACTTCACATCTAATTCCTTACAAGAACTACCCCATTTCACAGGTCCATGGCAAGCTAAGTCTACCTGTATGAGAGCACCCACAGTCATGATAAGAAACGAAGACTCAATCATCCCTAGGAACACGGAGGTAGTAAAGAACACTAAAGTGCAGTGCAATCTCACTTTAGAAGAGCTACTCAAGGTTAGGCCAGAACTATGGAAACATGTAGTCAATCAAGTTCCAGAAGTAGCAAAACCTTGTTCCCAGGTAGGTTCTCATAGAACAGTGCTAGAAATACCTTTGGACAAAGGTGACATGAGCGACGGGGAAGCGGGAAACACCTATCTTCCAATTACCCATCAAGGCTACACCACCAAGGCAATTTTGGACTTAGGACGCAAGAGTAGAAATTTCTACCACTTCCCTATGGAAGCATTGGGGCAAGCCAGCACTCAAGCCAACGAGAATGAAATTGCAGATGGCCGATGGTCACATTGAGAGACCCTTAGGACTGCTAGAAGGAATAACTCTCACTACATGTGGTGTAGAGTTTGAGCATACCTTTGCTATATGTGACTTTAGCAAGAATCAGGCCTATGAGATGATTTTGGGAAGACCATTTATGCGGCAGTTGCAAGTGGTACAAGATTGGGGAACCAATTCTTTGTATTTGCAACACTTAGGTGTTACAAACAAAGTCAATCTCAAAGATTACTCTCATAGAGACGTACCCCCTATTCAATGGAATCCCATCCATAGAGCTAAAGATGATACTGAGTTGGTTCATTCCATAGGATGAGGATCCTCATGGATGCATGAAGTCATTCACCTATGGATGTGTAAAGTAGTAGTCGAAGAAGAGAAGAGAGAAATAGCTAGAGAGGTAGGTGTGAAGGAAACCCATAGATCAATTCAAGACCCCAGTATTTCCAAATGAAGAATTTGAACCTCATGGTTGGGCGGAAATTTTAGCAACAATGGATGTAGCCATCAATGAAGAACAATGGACACCCCACTATGACGAGGATGGCTATGACATTTCAGTCTTCACAATAGAGCCAATCATGTGTGATTCGGTTATTGAAGAATGTGAACTTAGCACTGATGCATTCAAGGATGCAAGTGACTCTGATCTAGAGTCAATCATTATGGACCCACCTTTTGCATCAGATGAGGAATATTTCTATGAAGTAGAAGCTCATCCTCAGAGACATGAAGAACTTACAAATGATGTGAGATTAGCCACACAGGTAACCGCTAAGAATGAGGGCAAGAAGAGGAAGAAGAGAGAATTCACACAAGAGGAGGAAGACTCTTTGTTTGAGGTCCTTGAAAACTTTAAGAAGTATGAGATAGAAGATAGGAGAGTCATGATGAGAATGCCTAAATAGGATGCACAAACAAGAGACGCCTATGATAACAAAGAAACCAATTGCTTGCAAATATGTTTAATTTTTTTACTGATCATCAAGCTCTACTGTACTTGGTAAACAAGCCATGCAATACGGGTAGATTAGTAAGATGGTTCCTCTTACTAATGGAATATGACTTTGATGTAGTGGTGAGGAAGGGCAAGACTCACTTGAGAGCAGATCATCTCTCGAGGCTCACATCCGGAGAGGCCCCACAAGGAGTATCAGATGATCTCGTTGATGCTTACATGTTTAATTTGGAAGTTGTACCACAGTGGGCCAAGACATTAGTGCTAGTATTGATGTATGGGCCTAAACACCCAATGATAAACACTCAAGATAAGGAGGTAGTAAAAGCGCAAAAGTACAATACCATGGAAGGGAATATGAACAAGCATACATATCAAGGAATATTAGCTTGTTGTGTGGAAGAGGAGGAGTATGCCAAGTGGTTGCAATTAGCACATGTGCGTGCATTAGAGCAACTTTACTCAAGGCAAAGAACTTTACAGAAGCTAAGGAGACTCAGAGTGCAATGGCCGACTATGGAAGTAGATGTCCATAAGTTGTGTAAGGAATGCCCAGTCTATCGTATTAGACCACCTATGGAGCACGCTACACTATACCAAGTGTCTCTAATACCAGATTGGAGTGAACCATTGGTAGCCTTCCTGAGGATGAAAACATTCCCTCAAGATATGACCCTAGTTAGGCAAAGAAGTTTACAACAAAAAGCCCTAGATTACGCACTCACTAGTAATAATCTATACAAACATGGAAAAGACGAATATCTGAGACTATGTGTCCATGAGAGTGGATATCTTAAGATCTTGGAAACTGCTCACCAAGGTGTAGCAGGAGGACACTTTGGACTATACTGTGTGATTAAGGCAATCCTATTTGCAGGCTTGTGGTGGCCAACCCTGCACATGGATGCACATACCTATGTGCAGTGGTGTGACGTTTGTCAGTAAACTCAATATCCCATACGTAAAGATGAGATGCCATTGAAACCTATGATGGGTGGATGTGCATTCTCTAAGTGGGGAATATACTTTGTAGGTCCTATTAACCCCCCAACTAAGAGTTCACATGCTGAATACATCATCGTGGCCACAGACTATCTAACCAAGTGGGTAGAAGTGAAAGCCACAACAAAGAACGATGCTCAAACGACAGCGAAATTTGTATTTGAGAACATGTTCACTAGATATGGGCTACCAATAGAGCTAGTAAGTGATAGAGGCACTCACTTCTTGAATGAAGTCATTGAAAATCTTCTCCAAGATTTCTTGGTAGTACACAAGAAGTTTGCCCCCTATCATCCACAAGCTAATGGGCAAGTCGAAAGCACCAATAAGATTCTATGCAATGTGCTGACCAAATTAGTGAATAATAAACACTTTGATTGGGACAAAATGCTACACCATGTTGTTTGGGCATATAGAGTTGCCTATAAAACGGTACTCCAAGCCACACCCTTTCATATGGTATTTGGCCAAAATGCAGTGCTACCATTGGAATTCTTGATACCTACACTGAAAGTAGCACAGGAGCATGAGCGGACAGGGCATTAACTCTCTTCACAGATCTTTGATCTTGAACGGCTAGGTGAAACGAGACTGAGAGCTACTGTAGGGATTTATGCAGCTAAGAAAAGACAAAAGGCATACTTCAATGCCCATGTGAAGGATAAAGGCTTGAAGGCCGGAGACTTAGTTTTGGTGTATACCCTGAAAGAACATGCAAGAAAGCTAGAGAAGCGTGGCTATGGACCCAAAATTATTAACAGAATATCAACCATAATTGTTTGGCACACATAGTCACATATCCATCCACATGCACGAGCAATATCATTGGTAAATGGGTCCCTAAAAAGCCTCATTTCCAAGGAGACACTCATGTAGAGCCTTGTAAAGTCCCCATGAAATCAAAATGTAAAGCTACACATTATGTTTGGAAACTCAAATCTTGTAATAAACCCCCTTACCCCACTGTGTACACCCACCCCACATACTAACCGTATCCATACACCATTACACCACTCCAAGTAGCACCTAGGAACCCGTCATATTGTAACGGGGGGACACAGGGTCACTTTGTGTCCATTGCAATGTTAACATTCATTTATATATTCTCACGAAATCGGTGACCGATTTCCTCAACATGGCAGCAGCTGTAGGAATGAGCTCCCAGGCAGGTACTGGTCCTCAAATAGTGGACATTGAAAGTATACCTATTCAGGAGGAGTTGAAGGAATGGCCATAGGAGTTAAGATTCATACATGTCATACCCATTCAAAATCCTCCCCAGGGGCACACATCGCCAGTTAGCAAGAACTCCCATTGGTTCAGTGAAGTCACAGGACCCCTTGGGGATAACACCTATTTATGGGAGGATGAGATAGAGTTTAACGGATGGTGGGGCCGGTACCATTTCTTTACACGAGAGTTCAAAAAGCTTCAGAACAGTGAAGGACTACGATTTCCATGCTCAGTTACCAAAGCCTGACTTCCGGAGGTGTTCATACCTAGTTAGCACACTCACTCCCAAAAAAGATAAGAAGGGGACGAGCACCTTTGTACTTCCTTCTCTTACATGAGGAAATGAGCTAAAACATTTTAAATTAACCAACCATTTGGTGAGGGAAGCCCTAGAAATGAGAGGTGTGCACATCCCCACTGAGAAGGAGATAATGATTCTAGACAATATGAAGAATGGGAACCTAACTAAGTTGAAGGACATGGTGGCAATGAACCCAACTATTGTCGTTCACCTCTGGATGTGCATGCAACGCTTTGCATTCCCAGCCCAAGAAAGATTTACCATGCCACCCAAGAAGATTTGGTTTAGTTTATACTTGGAAGACAGGATGAACCTGACAATCAATATGCCACATTGGATTATAGAATAGATCCATCTTGCACATCAATGCTAGTACAAGAAACAGAAGTGAGTGCTCTACGGATGTTGTGCACTTACTAGAATTGTATATCGATGCCTGGCATATGATGTACCAATTCAAAGGGCACTCATTTGGTCTAGGGTGCAGGACTTTCAGCGAAGAGTATCAGCCACAGGGCCCCCATCAAAGAAAATGAGAGGATCTGTTCAGATGCTATGTGCATAGGCTCGGGGAGCTACACTGACACTGAACATGACTCCACCACCCCAAAGGCGATTACAACCCTTCACCATCAGATTACCAAGGCACACTGCAGAAGTACAGAATCTGACCTTCCCACCGTTCCCCATAGACTTAGAGTTTCCTCACGACTTCACGCTTGAGGATTTAACTGACGAGGAAGTAGCCAGGATAATCAATGCCACTAACTTGGAAATCGAAACTGAGCAGTTAAGTGGACAATAAACAGTCACGAACTAGCCCAACCAAACTCAATCAGTGGTTGTCAAAGTAGAGCAAGATGAAGAGGAGACTGAAGAAGAGGAACAAGATGAGGAGTAGGAAGGACCATTTGATGAAGAGGAGCATGAATATGAGTAACACATTATACCGAAACTCGCAGGAGCCCCATCATATACAATGCAAATAAAAAGATTGTATGATACTATGAACCAGGTTCAAGAACAACATAGACTATCCTTGGCAGCAGGGAAGGCCTTAATGAACCAGATACTTGAAAAAGGTGTGGATGAGCAATTCAGAGCTTCCCTCGACATGCTCGCAAATGCATTGGGGGTGCGAGAGACTGTGCACACCGCCCTCGCCCACTCTCAGAGATTTGAGCGAAGGCACGAGAGATGCCCCCCAAGATCCAGGAAGCATATAAATATTATAGTATCAGAACCACATGGCACCACCTCTACAACCACCGGCACGGCACACTCCATCCAACACACTGAAGAACCCCACGTGTCAAGTGCACCCCCATCACCACCCCTACCACCCTCCCCTCCAACTCCACCCCCCCACCTCACACCACCACTGTCGCCTCTACTGTCATTGCCACGGTCTCCACCTCCCTCAGTGAAGCCCACAATGTGAGTCAATTGTCACCACTCTCACAGTCTGACACCACTATTATTGTAACTCCCACCACGGATGATATAACCCTAACCATGGTTACCGAAAATCCAATTCCTCCTGTCACATTTCTAGGTGGCCCACATGCATAATTACACATCTCAGTTACAGCAAGATTACATGCATTTAGATGCTCAACATACTGTTCAGAGTCCATGAGACACTCCAAGAACGACTCACAAACATGGAGAAGGACAAGTAGCTCCTACGACAGAAATATGATACCTTGCAGTGACAATATGAGGAATTAGAGGCCAATTTCCCCCCCCCCCCACTAGATTCACAGGCGCAACAACACCTCGAGGAAATGCTACGCATCCAACAAGCAGACAATCTCAAAATCTACCATAACCTTGCATTGTTAAGGAAACACATGTCAGTAGCACTAGAAGAAAATAAAAGACTATAGAGACAGAATGAAGAAAATCTAGAAGCGATGATGGAAGGATCACCAAAAGAGATTGACCCGGAGCGGTTCAAAGCCCTCCCGTCAGCCAACATGCAAATCATATTGGACACCCATGCTGACCTACTAGAGGCATATGATGCGTTAGAAAAAGAACGTGATGCCCTACGAAAGCAATTGGCCAATCAACGAGAGCAACCGAAAGAAGCAACACCTACAGATGTCACATATGAAGAGGTGATAGAATTGAAAGCACAACTGACAGATTTGCAACATAAGCTTCTCCCATATGAACATCAACCTTCTCCCCTGGTGGAGCCCGAGCCTAAAAAACTCATTCCAATTGAAGTAGAAGAGACATTTGAAGACCCTTATGAACCTATGCCTGCACCTAGAGGTAGACAAATAGAGGAAGGAATTGATACATTTGAGATTGAAGCTCCAAAATGGATGCAAAAGTTAGAAAAGGTGGGCCCAACTCATGATGATAGAGTAGCAGTGCAGATACAGTCCATGTCTCGTCTAGAAGATGTTGTCATCAAATCGGACTACTTCAAGAACCTATCTCATCATCGATGGATTGGTGCTTCCGATGATTTGTATGTATCATTTTGTGTATTATTAGCAGATTATAATGCGGAGATCAAACATTGTACCACGAAAGAGCCAACCTCTGCAACCCAATTTTGCCCAGACAACATTCATGAGAGCGTTGCGCAGGGCAACATCTTTCAACCGACATGGAGAATACGGTTACTCAAAACCTACCCCGAAATGGTGTGCACATGGAACAACATGCCCTTGTACATTAAGTAACACGTGCTATTGTCCTGTTTTTTGACGAAGATCATGGCTTGAGTTCACTCAAATAGTGAAGAATGTCAAAGGATATGATAAATGGTTGAACTATGTATATCTGGCACCGTTGTGTGGCCCATCAATGGTCGCATATATGATTTCAATCATTTGACATTGGGGCATTAGGTTCAAGAATGTACCAGACATCATGGCACAGATGTGCCTCAAAATATTTGAGCTCATGCTTATCACATTTCGGACCTTCAAAAATGTTAAAGAACCTCACCTCTCGACCCTAGGCTTCAATGAAGGCAACCTTGACCTAGTCTATGATATGAGCACCACACCATCCGTCAATGTTGTCTATGCGTGGCACACTTGTATCAAATATCTCCCAGCATGCTTCAAACAAATGTTTGAATAAATGTTTATCACAGGGTTCTGGGAGTATCACTCAGAAATATTCATACCCAACCCTCTCATCTGCTACACTTATTTGTTGTGGAGTAGGCCGTACACTTAGACAACCTACGCATGCCACATCCGGAGGTACCCGGGCCAATCAATTGGGATGCCTTACTCACATATATAGCCAAAGGACTGAGGCTAGAAGAGCATCACTTGGCCACAAATGTCATCAAATAGCACATCAAATGTTCAGCTCAGCAAGGGTGTGTCAGAGACGACAGATGCGAAAGAGGAGGGGAGTGTTGGCAGTAGTCAGGGCATCTCAAGACAAGGAAGCAGACATAAGAAATCAGAGCAAAGAGAAGGGCCAAGCAGGCAAAGCAGTCAAAGAAGATCCCGCAAGTAGGCCATTCAATTTTTCTGACTTAATCCCTTTTTAACAGTGATTTTCATCACTACATGAACCTTATAAATACTATTTTTGGTAGATTCGACTCTGTTTTGTTCAAGCCGAAGAGTCCTCGAACTTGAGGAGTATTAGGGTTAATTATGTACCAATTTTCAAAATTTTTTAGCTCGTTTGAGCCTCCAAAATAGCCTGGGAACCTAATTTTTAACTAGGCCAGACACTAGGTCTGGACATGGCCATTAGCTAGTCAAGAACTATAAAAGGAGCTAGATGGCTCATTTTTGGGAGGAAAAATTGTAGTTTGAACAAAAGAAGAGCACTTGTAATTATGTTTTGATTTGAACAAAAGAAGAGCACTTGTAATTGTGTTTTGATCTTAATCAAAGCTTCCATTGTCTCACGCTTTGTTCTTACGTGTGTGCGCATGTGTGTGTATGTGTGTGCATGCTTGTGTGCTTCTCCATCACCACTTGTGCACATCACTTGCTCAAGGTCTTCATACCATCCTCATGCCTTCTCGGATTGACATTAAAGGAGGTGCTACTCATCACTGACCTTCTCTCTCTCTCTCTCTCTCTCTCTCTCTCTCTCTCTCTCTCTCTCTCTCTCTCTCTCTCTCTCTCTCTCTCTCTCTCTCTCTCTTTCTCTCTCTCCCCCATTTCCTCCCAGCACTCTCTCTCTCTCCTATGATCTATCGGATCTCTTCCTCTCTCTCTCTCTATCTATCTATCTATCTATCTCTCTCCTCTCTCTCTCCTCTCTCTCTCCTCTCTCTCTCCTCTCTCTCTCCTCTCTCTCTCTCCTCTCTCTCTCTCTCTCCTCTCTCTCTCTCTCTCTCCTCTCTCTCTCCTCTCTCTCTCCAATCTCCTTCTCTAAACTTCTGTGGTATTTGATTGTTGCCTTCCAATCTCTCTCTCTTTCTTTCTCAAGTGTCTATGCTTTAGGGTAGTTCGATTCCATTCTCTCTCTATGCGATAGTAATAGCACACGGACCCATTCCTCTCTCTCTCTATCCCTCTCTCTCTCACTCTCTTTGATATCCTTATCTATCGCTATCTCCTCTCTGTGCCTCCTACTTGCACAACCTCTCTCTCTCTCTCTCTCTCTCTCTCTCTCTCTTTGATATCCTTCTCTAAACTTATGTGGTGCCTGATTAGTGTCTTCCAATCTCTCTCTCTCTTTATTTCTCTATTATCTATGCTTTAAGGTTGTTCGATTCCATTCTCTCTCTCTAAGTGATAGCAACAACATACTGACCCATTCCCTTCTCTCTCTCTCGCTCTCTCTCACTCTCTCTTTGTCTTTTGTGCAATCCACAGCATAGAGCAAACCTCTCACACCTTTTCTACTTTGTATAAGCAAAACTAATTTGTTCGAAACCCTAATTGTAGTGAAAATCAAACATATGCGTAGAGGTTGATTTGTTCATCATGGTTAACAAAAGCAATAAAATCGACAGAAAAGAAGAGCAACATTGAACATTTTAGTGGATCAACATACTTCAAAACACACATGAACATAGTTGCGCATATAAACGATGTTGATCTCTCTCTACTATGTGTTTTGTCACAGTAGAAGGGTACCAATTCCTTTATAAGAGCAAGAAAAATAATAATAGAGATATGGAACACTTCTCTTTCTCAGTTTCTCTATATTCTCCTTGTGAATTCATGCGTGGAAGGAAGAGGGTAGAGAGATAAGGGACTCTCTAATGAAGGCTAGGCATGTATTTATAGGTTTCCCCAAGGCTCTTTTTCTAGATCTTTAGATCCTTCTAATTTGTCCATTCTATCTTTAGAATATATTCAACAAGATTCGCACTTTCAAGGGTTATCAAGCTATGAGATACTTGAGGTGGGTAAAAATTCCTTGAATGATTCTTAGTGTGATATCCAATGCTTGCAATCCATTTGACATGTCGAGAATGAGTTCTCCTATCCACAACAAGAAGCATGTAGTGAGCCATTGTAGGTCTAGCACTTGGACAAATAGCTACACCTTAGATTGCTTGCTTCTCTCAAGTCAAAACTCAAATGGACCTGTGGCTTTACTCCATCAAAGTGGACAAGAAACCTTTTCAACAAGCTATAAATCACTTAATTTGGATAAGTTTTGGATAAGCTAAAGAACTAGACTTCACTCTCGGATTGATAGCTGATACAATATAGATCCTTTGAATGATATATTTTAGATAGAGAAATTACACAAGGTAAGCTTTCCAACAAGATAAAAATCACATAATATGGATAATCTTTGGTTGGGAAACTCAATTGACCTAAATAGACTACTTTTCCATATATGTATGCTAAAGAACTAGACTTCACTCTCAAAATGATAACTCATAAAATATGGAAGCTTTGAAGGAGATATTTATAATAAAAAAGGAACAAAAGATAAACTTTGCAATGAGTGTTTAAACATAAGAAATAATTACATGCACACTAAGATATGAACCTCACAACATGATTGTGTACAATGTGATATGTGGCTGGAAAGAGTCTATGAGAAGACAAAATGACCAAATGGCTTCTAAGATCAAATCTGACTACTACAAGCTCTTGCCTCTTTCTCTCCTTGTTGAGAACATGCTCTGTTTGGCTGCTCTAAATTCTATAAAATTACTCTGTAGATAGTAGTAGGTTCGGGGAATGGGGATTATCGGATAATTCTAGTGTGTTTCTATTCCCATACAAAGTACAGCTTAACATTCAATATGTCATGATACAACAAAACAGATGACATAGACTTGACAACAAAACATAGATTATGGCACCAAAGTATCTCTGTCTATTACTGCTCATAATACAAGTTCTCTATATACACAGTTTTGACTTAACTCTGCTCCACTCGATCTCTCTCCTAAGAGATTCCAATAGTCATATGAATAAGACATTCTCGTTACATGGTATGTCTCTTGAATTCATTGGAATTTCAGTCGACTTATTTATAAAATATATAAATAAGATTTATAAAAATATCTATACAGACGGCAGCCTAACACTGGCATGCACAGTGGACTCAAACCCAAGAGTTAAGGATCATCCGTATCAGATGCGGGATTATTGATTCTTCCTAAATCATAAAGAAATTTATCAAAAACTTCACAACGCCTGGTGACTCCGGAATATCCTCATCCAGATTTTGATGAAGTTGAGCAGTCCAAGAAGCAGCTTCCACTTTAGCTTTTGAAAAATCAGTATTAAGCTTTTTCCAGAAAATCTTGAGTGGCTGCTTGTTCTTCCTCATGTCTTAATTGAACTCTTTGTAGCTCTTGTAAGAAATAATCAAGAATAGTGACACAACGGAATATGATTGGTAGGTAGAGTAGTGAGAAGTAGAACACACTAGCAGAAATATACACAAAAAGAAAGATAGAGAACCTCATCCATGTTGACTTTGACCTTGAACATGTTGACTTTGATGGATTTGACTTTGACCTTTTGACTTTTCCTATAGTTGACTTTGACCAATATGACTTTGACCAATATGACTTTGACCAATATGACTTTTATGGGCTCAACACTATCGAACTATCATACCTCCGGAATTCCAGTGTGACAAAAGTATATGCCCTTCCTAGCCTACTGACTAGACTCACATAGATCATCTAGAACTTTTGTTGGTCTCATGTAGACCTCATCACAAATGTTGGACTTTCATAATGGTTTCTCCTCATAATGGGGGCCATACAACTTAGAGTATCATGGATCATTTGCAATCACATGCGGGTGGAGTATTGAGTATATCTAATAACTATGCACTTTGTTGACTTAATCCAGCTTTCATATCTTTATTATGTAATAGAGAGAAAATATCTATCTCTTTATCTATGAGCATCTAATCATTATCAGTATTAGCCTGATTAGCCTCCTATAACTGAATTTTGAGTTCTTTTAACCCTTCAACCTTGGCCATAGCAACATGAAGGCTTTCAATTAGTGACACAATCTGATCATTTGCAAAATTGCATTCTGTCAATAAACTAGCAACCTGATTGTATAAATCATCTTTATTAGCATGAACTTGGCAAAGTTCCTCTTTAACCACTTCAAGTTGCTTAGTGACTTCTTGATGATCTTCAGTTATTTCTTCAATTTGGATCTCTAGATCATTAATCCTATGTTTTAAATATTGAACATCTTCATTAGAACAATTAGCCCATCCTGCTAATGCATCTTGCAATTCAACATTATGTTGCTTTAAAAACAACAACTCAGCATGTAGCTAATCCAATTGTGATTGAGTAGAAAGTCAAACATTTTGATCTTTTTCCATCTGAATAGAGCACAATGTTAATAGTCTAGTGGCATCTGCAATTGTGCTAGCTTGAACCTAATAATCTTTAAAAAACCATGGATATATAATTGAAGAATAGTTGATGGCTAGTAATTGGACTCTACTTGCTTGATTCCTCCAAGGATCAGGATTTCTCCTATTAAACACATGAAATCAGAATGAAGATGAAGATCTTGACTATGAGAACTGATTGTTTTTAGTTCTTTGAAATGTCAAGGGCTGAGAATCTTGATCCTGCTGCATAGGTTGGTGGGGGTTAATAAGATGACTGCCTATTGGTTGTTTCTACAATGACTAATTAGGGAATGTGGAGGGACCTTGACCTTTGGAGCTCATTTTTTGTTGTTGTTGTTACCCATCGGGTCCTTGACTATGTGTTTTCTTGTTGTTGAGGTTGTCTTCCTAGACCATTTCCTATCAGTTGTTTCTATTTTTGTTGTCATTGGGTAGCCTCATCCACCGTTGCATGTTGTCATCGTTCGGCTTTAGCAACTGTCGTAGCCTCCTCTTGTTGTTGCTGGTGAAGCTCTTCCTCCATTTTCTCCTACATTCTTCATTGTTGTTATTATTCCGCTTGTCAAATAGCATCCTGAAAAATATGGATCTGAGCTCGCTTCTCCACATTCAAAGGGTCCATCAAATCTGATATTGCTCTTTTACTTTGTTTCTTACCTGCCTGAAGAAAAGCTACCTCGTCCACTACAATAAGTTGTCGCAACGCAGGTAAAGGGGCTGTTAGCACCAACAAAGCTAGTAGCAACCAAACTTTGTATCCAGTTGTTGGGGCTTGTGAGTAGTTCTGCACATTCATCACACTTCCTTCTTTATCTGCCTAAAAATTATTTCTACCCAATTAACATGTCCTTCTACTGCTTCCACATCCTTCATCAACGAGTAGAGCATCTGAGAGACTCCATACAATTTGGTCTACATGAAGACAACCAAAGTTGCCTATCGCAATGCCAACTTCCATAAATTAGTGTTCGGGAGTCTGGCATACTTGTATTCTCCTGAAGAAGCACCCAAACATTCACTCCATTTCTATTGTCAAGGCTAATTCTATTGGTGGTGATTCCTTGGTGACTAACATGCAATTGTGTTGCAATATATGTCGGGTCAATCATCAGCCATGTAGTTTCTCCAATACGAAATTCAATAAAAGCTATTTGGTCACCTGCTTCCTCGAGTTGGTCACGACAATGTTGATGATCCATTATGATCAATTTTCAAGCAGTTGGAAATTTGAGCATTCTTGAGATGTATATTTTGATTAAACATATCATTACTTCTTCTAAATGAGAAGTCTTCTATTCATTCACCTTCCCTATGGAATGGGTTTGGTGAGGGTTCAATCATGTGCATAAAAGTTTCTTCATTTGAGACTTGATTTCTAGGACTAATATTTTGTCCAACATATTGCGCTTCTTATGTAGATACATGTTTAAAAGTTGTTCACAATTTTTTTTACACCTTCCCTAAGACAATAGTGTTCTTAGGCTATGTAAACAAAGATATATACACCCCTTTCTATCTTCATATCTTCCATCTTTGAATTGATTAATTGTCATCATATTCAAGGTGCTAGATTTCTAAGCCTAGTTGCCTTTTTGTGTTTCCCATCTTGATAGACATAAGCACCAAATATATTTGTATAGAGGTATTTCATCATATTCATATAGTCTCTATGGGATTTGAACTCATAAACTCTTGGCTAGGAGTCCAATGGGCTAACCACTTCCCTCAAAATCCATGTTTAAATATCACTTCCTTATCTCTCCTCTTAAGGTATGGTTCATCCACTGAGTTGAACATTGGATGGTTAGGAATATTGGGCCATGGGATTTATGCATACTATAACAATCTACAACATTGAAACTAGTCCACATGCAACTACGTTAAGTGATCAGGGATCACCAACGAGCTCATGTTTGTTAGTTTGAGAGGCTTGGGTAGAATAGTGTCTATCATAGTACCAAAAGTAGAATTCAAGAAAACACTTCATTGTGAAAAATGCAAGTAGAATTTGAGGCAAAGTAGCCCAAGATTTAAATAATATGTAGCAATGCCATTAAAATTGAGATCGTGAATATCTATAGTTGTGCAATTCACCAGAGAGGGCTTTTAATGTTGCATCCAAATTCAATATTGTCGAGTCGGACTGAAGATTCTCTTAAAAGTGCCACCATCAAATGCCACCTTATATATGGAACCATGATGCCTTTTATTAAATGTGTGACAAATATCAATTTATTCCAAAATTATATACACTATATACAACTGCTAACTGCAACACTATCCACAAAAAGGTCTCAGCTTGGAGCCATTAACTGGAGTCCATAAAATCTCACCCGCTAGCGTGGTGAGCTAGAAGGTAGCTGGTCCAATCTCTTGATGGATCCAAAAAGGACCTATCCACCATAATTTAAATTTTTTGCTTTTTGCCTGTCACTTCATTTTTTAATTAAAGAACAAAACTCAATCACCTGGCCAAAAAATAGGAGTCTACAGTTGGCAATCATGCCAGCAACTTTGCCGATTTTGGACTGCTTGCATCAATAAGAAGCTATGGTAGCAATTTTTTTCCAGTTGGTGCGGTTGATCAATTTGGAAAATTAATGATTCCTCTAATGAAAGTCTTTTTTGAACATCAATACATAGACTGGGGACAATAATTTCCATAGGCACTATGGCTTCCAGAACGTACACAAGTTTAAAGGGCACAAAGCCAGTAGATGCCTTATACAAAGTTTGATAGGCCCATAAAACCAAAGATAAGTATTCTTCCCATTTATTCAGACACTCAAGGAGGAACTTCTATACCATAGTTAATAGAACCTTGTTGATGCTTTCTGCCAATCCATTGGCACGAGGATAATATGTGGAACTAAATTTATGTTCAATTCAGGAATGATAAGTGATTGACTTTAAAAGCCAGTTTAGGAAATGAGTGCCTTGATCCGAAACTAGCTCCAAAAGAAGACCGTACTGAGGAAATAATTTCATAATTAACACTATGGCTACATTATGTGCAGTTGAATGGCACACACAAACCCAAGCCTCTACCCAGTGTGCACAATAATCTATCCGAGTCAAAATAAAGGTTTTACCTGAAGTGGTCGGAGGGCGGATGGGACCAATACAAATCCAAACCCATTTCTGAAAAGGCTCCAGAGGTAAGATGGGTTGCAAGGGGAAATGATTAATATCGTGTGGTTCACCCGTTGGTTGGCAAGGATCATAGTGTAATACATGATCGCGGACATCCTTATGCATAGTAGGCCACCATAAGGTAATAACTATAGGGACTTCATGCGGTGGCACACAGTGTAGCCAAATGCCCATAATATCCTTATAGTACAATTGGTTGAGAAAAATGGTAAATCTATGACTGTGGAATGCCAGCTTCTTTCTAGCTATAGATGGTAAGTGGGAAGATGGGATGCTAGTTGCCAGAAAAGAAAGCATTTCCTTGTACCAAGTTGGAATACCCAAGTCTGCTTCAACATGGAACAAATCTGCATCTGGGAAGGAGTCATCCACTACATCCGGTGGTTCACCATTATCTAATCGAGACAAAAGTCCAAAATAATATGAGAAGAGCCAAGGTGATGCACTACATCATAATCAGATTCCTGGAAAAGAAGCACCCATCTAGCTAATCTACCCATAAGATTTTGCTGCTTAACTAAATAAAGCAGTGCAAAATGGTCAACATGAAAAGTAAATGCCCGACCCAACAAATAATTCCAAAACTTTTTGATAGAATAAATGAGTCTGAGACATTCTTGTTCAGTGATATAATATTTTTTCTCTACAGTGGTCAGTCATCAACACGCATAATAGATCGGTTGAAACCATGATCTACCCGCCTTCTGCATTAACACACCTCAAATAGCAATGTCCAAAGCATCTACAAAGACATGGAAAGGTTGAGACCAATCCGGAGCTTGAAGATAGGTGCTTGCATTAGTAGAGTCTTCAGTAGATAGAATGCCATATCACACTCTGGAGTCCATTTAAATTGGGTAGGTTTGACGTGGGCCAGAGCATTCAAGGGCATCACAATATGAGCCAAGTAATGTCGGTGGCATCCATGCCATCGGATCTGGCCTAAAAAGCATAGGACCTCTTAAGGAGTATCTGGTCATTATTCTTTGTTATGATGAGATCATCAACATATATGCAGATAGATACCTCTCTATTCTCTTCCTTCTTAAGGTACTCTGCTGATCTTTGATTCCATGCTCGTGGTGCTTGCTTCAAGCCATAAAGTGCCTTCCTCAACCTGCAAACAAAATTTGGATGGCTTTCATCTTCAGATCCAACTGGTTGGCTCATGTATACCTTTTCTTGTAGATATCTATTGAGAAAAGCATTTTTTATGTCAAATTGGTAAAATGGCCATCTCCTTGAAGTACTAATTGCTATTAAAGTTTTGATTGTTCCCACCTTTGCAACTAGGCTAAAGACTTCATCATAATATATGCCTCATGATTGTTTGAATCCTTTGGCAACCAATCTAGATTTATGTCTAGCTATTGAACCATCAACATTCCTCTTTATTTTAAACACCCATTTGTTTGGAACAATCTTCATATCTTCTTTCTTTGGCACTAGATCCCATGTGTGATTATCTTTGAGAGCTTTGATCTCCTCTTTCATAGATTGCTTCCATTCCTTTTGTGTGCAAGCTTCTTCATATGTCTCAGGCTCTTTGTCTTTGATGACATGCATCATGTATAAAAAATTTTTTGTCATGAAACTATCATAACTCAATATTTGAGTTGGATACCTTGTCCTTGAAGATCTTGTTTCATTGCCTTTAGAGAGTTGCTTCTTTAACCTATTCAACTTTATCTTCAGAGTGATTACCTCTTCATATTCTTTTTCACTTGCAACTCGACAACCTCAAGCAAGTGGAATGCACAAGTGCGTGAGTGTGAAGCACACAAGTATGCACACACATGCGCACACAAGGCAAGAACAAAGAGTGGAGCAATGGAATCTTTGATTGACTAGAAGAAGTTTACAACACTCATGAGAAGCTCCTATCTCCAACAATCTAACTTCAAAAATGAGATCTCTAGCTCTTTTTATAGTTTTTTTGAATAGTATTGTCCTTGTACACACCTAGTGTCTGGCCTAGTTAAAAAATAGGTTCCTATGCCTTTGGAGGCTCAAACGAGCTCAAAAAAATATAAAATTTGATACATAGGCACTTTTAGTACTCATCAAGCTTGAAAACTCATTAGCTTGAACAAAATGGAGTTTGAAGTATAAAAAACAATATTTACAATGTTGGTGTACTGATAAAACTCACTCTTGATTGAAAATAATTTTTGAAATTTTGATTGGGCCTATTCTTTGCTTGATTTGCATGGCTATTCTATCTTCTTGATCCTTCTAATCCCTTTTTTTGCCTTCTTCTTCTTTGAGACTTCTAACACTCCCCCTCTCTAGCATGTGTCGTCCCTGACATACCTATGTTGGATGAGACGGTCAATGTAGTTCTATATTACATCCGTTGCTAGATCATGTGCATGTAATCGGAGTCCCTTTTATAGATCAAATTGCAAGTGTTCCCAATCAATGTCACTTGGGATCTCAAGGTGGGATGCGTTGTAGAATTCTAACTACATTTCTTGCTCACAAGCGAACAATTGAAGAAGATGAGTGGGTTTTGATAGGAACACCTCATAATGGTACTCCTAGAAATGTGTTGCAAACATGTCTTTAAAGGTTTGCTTATAACAAGTTGGGAGATACCTTATTTTGGCATGCCAAGCATAGACAATGTGGATACTTGGACTAGTACTCATGTTGTAGATTAAATCATAATTGCCATTCACCAATCCTAGGGTTGAGAAGTTGGATCCCCTAACATTCTTGAATGTATTGAATACAATCTACATCATATCAAAAATCTTTAACATCATTTGAGCTGTTATATCTGACATGTGCTTGAGATGATGTATCCAATGATGTATTGTGCCCATCATGTATGGCATGGAGGGTGGTCCGTGTGGTGGTGCTAAGTATGGGTAGTTTACCCATTCATCACAACATGCATTGTTTAAACCTTGATAGTGAATGTTTTCCATGTTCTGTGCCTAGGTACTTGTCTGTAACATGGATTGTAAATGATATGGAGTGGCATATTGTTCCATGTTCATAGCATTTCTAGATATGTCTCTAATAGATTCTTCCAGCAAGTTGGTTGAAAAATTATGCCCTTGCATGTGGCAACAGTTAAGTCCTATGGTTGAAATTGGGTGGCAAATTATGGCGTTTTGCCAATGATGCTTTTAATCTCTGATGGAGAATGTAAATCTCCAAAAGAACAACTTACTCTTGTGATTAGAGCACCTCTATACCAAGAGTAAGTCAAACACTTCACTAATTTAGAGGATCAATTGCTAACTTATCAGAAATTAACAAATCTGTGAAGACGGTGATACACAGAAAAGTCTGCTGCACTATTTCTCAACATTGACCTATCAAATCTGTAAAGTTTTTGATGAAACTTTGTACGAAGTATCCCCTAGAGATTGCGCAACTATTCCAAGTTGAATTACTCCAAAAGATTAAGTATAACTTGAGAAATTGATTTCACAAGTTACCTATGTCAGAAACTGTTACTTAGAACAGTCGACTTTACACCTGTAACTTTTAAGACTTGGTTCTCCTTGAATAGAACCCGTTTTACAAAATGCTTCTAGACATAAGTAGCTTATCTTCCAACTTAAAGATTAAGCCCTCACTCATGCAAAACTTTAAACTGTGCTGGGAGAAATGACCAAAACATTGACTTCGAAATATGCGCCTGTTTTAGGAACCTGTGAGCACACTTCACATATGAATGTTCCTACACTTAATTCACTCAGCCTGATTACAATTGGAAGCTGAAACTTTGCACAGAGGTCAAGCAACTCTCAACTTAGACTTGTACAAAAGCATTCCACAATTAATCTACTGTAGAAGGAGAACACGCAGAAACATCGGGCGCAAAACTTTTCATTTACTCAGAGAAAATACAACTGAGTGATGAGAGCAAACACACATTCACTTTCTTCTATCTTATGACTTCTATCTCCCTAATTCTTGACATCTGACTATTGTCACATATGCTCTCATTTGCTCTCATCTATGCCCCGACTTTTCTCAAGGTATTTATAGATAATTTGTACATAATTCTTACTGAACAAAAAATCTAAGTCATCTATGACTATGCTAATGTACATATGTGTATACTTCTCTTGTCCTCTGATTGTGATCTTCTTCCATACTTTAGAAATTGATTCTTCCTGCATCATTTGATCTTCCAAGCCTTCAATTGGTGATTGGTATGCACCAACAGCTCCCCCTCAATCATCAATTGAGGTCTTCTCTGTCTTCTTAATACTTGCCATGTCTTTGAACCTTTGTAACTTAGGTCCATCCAAACTCTTTGTCATCATATCTGCCACTTGTTCTTTTGTTGGAGTATACATCACTTCAATCTCTTTATCTAGTACCTTTTCCCTCAAGAAATGATACTGTATCTCTATATGCTTAGTTCTGGCATGAAAAACAGGATTAGCTGCCAAATACAAAGAACTCATATTGTCTCCAAAAATTATTGGAGTACTATGATCAAACTCAAAACTCTTCATCAAGGTCTTCAACCATATGACTTCTTTTGCAGCTTCTACCATTCCCTTATACTCAGCTTCTGTGGATGATAAAGCAACTGTATGTTGCTTCTTTGAACACCAAGACACTAACTTGTCTCCAACATAACATAGATATCCATGGGTAGACCTTCTATCATCTGAGTCACCTGCCCAATCTGCATCACTAAACACTTTGATTCTTGTGTCAGAAGTGAAACCATAATACAAACCTTCACTTAGGGTTCCCTTGATATATCTGAGTACCCTTTGGGCTGCAATCCAATGAGTCTTCTTTGGACAATGCATGAATTGTGACAACACACCTACTGCATATGATAGATCTGGCCTTGTCAAGGTAGCATAGATTAAACTACCTACCAAACTCTGATATTTCTTCACATCATTGAACTCTTCACCTCCATACCTGCTTAATTTATGATTTACCTCCAATGGTGTAGTTGAGGTCCTGCAATCTTCCATGTTAAACTTGACTAGAAGATTCTTCAAATATCTCTCTTGTGAAACATATACTCCATGTTGAGTATACACAATCTGCATTCCTAGAAAATAAGATAAGTTTCCCAAGTCACTTATCTTAAACTCCTTCTCTATTTGCTTCTTGAGTTCATTGATTCCTTGAGCATCTGTTCCTGTAACAATAATATCATCAACATAAATGCACATGTAAATGTATCCATTTTCACTTGCCTTCACTAGCAAGCTACTATCTGCCTTTGATGCTTGAAAACCACATTCATTCAAGAACTTGACCAATCTGTAATTCCAAGCTCTTGGGGCTTGCTTCAACCCATATAAAGCTCTCTTGAGCTTACACACATAATCTGATCCAATTGATTCCATGAAGCCTTCTGGTTGCTCCATATATACTTCATCTGCAATGTAACCATTTAGAAATGCATTTTTCACATCCAATTGTGATAATTTCCATCCCTTGCAAGTAGCAATAGCAATCAGTGTCCTAATTGTAGACATCTTAGCAACAGGACTAAAGGTTTCATCATAATCTACCACATAAGTTTGGGCATAACCTTTAACCACTAGTCTAGCCTTATATCTAGACACCTTACCATCTGCAAACCTCTTTGTTTTATATACCCACTTGCATCCAATAACTTTCTGATTCTTTGGTCTTGGTACTAGTTCCCAAGTTTCATTTTCAAGTAGAGCATCATACTCTTCTTGCATTGCCTTCTCCCAATTCTGTTTACCTTTGGCTTCTTCATAAGTGGTTGGATCTTCTTCTGTTTTAACAATGTAGGCATAATCTTTTGTTGTTAGGAAAGATGTATCATAACTATACCTTATAGGCTCTTTCCTTTCTCTTGTAGATCTCCTGATTTCTGCACTTCTTGAAGTTTCAGCCTCATTTGATTCTGGATCAAATCTTGGCCCTTCTTCTACATGATCCTGCACTCTACATCTAGAGTCAACTTCATCAACAATTTCTTCACAAACTTTTACCTTTGCCTTTCCTTTTCTTTGAATTTCTTCAACACCTGCATACTCATTTGGTGATCCTGTATACCACATGTTTTGCTCATCAAATGTTACATCTTTAGTAACAAGAAATTGCTTTGTGGATGGACTCCACAACCTGTAACCCATTTGTCTATCATCATATCCAATAAACACATACTTCTCTGCTTTTGGTTCTAGCTTATGTCTTAATTGTGAAGGAACATAAGCATATGCAATACATCCAAATACTTTGCAATGATCAAGACTAGGCTTCTTACCCCACCATGCTTCATAAGGGGTTCCTCCATCCAAAGCTTTGCAAGGCAACCTATTCACAAGATATGTTGCAGTGTTAATAGCCTCTGCCCATAAGTAATTTGGACAATTCTTTTCCTTCATCATGGCTCTTGCAAACTCTACAAGAGTCCTATTCCTCCTTTCTGCTACTCCATTTTGTTGAGGGGAGTACCTGCAAGTCACTTCTCTTTTGATACCTGCATTCCACAAATAATCATCAAACTCTTTTGAGAAATACTCCCCCCCTCCATCTGATCTTAACCTCTTTAGCTTTTGTCCTGTGATCCTTTCTGCATAAGCATGAAAATGTTTAAATGTCTTAAAGACTTCTGATTTGTCCTTGATTACATACAAAGTAATCCACCTGGTTGCATCATCAACAAACAACACATAATATCTGGATCCATTTATGCTATAGTCCCTTGAGGGACCCCATACATCTGTATGAACCAATTCAAGCATGTTTGAATACTTGTACCCTGATTTGTTATAAGAACTTTTATGTGCTTTACCTAGTTGACAAGCTTCACACTTGTACACCATATGTTGCCCTTCAATGTTTGGCAATCCAAGCACTACCTGATTCTTTGACATCTCCTTTATAGCTCTCTCATTGAAATGACCTAGCCTCTTATGCCATAGGTCTAATTCAGACACCTTTTGACCTCCATAGGTAAACAATGCATGTCCCACATTACCTTGGACTTTGAGAGTGAACAATCTTCCTTCCTTTTTACCTGCAATTATGGTTCTATATCCCTGATTTGGATCTTGTACATAGACACCATCATTTGTGAATCTTACCTCATATCCTTTCTCCACAATTTGCCCTACACTTATCAAATTTTTAGGAATAGTAGGAACATAAAGTACCTTGCTCAGAAGTGTACTTCCACTCTTTGTCTTCACTGATCCAATGCTCTCCACTTTATGTTTGGTATTGTCACCTGTTTGAACTGTATGTCCATTCACCCTTGCTTCCATATCAGTCATCAAGGATAGATTCCCACTCAGATGGTTGCTGCACCCTGAGTCAATATAAAACACTCTTTGATCTTCTCCCATTGATTCATGAGTTGCATTCAAGATAAGAGTCATGTCATCCTTCTGATCTGATGCATAATTGTAATAATTATTGTTGTAGGACTGAGATTGGAAGTTTCTTCCACCTCCTCTACCATATGATGTCCTACCACCTCTTCCTCTGAAATTGCCTCTTTGGTTTCTGCCTCCTCTACCTCTTTGATTATAACTCTGATTATTGTATCCTCCACTTTGATTGTTATACCAACAATCATTTGCCAAATGATTTGTTCTGCCACAAATCCAACAAGCTTTAGCATTATCTTTATTCTTACCTCCTCTTCCTTTACCTCTGAAATTTGTCTTCCCTTTTGTGAAGTTGGCTTGATTTGAATTCCCTTCATCATCATTTGATTGCTTTCCCTTGCCATTCTTTTTCTTGTCTTTGGAGTACATAGCTTGACTTGTACTTCTATCATTGTCTCCTTTAAGATCCTGCTCAAAGGTTAGCATATGTCCTAGCAATTGATTAAGGTCAGGAGTAAAGTGATCAAGTGACAACTCTATAGACAAGATAAAAGGCTTCCACTTCTCATCACCTCTTAGACCTGTAAGTATTTGTCTTACCAACTTTTCCTCTTCAATATCTTCATCCACTGCTCCCAAGCTATCTGCAATATCTTTCATCCTTGCCACATAATCTGAAATTGCTTGTGAGCTCTTCTTCTTGAAAGTTGTGAACTCAGCCCATAGTGAAGACTTCCTAGACTTAGTTGTATTTTGGAAATGCTCTTCCAAGGCATTCCAAACATCTGTAGCACTTTCCAAACCTCTGATGTGAGGTAGAAGGTAATCATTCACAGACATGTAGATGATACTCCTTGCTTGAGCATCCTTTCTCATCCAAGTCTTCAACATTGCAAGTTCTTCCCTAGTAGGAATACTTGGATCTGCAAACTCTGGTTTTTCTTCATCTCCTGTAATAAATGATATAAGATCTTTGCTCATGAGGTGTGCTTCCATCCTCATGGACCATGCTGGATAGTTCTCCCTATCTAGCTTATCAATCTGCAAGCTTTCTCCCATCTTGTATCCACCTGTGTATTGAAAACTTCAAGCTTTACAAACAATGTATGTACCTTTACTTCGAGTTGAACTCCTTTTGCCTTTCTTGATGTCAATTTGTCTTCTCCCCAAGCTTTGACTCCAAGCTTTCACTTCCTGATCCTTCAAGTGTTGAATCTCTTGAATCTGCAGCAGTCGGGATCCTTCTTTTCTTCAAATTGATGTCTCCTGCTCTGATACCACTGATGGAGAATGTAAATCTCCAAAAGAACAACTTACTCTTGTGATTAGAGCACCTCTATACCAAGAGTAAGTCAAACACTTCACTAATTTAGAGGATCAATTGCTAACTTATCAGAAATTAACAAATCTGTGAAGACGGTGATACACAGAAAAGTCTGCTGCACTATTTCTCAACATTGACCTATCAAATCTGTAAAGTTTTTGATGAAACTTTGTACGAAGTATCCCCTAGAGATTGCGCAACTATTCCAAGTTGAATTACTCCAAAAGATTAAGTATAACTTGAGAAATTGATTTCACAAGTTACCTATGTCAGAAACTGTTACTTAGAACAGTCGACTTTACACCTGTAACTTTTAAGACTTGGTTCTCCTTGAATAGAACCCGTTTTACAAAATGCTTCTAGACATAAGTAGCTTATCTTCCAACTTAAAGATTAAGCCCTCACTCATGCAAAACTTTAAACTGTGCTGGGAGAAATGACCAAAACATTGACTTCGAAATATGCGCCTGTTTTAGGAACCTGTGAGCACACTTCACATATGAATGTTCCTACACTTAATTCACTCAGCCTGATTACAATTGGAAGCTGAAACTTTGCACAGAGGTCAAGCAACTCTCAACTTAGACTTGTACAAAAGCATTCCACAATTAATCTACTGTAGAAGGAGAACACGCAGAAACATCGGGCGCAAAACTTTTCATTTACTCAGAGAAAATACAACTGAGTGATGAGAGCAAACACACATTCACTTTCTTCTATCTTATGACTTCTATCTCCCTAATTCTTGACATCTGACTATTGTCACATATGCTCTCATTTGCTCTCATCTATGCCCCGACTTTTCTCAAGGTATTTATAGATAATTTGTACATAATTCTTACTGAACAAAAAATCTAAGTCATCTATGACTATGCTAATGTACATATGTGTATACTTCTCTTGTCCTCTGATTGTGATCTTCTTCCATACTTTAGAAATTGATTCTTCCTGCATCATTTGATCTTCCAAGCCTTCAATTGGTGATTGGTATGCACCAACAATCTCAGCATTGTAGTCTACCAAAATAAGAAAATATGATTGATATTATAGTTCAAAAGAGGTAATGAGACATCGATGGGATAGATTCTGGAAATATTATGATTTGAGCACAGTCTCTTCCATATTATGCATTGCATGGGTCTGAATGGTGATGTGATCTTCTTGTGTACATCCTATCTCTTCGTCTTGCTTGAGCCATTGTGGCCTTCGTGCTTCAAATGTGTCTTGTCCTTCTTCAATAAGTTTGCGGTTGGGAACAGGCTCAGGTTAATAATTTTCCATAGGATAATGTACTCCTCTTCTTCTAGAGCCTCTGGGGGGTGGAGGTTGTTCGTATTGGAGTATCTTAGTTTGCAATTCTACTATTTGTTGTTGTAGTACCATTATTGTAGCTGAGTCGAAGGCTACTGTAGGTGGGGATTGAATTGGCCTCTGAGTGTCCGTAGGTCCTATCTATTGCCATTGTTGTATTTGTGTCAGCTCTTCACATAATTTTTCATGTGCCTCTAGTTAGTTGGCATAATCTTTGAGGATAAGTCAAATATTCTTAGGGGGAACCGCTTGGAATTTTGATGGGCTCATGGTTGCACCTAGGGTATTTACCCTAAACCTCGACAATGGTGTCAAATTTGGTGTCACTCTAGCATAATGATAAGTATCAATGTGATGAGATCCATCTCATAATTGTCAATCCACAGAGATGTGAGGATGGTATGACAACCTCGAGCAAGTGGAATGCACAAGTGAGTGAGTGAGAAGCACACAAGCATGCACACACATATGCATGCACACAAGGCAAGAACAAAGAGTGAAATGGAATCTTTGATTAAATAGAAAAAATTTATCACACTCATGGGAACCTCCTATCTCCAACAAGATAACCTCAAAAATGAGATCTTTAGCTCTTTTTATAGTTTTTTGACTAGTTTTGTCCTTGTCCAGACTTAGTGTCTGGCCTAGTTAAAAAATGGGTTCCTATTCTTATTTGGAGGCTCAATCGAGCTCAAAAAAATATATAGGTACTTCTAGTACTTCAAATGTCTGCAGAAGCACGCGAACAGCACAAGGAAGAAGAAGAAGCTTGGAGCACAACACACAATACTGAATGTATTACCACTATAATGTACAAAGATAAGTAGCCCATGAGGGCAATAGGCGTATATACAAACCGAGGGAAAAAACCTCCTAAAGAGGGAAAAAAGTGCCCCGGTGGTCCTAGTGTGTTCATATCTCCAACCATTGGTATCAAAGCAGGTCATCGCTTCATCTAGGGTGCCGTCGACACTCCTTCGGTTGCAGTCTCAGAATCGCACGAATTTTGGTGAGCATACTCAGCATGTTTTCGAGATCAAAACAGCTTTGCTATGTGGTGCCAAAATCGCTATCTGAGCTCGTTTCGACCTCTGAACGCACTATCATAGTGCTTGTGGAGGCTATTTCATCTTTTTGTGCCAAAGCTATATACCAGTTTCTATTCGCCAGTATAAGCATCTCAAAGTCTGCTACAGGTCTAGCAAAATTCGTCTGGGCAGTTCTGTTCAACTTTTTGAGATACAATCAATTTTCTGCATCAAGGTATTTTTATCACCGGCCATGGCTGAAAGCAATGATGTATTCCGTATGTTGGTTGTTGAGGATAAGTTGGATGGTACCAACTACCCATTATGGGCTTATATGATGCGACATGTATTGGTTGCAAAAGGACTCTGGAACATTGTGCAAGGTGTTGAAAAACGTCCTATCACACCTGCAATTGTTACAACTATAGGTACAGAAATTGAGGCAAAAGGTGTCGAAGATGATGATATTCTGCATATTCCTGTTCATGCTGTAGTTTTTGTTGCACTTACCGCAGAGCAAATTTGTTGGGATGGCAGAGATGCCCAGGCACATGCATTGATAGCTTTGTCTGTCAAACGTGCCATTATTCCTCACAGTCACTCTTGCGGAACAACTAAGGATGCTTGGGATACACTTACCACATTGTACCAAGCTAGAAATGAGGCTCATGTTGCTTACCTCCAAAAATAGTTGGAGAGTGAGCACATGAATGTAGGTGATTCTATGGACAATTTTCTAACAAAGATCAAAGACTTGAAGGAACAGTTGATTTCTGTTGATGAGGTTATACCAGATAGCTCACTTGTGTAGACTGTTCTGAATGGTCTTCCTGATTCATATCAGAGTTTTGCTTCTACTCTTCGGTTAATGATGAAAGGCAATCGAAATGCCTTGTCATTTGAGGAGTTAGTCTTTGTTCTGTTGCAGGAAGATTAGTGTAGGCAGAACAGGTCCATTATGCATGTTGCAGATCAAGCTTTCCTGGCCAGTCAAAAGGGCAAAGGAAAATGGAGCTCTTCAACTAGTAAGCAAAAATATGCAAATGCTACACATTCGAAGAAGGAAGATAAAGATGAGAAGAAATAAAAAAAGCAGAAATTGTTTTGCAAGTATTGTAAAGGGAATGATCATATCATAAAGAACAATCCAAAACTGGCTGCTAAAGAGGCAAAGAAGAAAGAGACTGGAATGGTTGTTGCAGAGGCCTCTACACCAAAAACAGAGTCTGCTAATCTTGTGCAGGAAGAAGAATGGGTGTTTACTACTATTTGCAGTTTTGACCCATCTTCTCATGAGCAGTGCATCTTTGTAGTAGACTCAGATGTTTGGTATTTTGACAGTGGGGTGACCAAATATATTACCTCACAACGTAGTTTCTTCTCTTCACGTGAGCCTGCCCCTACAGGGAATACTGCTACATGCACGAAAAACTCCTCTTATCTTGTTATGGGATTCGGTAAGATCATTTTGACTACTGCTGATGGTAGTTCTTTCACTTTGTCAGATGCTTTATTTGTGTCAGGGATCAAGAAGAACCTATTATCAATTTCTGCATTAGCCAAGATTGGCTTGGTTATGAAATTTGTTGATGACAGGTGTACAGTTCATGATCTCTCAAATGGCCATGTGATTATTGCTTCTGGCATTTTATGTCATGGGTTGTATAAGCTCATAGACTATGAAAGATCTGTAAATGATTTGGCATGTGCAGTACATGATTCTCAGGCTATGTCAGATGCAAAGCTTTGGCATGCATGCTTTGGTCATCTGAATTTTGCTTTGTACACCAACCCTAGTCCTAGGCCCCAACCCATACAAATGAGATCCCAAGGAACTTGAGGACCATGTTCACATCATTTCATTAGAGATTTCCCAATCTTGCACTAGGACATCCACAAGGAGTGACAATTCAAGGATTTTTTCTTAATTGTGGTAAGGAGCATCTCCTAAGGGAGTTCCCAAAGAACCTAGCCAATCCAGAGAAAATCACACCTATTAATATGATTGGCTTAGTTGTAGACTCTAGTGGAGGTACAATTATGACAACCTCAGTGCAAGTGGTAACTAGAGCTGAAGCACTACAACATAACCAAAGCACATGTCAGGAGAAGAGCATAGAAAACAACGAGACTGAGAGCACAACTAAAAAGAGAATGAGACCTTGGAAAGATAGCCGAGAAAAAATGAAACGAAAATGGACTAGCAAAATGAGTGAACTCGAAGAGAGCCTAAAGTAAACTAAAGTGAAACTTATAGAAATCGCATCTCAAATACACCCTCACAACCCACCACCCTCTTTACACCAAGATCACCCTCATATAACCCCATCACCACCTAGAAGAAGATCAGTCTTAGTGGATCCTACTCTTGAGGATTTAGACATGATGCTTAAAACATATCAGGCTAGAATACAAGAAGGGCCAAATGTGATAGAACATGACAACTACCACCCTAGATTTGAGCTAGAGATTGAGAGAACCAAGTTGTGTGCAAAAATGGTAGAACTGCCACAAACCATGTTTGAGGCTAGTTGTCTTTTCAATTGCACTAACTCAGCCAAGTCACAATTGCATTTTGATGGATTGCTAGAGAGACTAGAAAAAATGATAGCAAAATAAGGAAAGCCAAAAACATCACAAGTGAGTAATGCTAGAAGTGATGGATAAGCTTGCCTCCCTAGGATGCTTATACTCCTAATTCTATTGATTTTGGAATGCCTTCTTCGATGCATGATTACTCACAAGAATTCCTAAGAGAGATTCAAGAGGAAAAATGGGCAAAGGAGAGTGAGAATCCACCTCCAATTGAGTTACTAGATGATCTTCATGATCAATTTCCACACGACATTCCCTCTATCTATGAGGAACAAGAGGATACCCAGTCTAGTGAATGGTTAGACTTTGAGTCTAATCTTTGCAAGAATTGCCTCCTTTCATAGGCCCAATTGAATCCAAATCGATCCATATAAGAGCACCCACGGTCATGGTAAGAAATGAAACATTAGTTGTACCTAGAAACATAGATCTAGTGAAGAACATCAAAGTGCAAAGTCATCTCACTTTAGAGGAGCTACTCAAAATCAAATCGGAACTTTGGAAACACATATCCAATCAAGTGGCAAAAGTAGCTAAAACTCATTCCCAAGTAGGATCACAAAAGACAGTACTAGAAATACCCTTGGATAAGATAGGAAACATGAGCAAAGTAGAGGAAGGAAATACTTATCTCCCCATAACTTATCAGGGCTACATGACAAAAGCTATCTTAAACTCAAGTGCAGGTGTTGCCATTGCGACCACATCCTTATGGAATCGTTGGGGCAAACCGGCACTTAGACCAATGAGAGTGAAGTTGCAAATGGTAGATGGCCACATCAAGAAACCACTAGGATTGTTGGAAGGCATACCTCTCACCACTTGTGGCATGGAGTTTGAGCATACTTTTACCATATGTGAATTTGGAAGGGACCACGTATACGAGATGATCTTAGGTAGACCATTCATGAGACAATTGCAAATAGTGCATGATTGGGGAACCAATTCTTTGTACTTGCAACATTTAGGAGTCACCACTAGGGTCAATCTCAAGGACTACTCACACAGAGATGTACCCCCGATACAATGGAACCTAGTCGATAGAGCAACAGATGACATAGAGTCAGTGCACTCCATAGGATCAGGATACTTTTGTATCCATGAAGACACTCACTCACTTATGGATGTGCAAAGTTGCAGTGGAACAAGAGAAAAGATTATCCACACGAGAGTAGGTGATAAGAAGAACCCTAAATCAGTTCAAGACACAACTTATGCGCCCATAGTGTTCCTAGATGAAGAATTTGAACCCCATGGTTGGAAAAAATTCTAGCGAGAATGGACATAGCTATGAATGAAGAACAGTGGACTCCACATTGTGATGAAGATGGCTATGACATTTAGTCTTCACAATTAAGCCAATCATGTATGATTTGGTGATTGAAGAATGTGACCCTTGTATGAGTTAACCTAAGGAAGATAGTGATGAAGACAGAGAGTCCACCCTCATGGAACCTTTCTATAGTTCCGAGGAAGAATATCTCTACCTAATAGAAGTCACAACTCAGAAAGAGAAAAGATCAAAAAATGAAGATACATTAAGATTGAACAAGAAGAAGAAAAAAGAGCAACCTAAGCAAGATGCTCAAGGGCACCAAGATATCACATGGCCGTGTGTCAAGCGACGAGTATGAAACCTCACTGAATTATTGATAGGCATCCTTTCATGATGTTAGAATTAGGACAGGGAAAGAATGCAAGAACCATAAGGACCTTGATTGACTCAGGTGCTTTCACTAGTGCAGTTAGACTTTCTTACTATCAAGATTTGCAATTAAGTATGAATCCTATAGAAGCTTATCTCATAGGATTGAGAGGAGTGGAAACCCCTTGTCTAGGCGAAGTGGAACTTCCCATCTCTATCCAAGGTGTCCATATGACAGTTAAAGTGCTAGTGTATCAAGAGGAGGATCTCATCGAACCTCTCATCTTGGGCCAAGATTGTAGATATGACCACGTGATAAACTTAAACCTAAGAAGTGAACTTAATTAGTTCTGGGTGAACTAGCAATGCATCATAGTTGAGCTAACAAATCCCACACATGGTCCTTCCAAGAGCACCCATGAAGGTAAATATGTTCTTGTCCCAAGCTCTATAATGTAGAAGGATGTTGTTCTCAACAAAATTATTAGAGATAAGGCGGAGCTCTCTTCTTTTCTAAAGACAATCAAGAGAAAGCATGATAAACGGTTCAAGAAGTAGAGGATGCAGAAGACTAAATCACATATTCAAAACATAGGCCATTGCAAGAAGACTCAAGGAAGGAGGCATATTTGGAGGAGCAAGAGTGAACAACCATCTACCCCCTTGTTAGAACCGTGAATATGTACAATGCCAATGAAGCAATCCAAGGAGACAAGAGATCCATATTCTAGGAGTCCGACTGGTCAAGTCATCTCCATCTGGATACCTAAGCAGTTAAGGAAGGTAGATCCCAACACTAGATGAATCTGGGTGCCTAAGACTTGGTTACACACTCAACTTGCCACATGAAATCCTTTAGATTTGAGGCAACGCTCACATGCACTCACCCTACCAACATTGAGGTTAAAACAAGTCTTCGCAAAACAAGCACGTGCACATTCACCTAGTATACTTGGAAATGGGTACCCAAAAAGTCTCTAGATCCAGTTATAGTCATCTCGAAAACCTTTAAAAGCAATCACTCAAAAAATTTGTAATCCCATAAGGAAAGTCTAGAAATTTAAGTCTGATACTAAACCACCTGATTTAACATTGTAAATTAACTATACATTGTTATGTGCATGCAGAGTTACTTGCATTTCTAGAATATGCATTCAATTCATAACTACCCCTACTAACTCACAACATAACTTTACTCAAGCGCACACTAACATAACACATTGAGTCAAATACATCATGTTGGTATTGCACGAGGAACAAGGTCTCAACTACTCTCTATGGAAATACTAATGTGGTTCATTTCTTCTAGTAGATTCATAAGACATCGACAACCTCTTCCATCATGACCGAGGCAAGAACAAGTTGGCAACCGATTGACATTGAGAGTTTGTTGGTATCTGAGCTCCCTATAGAGAGGCCAGTGAAATTTCAACATGTAAGGTAGATACCTATTCAGGATCCTCTTGCTAGATGCACAGAGAAAGTGAACATCCATCACATTGGTTCAATGAGATGCCATGACCACTTGGCAATGCTAGTTACATTTGGGAATCTAAATGCAAGTTCAACAATGTTCAAGGCCGGTTTCAATTCTTCTCAAGGGAGTTCGAATAGCTTCAAAATATTTTGGAACTCCAAGGAATTTGGCAATGGGCAGGGCTACATGACTACTTCTAGGAACAATTGCCCAGACCTGATTTTTCGAGATGTTATTACCTTGTGTCTACATTACAAGCTAGCACTATGAAAGAAGTGCCAGGAACATTCGTGATCCCTTCTCTACGACATAGCAATGAAATGAAAAAGTTCAAACTCACCCAGAACTTGGTTCGAGAAGTTCTCAACATGCAAGGTGATCATATTCCTTCAGATAAGGAAGGTTTCGTGCATGAGAATATGAAGAATAGGAAGATAGTGAAATTGAAGGACATGGCCATGATGACACCAAACTTATCAGTGCCACTCAAGATCTGCATGCAACATTTCGCTTTTCAAGGGCAAGACCACTTCACTTAGCCCCACAAGAAGATTTATTTTAGTTTGTATGTAGCGACGACTACAAGATTAACATCAATCCTCCCATCTAGATTATTGACCAATTGTATGTTGTCTAACAATAGATGGTTTTGTAAACCAGTACTAAACAAATATTGTCCAATCACACGCATAGTTTATAAATGTCTATCCTATGATGTACCCATAGAAAGGGCACTCACGTGGACCCAACTTCAGCTCTTTAAAGGAAGGAAAGCATCCACTCACCAGTCAAAGAGGATGCTCAAAACTATTCCTTGTGTCCAACCTAGAGATGTGAAACAAACTCCAGCAGTATCATCAATCGAAGAAGGCACAATTTCCCCATTCACCATTCTTCTCCCTCGTTCCATCATAGAAGGGACATCAGAAGGTGGTCTAGAGGTTCCTTTGATGCCACAAGATTTCAAATTTCAAGTTACAAGAGCATGGAAGATCTGACAACCTTTGACTTTGAGCATCTATTAGACACAACTCTCTGATGTATAGATTTACTCAGACCCAAATACTCCCATGGGAACCTCCAAACAAAGGAGTCAGAGCCAACAAATGGAAGGAAGACATGTACAGTGGGAAGACGACCAACAAAGAACACTTTGTAAACAACTAGATCAACTTGAAGGTGAGGAAGAAGAAGTATCCACTAGAGCTCTTGCCTACACCACCCAACTCCATGGAATACTCCATATTATGGAGAGTCTTTGATCCCAATGATTAATTTTTGAATATAGCATTAGAATACTTTTGACCCAACTCTTAGAAGAGGCAAGTGTAGATCCTCAACTCATTGATCTCTACAAATGCTCTCAAAGACATGTGGAGTAGTGGAGGCCATATGATACACAGTGCAAACACCACATGCGACATATGATCCATATATCTTACATACCCACCAAAGGCCTAGGAAAACTATTCAAATTCCCATGACTACCATAGCGATGACGATAGTAACACCCAAAATGATCGACATGATTTCTGACAAAGATCAAGGATTTGAAGGAAGAGTTGATTTCTAGTGATGAAATCCTTCTTGACAGTTCACTTGTGCAGACAATTTTGAATGGTCTCCCTGACTCATATGAGAATTTTGCTTCTACTCTTCATTTGATGATGAAAGGCAAGCCAGATGCCTTAGCATTTGAAGAGTTATTTTCTGTCCTATTGCAGGAAGATAAGTCTAGGTAGAACATGTCTATTATGCGTGTTGTAGATCAAGCTTTCCTGGCTAGTCAGAAGGGCAAAGGTAAATGGAGCTCATCTACTAGTGAGCAGAAATTTACAAATGTTGCACATTCAAAGAAGGAAGACAAAGATGAGAAGAAATTAGAAAAGCAGAAATTGTTTTGCAAGTACTGTAAAGCAAATGATCATGTCATTAAGAGCTGTCCAAAACTGGCTGCTAAAGAGGTAAAGAAGAAAGAGGTTGGAATGGTTGTTGCAGAGGCCTCTACAGTGAAAACAGGATCTGCTAATCTTGTGCAGAATGAAGAATGAGCATTTACTACTGTTTGCAGTTTTGACCCATCTTCTCATGAGTAGTGTATGCCTGCAATAGACTCAAATGTTTGGTATTTTGATAGTGGGGCAACCAAACATATTACCTCATAACGCAGTTTTGTCACTTCACTCGAGCCTGCCCCTATAGAGAATACTGTCACATGCACCAACAACTCATCTTATCCTATCATGGGAGTTGGTAAGATCATTCTGACTACTGCTGATCGTAGTTCTTCCACTTTGTCAGATACTTTATTTGTGCTAGGGATGAAGAAAAATTTGTTATCAGTTTTTGCATTAGCCAAGATTGGCTTGGTTGTGAAATTTATTGATGACAGATGTACAGTTCATGATATGTCAGATGGCGATGTCATTATTGCTTCTGGCACTTTATGTCATTGGTTGTATTAGCACATAGACTATGAAAGATCTGTGAATGATTCAACATGTGTAGTACATGATTCTCAGGCTATGTCAGATGCAAAGCTTTGGCATGCACGCTTTGGTCATCAGAATTTTGCTACTTTGCTACGCCTACAGAAATCTGAAATGGTGTCCTCTTTGCCCAAACTTGAGGCACCTAGTAAACATGTATACGAATGCTATATTTTGGGAAAAATGCTGCGTTCCTCCTTTCCAAAAGATGGTTCAGTTCGAGCTACTAAAAATTTAGAGCTTGTTCACAGTGATTTTTGTTGGAGATAGTCGTCTACGGAAGCACGCGAACAACACAAGGAAGGAGAAGAAGCTTGGAGCACAACACACAATAATGAATGTATTACTAGCGAATGTACAAAGATAATTAGCCCATTAGGGTAATAGGCATATCTACAAGCCAGGGGAAAAAAACCTCCTAAAGAGGGAAAAAAGTGCCCCAACGGTCCTAGTGTGTTCACACACATCACTACCTAAATATATCAAAAAATCCCCCCTGGGAGTGATGTGATGAACAAGGAGCCGGCACTCATGTATAAGGAAGTGCCAAGCTATGTGGAAATCACTCCACAAAAGGAAGTAAGCCCAAAGCTTTATGGAAAGCTTCAAACTTCTCGCTAGGCAGAGCCTTCGTGAAAAGGTTTGCAATGTTCTCCTGCGTGGGCACATATGCCAAGTTGATCTCCGCAGTAGAGAGCCTCTCCCTAACATAGTGATAATGCACCTCAATGTGCTTAGTGTGAGCATGGAACACAGGGTTCCTCGCAACTGCCAATGTGCTTTGACTGTCAGTGAAGATGGTGGTGGCAGAAGATTGACCAACACCCAAATCAGCCATAAGGCGTCTGAGCCACACACACTCAACAGTCGCTGTGAGAGCTGCCCTATACTCAGCCTTACAACTAAAAGTGGCCATAGTAGGCTTCTTCTTGCTCAACCAAGATATACATGAGCTACCAAGCATGAAGCAAAAGCCACTAGTGGATATATGAGTGTCATAGCAACCAGCCCAATCAGAGTCAATCAAGCATCCAATAGCCTACTAATAGAGAACAACATCAAATGCATATCTAGCATAATGAAGACTCAATCGTAAACATGTCTCCATAGGAGTGGCAATAGGCTTACAGTCTTCAAGGCCATAACGCTGCAATAATGTGTCAATATATTTTGTTTGACACAAAGCCATTCCACCATCAACTTGCATAAACTGAATGCCCAAATAGTGATGCAAATGCCCCAAATCAGACATCTCAAATGAGGCATGCCATCAGCCTTAAAATCAGCAATATGCTTCTCAATAGGACCGGTGAGTAGCATATCGTCAACATAGATAAAAATGATCAGAAGCACATCATTAACATGCTTAACATATAAGGTGCTTTCAATTGTACTGTTCTCAAAACCATGTGCAATCAGATAGGCATGTATCTTCTCATACCAAGCACGTGGTGCTTGCTTTAAACCATATAATTCCTTCTTTAACCTGTACACCTGGTTTTCATGCCCTTTTTGCACAAAGCCACGGGGCTGAAAAACATACACTTCTTCATGCAAGTCACCATTCAAAAATGTTGTTTTAATGTCCAATTGATGTACATTCCAACCATGATGAGCTGCAAGTGCACAGATGCTATGAACTGTAGTCATTCGGCAAGTAGGTGCAAAGGTCTCATCAAAATCAATGCCTCTTTCCTACGCATAACCCTTTGCAACAAGTCTAGCCTTATACCTATGAACTATACCATCAGGCTTACGCTTCAGCTTGTATACCCACTTAGTCCCAATGGCCTTCTTGCCAGGAGGCAAGTCACATAAAGACCAAGTACCATTCTTCATTATAGTTTCATATTCAGATTGCATAGCAGCCATCCAATTTTTTTTGTGCTTCATCAAAGGAAATAGGTTCATTCTCATCAGAGAGACTAGATGCAGCCATAGCATAGAAATCTGATGCAAAAGAGGCATTATGAGAGCCTGAATGAGTACGATATGACAGAGGTGCATCTAATTTGTTGTCACGCAAAGTCTGCACCAACCATTTTGGCATAGTTTATGGCTGCTCAATATCAGCTCTCTCATCAACTAGTGCATCATGTAAATCTGCATCAGAAATGGAATGATCTACATCATCACATGAAACCTGCAAAGGTTGAGAAGTTGCCTCATTGGGACCAGCACTAGACTATCCATCTGTAAAAAGAGGCAGCAAAGTATCATACATGTCTTTGGAGCTAAAAAATGTCTCCTTAGTACATGAAAGCAATGACTGAATAGCATCTTCCACAAAAACAACATCACGGCTAACCAGAATGCATTTAGACTATGGATGATACAGACGATAGCCTTTATTTTCAAAATTGTACCAAAAAAAATATATTTTACTACTTTATCATCCAATTTTCTGCGACGTTGTTCAGGCACTAATGCATATGCCAAACAACCAAAAACACGCAGATGAGCAACAGATGGCTTGCGATCATGGCAAGCCTCATATGGAGTGATAGACTGCAGTGCTTTAGTGGGACACCTGTTAAGTCATATGTTGCACACATGACAGCCTTAAGCCAGAAACTATGTGGTAAAGCCTGACTCTTGCCCATACAACTCGCCATCTCCATGAGTGACCTGTTCTTTTGTTCAGCAACTCCATTTTGTTGAGGTGTATACGGCATTATACACTGGTGTTTTATCCCACGTTCAGCCAAAAATGTATTAAAATATTTATCCTTCTCCAATTTCTCTACTTGTTGACCCAACTCATCCATTGAAGAATATAAAAAACTTTGAGAGTTACCTCGAATAGGTATATAGCCCTTTGCTCTTGCCTTTGTGAATCTACCCCTTGCTTTGTAAGTTCTTTTTTGTTTTGCTTTAGCTCCAACCTTGTTGATGAAGCTTTTGCACAAAGTTTGCTATGATACCAAATGTGGAGAATGAGTTCTCCTATCCACAACAAGAAGCATATAGCGAGCCCTTGTAGGTCTAGCACTTGGACAAACAACTACACATTAAATTGCTTCTTGCTCTCAATTCAAAACTAAAATTAAGCTATGGCTTTATTCCATCAAAATAGACAAATAGAGCTTTCCAAAAAGCTGTAAATAACTTAATTTGGATAAGTTTTAATTAGGAACCTCAACTGACGAAGATAAACTACCTATCCATATAGCTATGCTAAAGAACTGGACTTCACTCTTGGGCTCATAACTCACAGAATATAGATCCTTTGAAGGAGATATTTGAGATAGACAAAGTAAACAAGAAACCTTTCCAATAAGCTAAAAATCACATAATTTGGATATTTTTTGGTTGGGAAAGTCAACTGACCTAAATAGACTACTTTTCCATACAAGTATGTTGAAGAACTAGACTTCACCCTCGGACTGGTAACTCACAGAATATAGAAGATTTGAAGGAGATATTTGAGATAGAGAAATAACATAAGATAAGATTTTCAATGAGTGTCTAAAATCAAGAAATGGTTACATATACACTGAGATATGAGCCTCACAATATGACTGTGTACAAAGTGACGTGCGGCTAGAAAGAGTCTATGAGAACACAAAATGACAAAATGGAATATAAGGTCAAATCCGACTATTAGGGGCTCTTGCCTCTTTATCTCCTTGTTAATAATGTGCTCCCAATCCACTTTTATAACCAAAGAGCATGTGAAGAAGTGATCCATGGTGCTCTACATTGTAAGGCCCCCATTATGAGGAGAAGCCATTGTGAGCACTCGAACATTTGCAGAACTCTAACTTCCAAGTTAGATGAGGTCTATGTGTGACCATTCATGGTAATAGATGATCTTTGTGAGCCTAGCCATTAGGTTAGGTAGGCCATAAACTTTCCGGCCATCAGGTTGTCACTCAAGGAAAAAATAAAGGCCTTGTGGCATCATGTGGTTTCTCCATAGAAGTTTAATGGAGAGAGTGCAGAGAGGGGAGAGGGGCTTGCCCCTTTTGTGTGGTCCACAAGGCCTATCCCCCCAGCCCATAGGGCTGAGACTGTAGGACTTCTGGTCATGGAGATATTGTTGGATTGTATATCTTCTCGACTATTTTGTATCTCTCAACTACATTTATCTATACCGAATTCCCTTGTAAAAGCTATATAATCATGGCCTAGGTTGAGCTTTATAAAGCATTATGCACTAGTAAGCCCTTCATCTAGAGTCTATCTAGATCGCCATCTAAGCTCCACATTGGGAGTGCATGGGTGGACAACACCATCATTGTAACTGCATTACTCTTGGCAATTTGAGAATTTGAGTTCTCTATCTCTTAGTCTATGTCCATCTTTGTTTGTGATTTTCTTTCAACTCTATCTATTGGTCTCTTCTATTGTGTTGTTATTTTCTTACATGGTATCATAGCTCAGGAGGCTTTGAGTGGTATAGAAGCAAAAATGCAAAGGTTGTAGAGCTTTCAATGACAAAAGAGAGAAGATGTCAAGCAGTGCATCATCATCTACAACTGGGAATCAAGGTGGTTTGTCAAGGGGAGTAGATGGAGCACAGAGGAGCAACAATGATGGTGGTCATGCCAACGTTGTGGATAGGACCACCAACCTTCATAGAAGCTAAACTTGGTGGTATGAACTAAACCCTATGGAAGTTTTAAATCACTTCTATCCTTGATTCGTATGAGCTTCTAGAGATTTTTCTTGAGATTGATCATGAGTCCCAAGAAACTCCTGATCCAAATAATCCTGGTCAAATGATTCCTCTTGATGCTTATCTTTTACATGCTTAGAAACATAGAAATGCAGATGCACTCTATGCTCTAGTCACAAGTACTATTGATAGTGCTCTGACTCTCATTCAACATACTACCCAAGCATGTGAAGCATGCAACATATTGAGAAATCAATATGAAACTCGTAATCAGATACAAATTCAGAACTTGGAGAATTAGCTAGCACCAAAAAGGTTTGCTGAGGGGGGAAACTATAGAGGTGTTTATCGCTCGCATAAAGAATCTATGAGATCGAATGGCGGGAGCAGTTGTACAAAATTCTAATGAGGAGCTAGCTCGACGTTGTCTTTGAATCTATCCACCAAAGTTTGATGGTATGGTAACTACTCTTAATACTCAAATCAGACCTCAGCCACTAATGTTTGAAGAATTCCATGCCTTACTCAAGGAGGAGGAGTTGTGGTTCAAGACAAGGAGTGGTGGAAGCAAAGGAGATGCTACATTCATAGAAAATGCCAAAGGAGGCAAAGTAGACTCGTCAAAGGATGGAGATAAAAAGAAGAATGACAAAAAGTATTTCAAGGGAGATTGTTTCCAGTGCAAGAAAAAAGGCCACAAAATCCAAGATTGTCACATTAAGAAGGCAAAAGAGAAGAATTGCTCTTCAAAAGGTGTCAAGGACAAGGGGTTTGCCAACACTGCAGAAATAGAGGTTGAGTTATTTGTTACGATAGAGGGGGCATGCTCCTCGGTTGAAGATCCAGGAAGAGATGACTCATGGATGTTTGATAGTGGTGCCTCTTGTCACATGACGAGCAGAAAAGACCTTTACAATTCCTTACAGCCTCTAAAGGAACCCATCGCAATAAACATAGGCAACAATGCAAGATGTCTTGCAAAGATCAAAGGTACAATTTCTTTCATTAACTCTCATGGGGATGTTAGAAAGGTTTCAAATATGTTGTATGTTCCACAAATAAAAAAAAATCTACTTTTGGTAGATTCTATAACTGATCAAGGTCATCAAGTATCTTTCAGTAAGACATGAGCTAAGATTATGGACATTAATAACAATGTTGTTGGAACTGGCATAAGAAGGAACAACCTATATGAGTTATCTGCTCTTACAACCACTACAAGTGTGGGCACAAGTAAGGTATGGCATGAGAGACTCTCCCACATCAGATACACTGTAATAAAGGAGATGCATCACAGGGGTATGGTTGCACACCTACCATCAATTGTAGAAATGAAGGACCCATGTGAAGCTTGCATTATGGGCAAGCAAGAGAGGAAGGTGTTTCCACAAGAAAGCAAGAATAGAGCAAGTTATCCTCTAGAGTTAGTGCATGCTAACTTGTGTGAAAAAATGCCTACACAAGCCTTGGGTGAATGTTCCTAGTTCATGTTACTTGTCGATGACTATAACAGGATGATGTGGGTGTACTTACCTTCATGATAAGGTTCAAGATTTTGCTAAGTTTAAAGAATGGCTTCAACTTGTTGAAACTGAAACAAGGAAGAAGATGAAGAAATTCAAGACAGATGATGGTGGTGAGTTCACATCAACAGAGTTTGAAGATTTTTGCAAGAGTAGAGGAATCAAGCATCAACTCCATTGGCACATATCCCTCAACAGAATAGTGTTGCAGAATGTTGGAATCAAACCATCATCAATTTGGCAAGGTTCATGTTAAAGGGAAAGGGTTTGCCTAATCAATTTTGGGTAGAGGCTATCAACATTGTTGTCCACATCTTGAATCAAAGCTACACCAAGGCACGTGATGGAAAAACTCCACAAGAGGCCTACACTATTAAAAAGCCATCGGTTTCCCATTTCAATGTATTTGGAAGTGAATGTTATGCACATGTTCTAGATAGGGAGAGAAACAAGCTTCAACCAAAAAGCATCAAATGTATCTTCTTAGGGTACAAAGAAGATAAGAAGGCTTATAAGCTTTATGACCCTGAGGCTCAAAAGATCATGTTGCGATGTGGTGTTTAAGAAGGAGCAACCACATGCAGTGGAGGAGGAAAAGAGAGCTTCCACTTTATCATTAGGGGGAGGGGAAACCCACTATGAACCTGGCCCAAGAGCTATCCCTTCTACACAAGAGAACCAAGCATCATCTTCTGATGATGAGTTTGAAAGTCACCAACTTAAGTTGTCACCCAAGCAGAAAAGCCATTGCCACATTGGGTGAGGAAGCTCCATGATTATGCAGTTCCCACCCCATAGTCACTAGAACAGGTTGCAGATGGATTGAGGCAATCACATAGATTAGAGGAAGAGAGATAGGCAAGCACCCATATTGTAAACACAACCTTGATGGTTGAGCTCATTCAAGAACAAGCAAAGGAACCAACCAATGTGGAAGAGGCACTCCATGACCAGAATTGGAGGGCTGCCATGCAAACATAATACAACAATATCATGAAGAATGGAACTTGGGAGCTAGTGGATCAACCCCCTAAGCATAAAGTCATTGGGACCAAGTGGGTTTGGAAGCTAAAGTACAAGGTTGATGGTACTCTGGAAAAGTGCAAAACAAGACTTGTTGCATAGGGATACTCACAAGTTGAAGGCATTGACTTTTGTGAATCATTTGCCCCAACTGCAAGAATGACTACTATCCAAGTAGTACTAGCTGTGGCTGCACATAAGCGATGGCCAGTCTATCACATGGATTTCAAATCAGTGTTCCTGAATGGAGACCTCAAGGAGGAGGTATATGTGTCTTAGCCACCAAGGTATGAGGCTCCCCATTGAAAGAACAAGGTATTTAAGTTGAAGAAGGAATTATATGGGCTAAAACAAGCCCCTAGAGCATGGTACCGATGGATAAATTAGTATCTTTTGGATCTATGTTTCAAAAGATGTGCTTTTTATGCTATCTTGTATGTTATAGAGAGAGGAGAGAAGACAATTGTGCTTGTACTCTATGTAGATGACCTTGTGATTATAGGAAATGATGATGCTCTTCTTCAACAAACAAAAGATTCCCTAAGTTCAAAATTTGAAATGACAAACTTGGGCTTAATCCATTATTGCTTAGGCCTTGAAGTTTGGCAAGAACTAGGGAAAATTTTCATCTCTCAACAAAAGTATGCAAGAAAGATATTGAAGGCATTTGACATGGAGGATCGCATTCTAGACCTATGGAGATCAACATAAAATTGTCTATTGAAGATACTTCACCTCTAATAGATATAGGAAGATACAAGAGATTAGTTGGAATTCTCATTTACTTGTGCAATAGCAGATTGAATATCTCTTATTCTGTTGGAGTAATAAGAAGGTTCTCTAATAAGCCTTGTCAATCTCATTGGAAGGCATGTATGCAGATACTCAGATATATGAAAGGAACCATTGATTATGGTATTCTTTATGAAGAAGGATCATCTCTCGTTGGATATTGTGACTTAGATTGGGTAGGAGATATTGATACTAGAAAATCATTTTCTAGATATTGCTTCTTATTAGGATCAAGGATTTTCTCTTTGATCAATAAGAAGCAACTGACTTTAGCATTATTTTCTATTGAACTTGAGTACAGAGCAACATGTGTTGTAGCATGTGAAGCAGTATGGTCGAGGAGGATCCTATGGCACATAGGAATACAAGGACAAGAGGCTACAGGGTTGAAGAGTGACAACCAAAGTTGCATGGACATCGCCAAGAATCCTTGTTCAGGGAGAATCAAGCAAAAAGAAGAAAAGAAGAAGACAACGAAAGAAGCTTCAATAGAAAGATCATATCTGAAGACATATCTCTGCAAGAAGCCCCGCAGGGGCACAACACCCATCTCTACACAGAGCCCCGTAGGGGCACGCATCAAGGGAAAGCACGAAGGTGGAAGGAGGGACCAGGGCCAGGAAAGTATCCATGAAGAAGTGCAAGAAGATATCTAGCGGTTTCAAAACCACAGGAGGGTGCTTCAACCTCTTGATCTTTGGAAGGACCAGATCGAAGACTGAAGCATCACATCCTCATACCTTCCACTGGTGGCGTGCGTGGCAACCCGACTTATTAGGCAAGACAAATACATCAGGCCCAGAGGATGTAAATCAAGAATTAAGAAGAGGCCATCAAAACCGAACACCTGTTTAACCAACAGGCAGAACTGACCAAGGGTTGCGGGCGATGAAAAGAAAAGAACAGGCAGTACAAATGCATCAGGCCCAAAGAATATAAAAGAAGAATCAAGGACAGGGCCCCTAAAACGTAATGCCAGTCTAACCAGTAGGCCGAACTGACCAAAAGATGCATGCAGACAACAAACTAAAGACAAGAAGTAAAGCCTGTCAAGGGACGATAGAGGGGGAGAGTGTTGCAGAGCAAAAGAGAGCACAAGGCAGAGAAAAAGACGGGCCCCAAAATTTTTCCGATTTGGACACCCAATTTTTGTATTATAACCATTCTTGTAATATATTTTCCGATGTAAATGCACTAGAGGAGTCCTCTAGATGCATCCCCACAGAAGATTAGAAGCTTACCCATGTAAATTAGTAGGAAATTAGTCTTTTAGTGAATAAAGTGCCGGTCTCTTGTGTGAAAGGACCATTTTTAGGACACAAGTATATAAGTCAATTTGTGACTCTTTGTAAAGACTTTTGGCCATTGTGAGAATCAAGAGCACAGAAATTCCGATTTGTGTCTTCTCCTCTCTGTATCTTCTTCCTTGTGAGCTTGTATGCTTGTGTATTGCTTGGAAAGAGTGTAGGGAAGTGTTGTCTATCCATGAAAGTGTTTGTTTACTGTTGTTAAGGTGTGTGCGAAGTGTAGGAAGTGCTGAAGTGTAGGAAGGTCATTCCCACGACTCAATATTTTGCTCATAACTTGAAGTAGGAGTGTCAGAATTGAGTGAAACTACTGCCATTGGATGCGTCTTCTAGAGAGCTTCGAAATGCATATGCTATTTGCTATATTTGGAGTTCAGAGCTGAGAGAAAAGCTCAATTTATTGTTGGTTGCTGTTCCAAGTATGGTGACACCATGACTGACAGTTGAAGCTTGTTTGGATTAGTCTTTGCCTTGTTTGCACTCTTTGAGTAACTCATTTGCATTGATCATCATTTGAATGCATGTCTTCATACACTCGGCTAGGTTTGTATACTCATCGGATTGATAAATAAAGCGTGAATCCCCACTATATGCACTTGACGGGGATTGAGGTATAGTCTCTTTCTCCACAAGTCCCTAAGTTGGTTCTTAGGTACACATGTTTTTTGGCACCGTTGCTGGGGAGTGTCGAATCAAACCGAGGCATTCGTGTGATGGTAAGTAGCTTTTTGCATTGAAGTGAGAGGAGGAGTAGTGATTTTCTCTTCTTTGGTAAGTCACATTCAGCCGCACTTACTACTTCTCACTCTTGAAGTGTGTGTAGTGAGTTGTTAGTCTAGGGAAGTGAGTGGAATGAGTAGAGTAGGAGGAGTAAGGGAGTAGGGTAGGTAGTTAGAGTAGCTTTCCATCCTTGTAGTGTTGTTCTATTTTCAGTGAGTAGGAAAATTCAAGAGTATAAAAGTAAAAAACTGCCATTTTGTAAGTCACTTGTGCTCAAAGCAAGTATCGTGAGAAACTGTGGCCGAGTATCATGGACGAGGATATGAGCATTCTAAGCTATGCAAAACGAGTCAGGGGTAGTAGGGAGCTGAGATAGAGTCCTAAGGTAAGCACATGTATCATTCTCTCAACTTCATTACATAAATCAAGCTATGCAAAACGAGTCAGGGGTAGTAGGGAGCTGAGATAGAGTCCTAAGGTAAGCACATGTATCATTCTCTCAGCTTCAGAAGAAAACGATCTGCAACAAGTATCGTGAGGGTCTTACAGGGGGTAAAAAGTGTGTTTTGGGTGATATAGAGAGTGAGGAGAGGGTAGATGAACCAGGAAAACAATTGTCTCCAACCAAAATTCAAAAAACTCCAGCAAAAATTTGAAAAAGGGTCAAGTATCGTGTTCTCCCGCGGTCGAGTATCGCGATACCTGACAAGTATCGTGATCTCCTATGGTTGAGTATCGCGATACTTCCCGAATATCGTGTATCATTTTACTCCCGATCACGATACTTCATGAAGTATCGTCTATCGAGTATCGTTTTTTGGAGTATCGAGTATCGCTTTTCCCTGTGTATCGAGTATCGTGTGTAACCAAGTATCGTGTATCGTTTCTCAGCGATCGTGATAATTGACAGAGATCGTGTATCGTGTGCATCCGAGTATCGTGTATCGTGCTTCTATCGATCGCGATACTTGTCAGCGATCGTGTATCATGGTTGCCCAAGTATCGTGTTTATCCGAAGTATCGAGTATCGTTTTGATTGAAGTATCGAGTAACGTTTTTCTCCGAGTATCGAGTATCGTCGTTCCCGATCGCGATACTTCATAGGTATCATGTATCGTGTGAGACAAGTATCGTGTATCGTTCTATCTGAGGTATCACGTTTATCGAAGTATCGAGTATCGTCTTTCTCCAAGTATCGAGTATCGTTTTATTGAAGTATCGTGTATTGTTTTTTGTGGAGAATGAGTTCTCCTATGTGCAACGGAAGTGTGTAGTGAACCCTTGTATGTCCAGCACTTGGACAAACATCTGCACCTTAGATAGCTTGCTGCTCTCAACACAAAACTCAAATGGACTTGATACTTTAGTCAATCAAAGTAGACAAAGAGAGCTTTCTAACAGCTATAAATGACTTAATTTGGACAAGTTTTGATTAGGAAACACAACTATCAAAGATGAACTACCTATCCACACAGGTATGCTGAAGAACTGAGCTTCACTCTCGGACTAATAGCTCTCTGAATATATATTCTTTGAGAAAGATATTTAGTACAGAGAAAGTAGACACAAATAGCTTTCCAACAAACTAAAAATCAAGTAATTTGGATGAGTTTTGATCAGGAAACTCAACTCATCAAGATAGACCAGCTGCACACATAAGTACGCTTTAAAACTAGACTTTACTCTCTGAAAGATAGCTCACAGAATATGAATAATCTAGATGAGATATTTGAGACAGTGAAGTAGATGCCAAGGGCTTTCCAACAAGACAAACATCACGCAATTTGGATATGTTTTGGTCGGGAAACTGAACTGACCAAAATAGACTACCTATCTACACAGGTATACTAAAAAACTAGACTTCACTCTTTCACTGATATCTCACAAATTACATAAGCTTTCAAAGAGATATTTGATATGCATAAATTACACAAGATAATCTTTCCAATGAATGTTTAAACGCACACAATGGTTACATATGCACTGAGATATGAGCTCTGCAATAGAGCTGTGTACAAACTGACGTGCGGCTGGAAGGAGTCTAAGGGAAAACCAAAATGACAAAATGGCTAGATCCGACTACTGGGAGCTCTTGCCTCTTTCTCTCCTTGTTTTGAATGTGCTCCCACTTCACTTTTATAACCAATGAGCACGTGAAGAAGTTTATGCCTCCTTCTTAACTCACCACTTTCTCCACTACATGCTACTAACTACAAGGCAAGGTATTGTATCTCTTACGCATCATGAAGTTTTGACTAGACTTTTTCTTTTCTTATTTTTTCCTTTTTTCCTCTACTTTTCCTTTATCTTTATATTTGGTAAATTTATCCAAGCATGTCTCATATGAAAATGAGCTTGTACATTTATCTTCAACACTCCCCCTCAAGCTCATTTGGGAGTTATCTTCATCCATGTCCTGCAAATTTATCACATCCTTGAAGCCTTTGAGTTTAGAAGCATCCAAGAACTTTGTAAAAATATCTGCAACCTGCTCTTTGGTTCTAATGAACTTTATCTCCACATCTTTGCTCAGCACCTTCTCCCTTACATAATGGTAGTGGACCTCTATGTGCTTGCTCCTTGCATGAAACATAGGATTGCTTGCCAAGTAGATACTTGACATGTTATCACCATATATAGGGATGGTTCCAACTTGCACTCCAAGATCAGCCAAAAGCTTTTTAATCCACATTGCTTCACATGTGGCAAATGCTAATCCTCTGTATTCAGCCTCCATAGATGAAAGTGCAACAGTAGGTTGTTTCTTTGAGCTCCACGTGATAGGTTTGCTTCCTATCATGAACACATAACCTGAGGTTGATCTTCTATCTTCCTTTGAGCCTGCCCAATCAGCATCACTAAAGCCTTTGCCCTGCAATTCTTCATCAAACTTGTAAAACAAAGCATGATTAACTGTATGCTTTATGTATCTCAACACTCTCTTGGCTGAATTTAAGTGTTCACTTGTTGGGGCTTGCATAAACTGAGAAAGTACACCAACAACATAAGACAAATCAGGTCTTGTAATGTTTGCATAGATCAATGATCCTACAATGCTTCTGTATGTCGTTACATCTTCCAATGGTTCTCCATCATTTGAACAAATCTTTGTATTTGTGTCCATGGGTTGAGTGAGTGGTTTGCATTCACTCATTCCAAACCTAAAAAGAACATCCAACAAGTACTTCCTTTGCATCAAGTAGATGCCACTCTATTCATATACAACTTCAATTCCTAAAAAATATTTCAGCTCCCCAAGATCTGAAATTTTAAACTCCTTACCAAGCTTCCTTTTGATATCTTTAATCCCTATAACATCGTTTCCTGTTATGATGAGGTCATCCACATATATGCAAATATATACCTCTCTATTTTCTTCCTTCTTCATGTACAACGAAGGATCTGCACTACTTGGGTTGTATCCACACTTAGTTAGATACTCTACCAATCTCTGATTCCATGCTCTTGGTGCTTGCTTCAAGCCATAAAGTGCCTTCTTCAACCTGCAAACAAAATCTGGATGGTTTTCATCTTCAAATCCAACCGGTTGACTCATGTATACCTCTTCTTGTAGTTCTCCATTGAGAAAGGCATTTTTGATGTCGAGTTGATATAATGGCCATCTCCTTGAAGCACCAATTGCTATTAAGGTTCTGATAGTTCCCATCTTTGCAACGGGGTTGAAAACTTCATCATAATCTATGCCTTGTGTTTGTTTAAATCCTTTGGCAACTAATCTAGCTTTATATCTAGCTAGTGAACCATCAGCATTCCTCTTTATTTTAAACACCCATTTGTTTGGAACAATCTTCATACCTTCTTTCTTTGGCACTAGCTCCCATGTGTGATTATCTTTGAGAGCTTTGATCACCTCTTTCATAGCTTGCTTCCATTCCTTTTGTGTGCAAGCTTCTTCATATGTCTCAGGCTCTTTGTCTTTGATAACCTGCATCATGTATGCAAAATGTGTCGCCATAAAACTATCATAACTCAACCTTTGAGTTGGATACCTTGTCCTTGAAGATCTTCTTTCATTGCCTTTAGAAAGTTGCTTCTTTAACCTATTCAACTTTACCATCGGAGTGATTACCTCTTCATATTCTTCTTCACTTGCATCTACCTCACTGTTTGGAGTACCACTTGCTTCTTCGGCTCTACTATGAGCTGAATTTGGAGACAAAGAATGGCTCCCCCCCCCCCCCATGTTGAACATTCTTCATTTGATGTAGATGCCTCTGGACCTGAAGCCTTTGTGCTTGATTGTTGAACTTCTCTTTGATTTGTTCCTACATAATCATCACAATCTTCTTCAAGAATCTTTTCCTTTCCTTTATCTTCATACCATGGTCTTAGTTCATCAAAGACCACATCTCGCGAGACTCTTAATTCCTTTGTTCTAGGGTTGTAACACTTGTATCCTTTTTGATCCGTCGAGTAGCCGATGAAAATGCATTTTTCTGACCTTGGTTCCATCTTTGTTCTAACTTCTTGTGGAATGTGAACAAAGCAAACACATCCAAACACTTTGAGGTGTGTAAGATCAGGTTTCTTACCGGAATATACCTCTTCTGGAGTCAAGTGATGTATTCCCGATGTTGTGCACCTATTCATCAAGTAAATGGAGGTTGTGGTAGCTTCAGCCCAATAGTACAATGGTACCTTCATCTCGTTGAGCATGCATCTTGCAATTTCAGCAATTTGCCTATTTTTCCTCTCAGCTACTCCATTTTGTTGTGGTGTATACCTACAAGTGAATTGCCTTTTGATCCCATTCTCTTGTAGAACATATGAAAATTCTTTGGAGAAGTATTCTCCTCCACCATCGGACCTTAAGGTTTTGATAGACCTTCCTGTTTCCTTTTCAACTTCAGCTTTGCATCTTTTGAATATAGAAAACACCTCTGATTTTTGCTTCATACAAAACAGCCATACCTTTCTTGAGTGATCATCAATGAAGGTGACAAAAAATCTATTACCAGCCATTGATGCCTCTTGGGTTGGTCCCCATACATCCATATGTATCAAGTCCAAGACATTTGGAGCCACATAATTGCTCCTCTTGAATGGCTGCCTCGTTTGCTTTCCTAGTTGACAAGCTTCACATAACTCATGTAGTCCAATGCTATTAAATTTTGGAAGACCTCTTACCACTTCATGTTTGCTCATGTCCTTCAGCTTTGGAATGTTGATGTGTCCTATTCTTTTGTGCCATAAGTCCAGCTCTGAAATCTTCTTGTTCCCACATTGAATGTACATGACCTTTCCATGTGGATGTTGGACATCCAAAGTGAACATCCTTCCTTCTCTTCTACCTCGAGCAATGACCTTGAAGCCTTCCTTTGGATTCTTTATGAAGCACCCATTCTCATTGAATATGACATGATAACCCTTCTCTACCATTTGTCCTACTGAAATCAAGTTCTTTGAAATTGTAGGACCATGAAGAACATTAGATAGTACCTTTGCTTTACTTACATCTCCAAGCCTTATATCTCCAATATGTTCAATCATGTGTTGAGTATCATCACCTGTTTCAACACATCCTTTTCCACTTGGTACCTGTAGATTAGTGAACAAACTTCCTTGGCATGACATATGGTTACTACAACATGAATCAATCTACCATTTCTTGTAATCTTCACAAGAGCTTCTATACTCATGTCTCATTGCAAGTAGTGTGTCCTTGCTTCCTTCACTTGAGGTGCTTGCATAGTTGCTTTGGTTCCTTTGATTGCCTCCATTTGGTCTTCCATTCTTCAACCAACAATCACTAGCATAGTGTCCTACTTTACCACAATGATAGCATGTTATACCTTTATGAGAATTGTAGGAGCTTCGGCCTCTTCCTCTACTTCTACCTCGACCTCTTCCTTGTGTGTTGGCATTTGATGCATCCTTGTTGTCTTCCGAATTGTTTTGATTGTAGTTGGAGTGGTTGTGACCTCTTCCTTTTCCTCTTGAGCCTCCTCTTGAGTTTCTTCCTTTTCCTCGACCTGCATATAACATTTGGTTGTGGCTGTCCTTTCCTTTGGGACCACCGAAGCTAAGCTCTTCTGTGACAAGATGAGGGATTAGTTGTTCAAAACCTGGATATACATCTTTCAAGTTAATGGAAGTTATAGAAGGCTTCCATATTTCATCTTCTCTCAAGCCATTGAGAGTATAACACACAAGATCTTCGTCTTCAACCGTTGTGCCAATAGAAGCTAAAGCATCCCTTAGCTCCTTAATCTTCAAAGTATATTCAGCTATGGATTGACTCGAACTTTTCTTGATTGTGTTCAACTCATTCTTGAGTTGAAGTTTCCTAGCTTTGGAATTTGTTGAATACATCCTTTCAAGAGCTTCCCAAGCATCCTTAGCTTTCTCTAGATGTTGAATATGCCCTACCATGGCATTAGTAATGACTTGCGAAATGAGGAACATGACTCTCCTATTCCTCTCTTCCCATTCTTTTGCTTGCCTCCTTTGGACTTCGGTGGCCATAGCTTGATTGATTTGAGGTTGAGCATCATCGCCGCTCACAATACCCCACAAGCCTTTGCCCATTAGGTAGTTGGTCATTCTAAACTTCCACACGGGATAGTTATCCTTGTCCAACTTCTCTACTTGTTGACCCAAGTCAGCCATTGAAGAGTATCAAAGACTTTGAGAGTTACCTCGAATAGTTATAGTCCTTTGCTCTTGCGTTTGTGAAGCTCCCTCTTGTTTTGTAGCTCCTCTTTTGCTTTGCTTCAACTCCAGCTCTGATCATGAAGCTTCAACACCAAGTTTGCTCTGATACCAACTGTGGAGAATGAGTTCTCCTATGCGCAACGGAAGTGTGTAGTGAACCCTTGTATGTCCAACACTTGGACAAACATCTGCACCTTAGATAGCTTGCTGCTCTCAACAAAAAACTCAAATGGACTTGATACTTTATTGAATCAAAGTAGACAAAGAGAGCTTTCTAACAAGCTATAAATGACTTAATTTGGACAAGTTTTGATTAGGAAACACAACTATCAAAGATGAACTACCTGTCCACACAGGTATGCTGAAGAACTGAGCTTCACTCTCGGACTGATAGCTCTCTGAACATATATTCTTTGAGAAAGATATTTGGTACAGAAAAAGTAGACACAAATAGCTTTCCAACAAGCTAAAAATCAAGTAATTTGGATGAGTTTTGATTAGGAAACTCAACTCATCAAGATAGACCACCTGCACACATAAGTACACTGTAAAACTAGACTTTACTCTCTGAAAGTTAGCTCACAGAATATGAATGATCTGGATGAGATATTTAAGACAATGAAAGTAGATGCCAAGGGCTTTCCAACAAGACAAAAATCATGCAATTTGGATATGTTTTGGTTGGGAAACTAAACCGACCAAAATAGACTACCTATCTACACAGGTATACTAAAAAACTGGACTTCACTCTTTTACTGATATCTCACAAACTACATAAGCTTTCAAAGAGATATTTGATATGCATAAAGTACACAAGATAAGCTTTCCAATGAATGTCTAAAACCACAAAATGGTTACATATGCACTGAGATATGAGCTCTGCAACAGAGCTGTGTACAAACTGACGTGCGGCTGGAAGGAGTCTAAGGGAAAACCAAAATGACAAAATGGCTAGATCCGACTACTGGGAGCTCTTGCCTCTTTCTCTCCTTGTTTTGAATGTGCTCCCACTTCACTTTTATAACCAATGAGCATGTGAAGAAGTTTGTGCCTCCTTCTTAACTCACCACTTTCTCCACTACATGCTACTAACTACAAGACAAGATATTGTATCTCTTACTCATCATGAAGTTTTGACTAGACTTTTTCTTTTCTTATTTTTTCCTTTTTTCCTCTACTTTTCCTTTATCTTTATATTTGGTAAATTTATCCAAGCATGGCTCATATGAAAATGAGCTTATACATTTATCTTCAACATTTTTGGGCAGATATCGAGTATCGTCTGGCTCAAAGATCGAGTATCGTGAAATTTTGAGTCAAGTATTGTTACTTGAGATTTCATATTCAGTCCTTTTCCAGTCAAATTCTTCTAGAATTCTGACCCATAGTGAAGAGTTCTAGAAGCTAGAGGTTAGCAAGGGCTGATCAGAGCTTTTAAGTGGATGAACCTGAGATCTGGAAGAACCCTAGGAAGCTGAAGGAGTGTGATCTCTTCTGTAGGAAGTGTAGTTGAACCAAGTAGCCGCTCACATTATTCTGAGACCTCTAGTGAGTCAGAAGAAGAAATTCCTATGTCTTCAGAGGATATGCAAAACACTGTACCAATGATTGGCATGATGTCAATTATTGAGGGAGAATATCGAACCTCTTTAGAATATGTGACCACTAATCAACATGAGATCCCCATATACCTAGATGGACTAAATCGATCAGTGGCCAGACTAAAGAAGGCTTCAGAGGCTTACATAGTGCCTAGACCAGCAGTCAAGTATGCGGGAGGATTTTACATGGACAAAAGGGATATCCAGTATGTTGTCACCGAACACCCTGAAAACATTAATGAACTTGGGGAAGAAAACAATGCTCATAAACCTAATGGTGAAGGAAATGAAGAGCAAGTGACCACACCTAGAGGGAGATCTACTGTTGTTAGGGGTTGGAGAGGAGACCTGATTCCCCAGGATGACTCCTTAATGGATGTATATTTGATTAATGGAATGGAGCATCTCCTTAGAGCCCACTCTTCAATATGGGAAGCAGCCCCTAATCCAGTTACTGTCTATGAGTTACAAGATCCTGACTTTCCCACCATTATCACATATTTGGACAAGAACCAGAGGAGGTATTGGCCCCTAACAGATTCAGAGAGAGCCGGGTTGAAATATCAGAACATTCCAGTGTTTCCCCTGAGGGATCAAGCCACTACTTCACAAAACCCACATGGAACCTCTCAGAATAATTCATTTCAACAGTCAGGACAAACACAACAAACTCAAATCCCGGTTAGACCACATGTGTAGTTTTCTATGCCTGCAAATAACCCTAATTATCGGCCTCAGCCACCTGTTGACCCATGGAATGGAATTCCTGCTCCAGTCAGACCACCTGTAGCAAGAGGACCTGGTATCCCCGTAGGAAGACCAGTTTTCCCTGTAATGCCTAGACCGCCTGAAGGAGGAAGAAGATTAAGGCCAATTCAAGTGGCCAAATGCATGAGAAATGACTATGATGGCTCGAGTGAACCTTACAATCATATAGCTGAATTCAAGCAAGTAATCAGAGCCGAACAAGTAGAAGATTTTTTGATCCAATACGAATCTTTCGGTCTAACTCTGACAGACACATCTTTAGCGTGGTTCCAGCCATTAGATCCAAATGATTTTCAGAACATGGAACAAGTCTATCAAGAAATGATTGAAGAATTCACTAAATCCGGAATTAAAAATAATTCTTCTTCATTAATCCATAGCTTTAAGCAAGCTTCTACGGAATCAGTGAGATTGGCAGCAAGAAGATTCAAGCAGTATGTGGATCGATGCCCAGTAGAAGAGACACCTACCCAAAATAAAATGGTGTAATTATTTTTGGAAGGATTATTGAAGGGATCATTAAGATCTCTGGTGTATGTAAAGAGAGTTCAAACTTTGCAAGAATGCATGAAAGAATGTATTGACCTAGAGGACAATCTAGCGGAGGATCTGAAGATACCTCAAGGTAGTATGAAGAGTGAAGATTCAGCAAGTAGCACATCGAACCCTAAGAACAATGTTGAGGAAATAGCCGACCTAGTAGCAAAGAAGCTGAATGTCCAAGGACAGAGGAACTACCCCAACAACCCACCACATTTGAAGGAGAAATTGACCAGTCAATTGGAGATTAAGGCGGAAGAAAAGGAGATGTCTGATGAAGTAAACAAAGTAAAAATCCCAATCGATAAGGTTGGAGATTTTAGTGAGGGAGATGAAGGAAATACTTGCCTTCCAATTACCAACAGGGGTTACATCACCAAAGCCATTTTTAGATACAGGAGCTGGAGTAGGAATAGCAACTAAGGAAATTTGGGAAAAATGGGGAAAACCAGCTTTAAGACCAACAGCATGAAGATACAAATGGTAGATGGACACACTGAACGACCCTTGGGATTATTGGAACGAGTAGTTTTTACCACTTGCGGAGTTGAGTTCGAGCACACCTTAGCAATTTGTCAGTTTGAAAGGCCTAGCAATTATGAAATGATACTTGGAAGACCTTTCACGAGGCAACTAAAGGTAGTGCAAGATTGGGGAAAAGACGCGGTATACCTACAGCATGAAGGAACCACCACAAGAATAAATCTCCACACATACACGTATCAAGATGTTCCCCCCTTACAATAGAATCAGATTCATAAGGAGGAAGATAATCAGTCGATTCATAGTATAGGTTCAAGCGATCAATCATGGATGAACGAAGACACTCATCTATGGATATGCCAAACTGCAAAAAAGGAGGAGGATAGGAGGAAAGGATGGCAGCAAAAGCAAGGAGTTGCTAGATCAGTACAAGATCCAGCCTATATGCCTCAAATATTCTTAGATGAAGAATTTGAACCTCATGGTTGGATGGAGATTTTAGCTACTCTCGATGTGTGTGTAAATGAAGAGGTAATAACCATGAATGAATGCATTGATGAGGAAGGATATGATGTTAGTCTATATGTGGTAGTCCTTCAGGAGGCTGAAGAAGGAGAAGTCATAGAAAAGGAATGGAAGGAAGACTATGAGAGCATTGAAATGGAGCAAGAACACATGGAAACAGAAAATGAAACTCAAGAAATAAGTGTCATAGCTAATGAAGTAAATCAAGAACCAACACATGAAGAGGAGCTTGGATTAGAAAAAGCAAAAATTGATGAAGAAAACAAGCCCCAAGACCAATTTGAAGTACCCGCACACTTCAAAAAGTATGAAGTAGAAGAGAGAAGAATTGCTATTCAAATGCCAAAACGAGAAGCACAGCCGGGAATAGCATACGACAACAAAGAGCAAACCAAGAAGATAGTAGTAACGTTAGAGGAAGGAGAGGAGCGATGTACTTTCATAGGACAGGATGTCTCAATGGAGGAAGAACAAGAGTTAATACGCCTCATAAGGGAATATCGGGATGTCTTTGCCTAGACCTATAAGGACTTGAAAGGAGTAGATCCATCTATATGTGCTCATAGAATCCCCATGACATCCAAAGCCAAACCTTCTAAACAAAGACCGTACACATACAATGATGTGTACTCAACAAAGATAAAGGAAGAGATAGATAAGTTGTTAGATGCTGGATTTATATATGAGATTGAACACATGGAATGGGTATCACCTTATAGGAGAAGAACTCATGGCTAATTTTAGAGCCACTGAAAACTTAGGTCAACAGAGGACACAACCATATTTGAATGTGGGAGTAGGAAAAAAGGAATACCACTTAGTGGATGCTCTCATTGACACATGAGCCGCCATAAGTTGTATCAAGTATTCATTGTCACAAACACTCAAAGAGGAATTACGTCCATCAAAGGCACAACTGATTGGAATAGGAGGAAAGATCACCACGTGTATAGGAGAGATTACCTTACCTCTACACCTTGGCAACAACACTATGGAACAAAAACTCTTAGTATGTCACGATCAGGACTTATTGGAAGAGCTAGTGCTAGGTCAAGATTGGATATACGAATATGAAGTGACTATCCAATTGGCTTTAGGATACATCTCAGCCAAGATAGGACATCGTGAAGTATTCAGCTTGTTAGACGAACGCCCAATCAAAGCCGCAAGTATAGAGCCAAAAATTCACTCTAATGAACACAGTCATGAATGTATGTTCACTAGCACTATGGAAACCCCTTCATCAAGTGTTTCATGTGAGGACACACCGAATTCTGCTTGCACACCGTCTTCTAATCTAGCAAGTCACCAGAGTACCATTCAATCTGAAACCAACCTTAGTGAAGCACCATGCACAAGAGAGACTAGTTCTCAGGATCATCACAAGTCTGTACCTATTAGAATATACCCCATTCCTCACACTAGACAAGCTTGGATAAGGAAGGATCAAGTAGCTGTATATCTCCTACAACAGAAACATCGTCGACATCAGAACAATCCAGCGAAGAAGCAGACAAATGACTTTGGACGCCGAGATCAACAACGAATTGCTAGACGGTGGATTCCAAAGAGAGTAATAGCCGCCCAATCGGACCGAACACAAATATGGATTCCCAAGCCATGCGCTCAAAGGACAATCATTAAGAAGGAAGAGTCAAGGCTCAAGAAAAATCAGTATGCTCCAAAGGCAAGACAACCAAAGATGAACAGCTGCAGGATAGAGAAGGAGTATACATTTGCACCAAAAATTATTCCAAGGTTCAAACATCAGCAAAAGCAGACGTACAACATAAGAAGACCTACATTCATCAGGAATGTTGAAAATACAATTCATCCCAACAGAGTGAAGCGGATTTGGATGCCAAAAAGCACGACGAGCTGCATGCATCAAACAAATACTTCAAGTTGCACACATTGGGAGTTAACATAATCCAAAGTATGCATGATAGGGCCACATTACAAGGCCACGCATTCGGCACAATATTCTTCTATGTCAGGATAGTGAAGCACATTTCCCTCTTGGGAAATAGGAGAGCACTTGTACATAATTTAAAGGAAATTACTAAACAAATTAATAATCGCTTCGGCTATGAACTCACTTTTCTGTTTTTCTTTCAGACAAAAACATAAAAATACCTAAAAATATGAAAAAAATCCCAGGTATTACCTTTCTCACACCCACGGGGAAGGGACGACACAATTCACTTGGAGCAATGTCAAGCTTATGAAAGACAAATGAAGGAGGATTTGTGATACTATATGGCCATAATTCATACTCTATATTGAGTGCAAATGGCATCTACTAATTCCGAAGCTACGCAAGAGGAAGAGGTCCAGCTTCTTCCACTAGAATCCATAACAAAAGCAAGAGGTCATTGGTTTCTGGATGACCAACTGGTGTCGGACCTTATTTTCATGGCAACCATAAAGATCATGGATAGGGATCACTACTTCCCTATTATGTCGCAAGACTTCAAGACTATTATACAAGGATTACCTCGCATGGTGGATGTCTGGACACAAGCAGGAATCGAGGCATTTCTAAAACTGCCTATTTATTTGCCAGATTTTCAAAGATGCACACAAGTGATGAACACACTTCAGCCTGTAGCGAATAGGATATCAGTTCCTGAGGCACGTGTATTGGACAAAGTGGGTACTTGGAAAACCATACAATTCACTCATGAGTTAATCAACAAAGCTTTTGGATGGAATCAAGAAGGAATCACCAATGTCAAAGAGGAATGTCATGATCCAAAAAAGAGATCCTTTTTGGACATTAATAGAACTGATATCGAAGATGTTGTTCGCTTAGTGCACCAGCATTTCTGGTTCCCAAGAATGCATAGATACACTGCACCTCAAAAGATTGTTGTACAACTACTATCTCATGCAATGAAACAAGTTGGAAATAAAGTGAATATGACTCCTTATGTCCAAGACCGACTATTTGAAGCAAAGAAAAAGTGGGGTCAGAAAAAGTTTCTAAATGGCAGTTCTGCTTTGACCTTACTTATATATGAGGCACTTGATATGAAAAACTACCTACGTGAGATGCCAACCTCAGAAGGGTTAGCCAAATATGCCAAGTCCGCTACGGTTCCCAAGAAAAAGAAAGCACCTATTGCCATGGAAGAAGCAGGAACCAGTTCACAGAAATCCATGAGGGGTACAAAGTGCCTGAGAGAGGAAGAAGCCCAAGCTACACCTCAGTCAAAGAGGACACATACGTTACCAAAGATTCCTGTAGCACAAATACCAATCACAAAGAGAGACCTCTCCGTAGCCCTAGAAGAGACACATCAATACATGCAAGGGCAAGTGAATCTAAATATTCAAGGTCATCACTACAGACAAGCGAGTAAAGAAAAGCAACAACAGAGTAAAGAAAAGACCCCAGAACAAGCCGCCAGATATAAAGCACTGGGCTTAGAAGATTCAAGCTCCAACGAAGAATCTAGTCCTGAGAAAGATACATTGGATACTGATATAAGGACAGAAACTCATGAGGAAGAATGGACGGAAATTAATCAAGTTGAAGTCACACTTGACAACCGACAGCCGCAAGCGAAAAACATAGAACAACATGTGGACAATGTGCATGTGATTCAACTAAATGACCAATCAAAGATAAGTGTGAAGGAAGTTCCCGTGAATAATAAAAACTCCCAGGCCACCTATCAAAGAAGAAATACAAACTCCAGTGGATGCGGAATCAGGTTTACTACAAAACAAAGTGCCAACTGTGATCGAGGTGCCAGACGATACACCACAAAGCAAGATAGACCACATGGAGGCTGAGCCAAGCATACAACTTCACATTAGGCAGCCCCATGACACTACATTACACATAGCACAAGGAAAAGATGTGACAACAGGAGCAGAACCGAGTATCCTGAAAACATGGTTAAATGTGGATGTCACACAATTGAAACCTGTGGTCAAGCAGATGATACAAACGGCCATGGATACACAGCAACAGATGATGGATACAGATGCAGACTATGACAAAGCCATGAGGGAAAAGAATCAGTTCCAAATTATGAGTGAATAACTATCCGCACAACTAATCCAGGCCCAAAAAGAGATTGCAGACAAAGGAATGGAGTTACTCAAGGTAAAGACGCAATGTGATACATTGATGACCCAACATCACCAACTCCAGGCACAACTCACAGACCTACAAAGATTACATGAAGCCAGCGAGGCCGACAAAGAGAGAATGAAAGCTAGAAGCACCTTGCCCAAAACCCAATTAAAGGTATACATGGAAGAAAATGATAGTTTACGAAATAGAACTAAAGAACTCATGAAGTCATTGCTATATGATCAACCTCTCGAAAAGCAAGAAACAACAGATGTTGATAAGAAAGAGTTAAGAGACCAGATTGCAAAATATACAGAATTGCTACAACAAGAGCAAGCATTAAGAACTGAATGGAAGCAGAAGTACATTCAAGAAACAAATGAGCTAAAAGCAGTTGAATACAGCCCATGGGAAACTTGCAACAAGTTACAGCGAAAACATGGACAATATAGCAGAAATTGGCAATGAACTGCTTGCACAGAAGGAAGCGCTCAGAGCAGCAATGCAAGAAGTGAAAGAAAAGAATGAACGCATAGCACAATTAGAGATCCAACTCAAACAACAAGCACCAATCGGGACACCAGTAGAGCCAACAAAAGAGAATCCTACTGACGAGGTAGAGGTACGTCCTCTATCTCCCCTGATTTATAATTCTCCAATACACGAACCGATGGCGGGCATACATGATGATCATCCAATGCCATATACTGCAGAAATAAGTCAGAAGGAACAGGCACTAGTGGTGTCCCGGTTGACAGAAAGGTTTGAAAACGAAGTCATCAAAGTCATGAAAGAAGCAAAGATTAAAGGTAAAGACTTAGAGAAGATAATGAAGCCTTTCAACATTCCGTACGGATTATTGAAAGAGAAAACAAGACACTATATAAAGAAGATTACAAAGACAAGTCTAGACGAGCAGCTAAACTTTAAACATGACACGTTCACTTACACTCAAGAAGAATTTGAAGCTGCACAACCTGTTTGGAGAAGAAAGTTTTTGGAGAAACATCCTACACTACGGGTGCATTGGCAAGCAGCACCATATTTCCTACAGGTAAACCCTTCATTTTGTCCTATACCACGTCGAAGAGAAACCAAGGAATTTTTGGACATGCAAAAAAATGGTGCTATAAATAAACAGTGGCTGAATTACCCTCTGCTTCCAAGTCCGCCACATAATTATCTATTGACGGAAGAGTACATGGTAAAAACCATTGAATTTTGGCTGCAAAGTTATGCAACAGTACCTGATTTAACTGTAAAGATGACAAATAAAATACTCAGTATGATACTTACAATATTGAAGGTCTTCAAACACGCGGCCTATACATTTTTGAATTTCATTGGTATTAATAAGGGAACAGAGATCCTCATTTTTGATCTGTCTGTTATGCCTAGCCGACCAACCATAATGGCTTATTATTCCAGGATCATGTTCTTGCCAAGTACATATATGCAAACATTCGAGGAATCATTTTTTACAGGATTTTTTGAGATAGATTCCGAAATCTTTTTAAAGATGTCATCTAATTTGAATGCCAGATTAGTGGCATATGAACTGAGCTTCTTTGCCGACCACAGATAGCCACCTAACGATGGAGTAAAGACAGAATAGTGGAAACAGTTAATGATACGTGAAGCCAATTTGCTTAATGAAACAGAGCAAAAAATATATAGAACATACTCCCGTCGACTCTCAAAGCCTGTCGGAGACGACAGAGTTCGAGAGGGGCCAGTGTTCAGGGAGAATCAAGCAAAAAGAAGAAAAGAAGAAGACAACGAAAGAAGCTTCAATAGAAAGATCATATATGAAGACATATCTCTGCAAGAAGCCCCGCAAGGGCGCAACACCCATCTCTGCACAGAGCCCCGCAGGGGCACGCATCAAGGGAAAGCACGAAGGTGGAAGGAGGGACCAGGGCCAGGAAAGTATCCATGAAGAAGTGCAAGAAGATATCCAGCAGTTCCGAAACCACAGGAGGGTGCTTCAACCTCTTGATCTTTGGAAGGTCCAGATCGAAGACTGAAGCATCACATCCTCATACCTTCCACTGGTGGCATGCGTGGCAACCCGACTTATAAGGCAAGACAAATACATCAGGCCCAGAGGATGTAAATCAAGAATTAAGAAGAGGCCATCAAAACCGAACACCTGTTTAACCAACAGGTAGAACTGGCCATGGGTTGCGGGCGATGAAAAGAATCAAGGACAGGGCCCCTAAAACGTAATGCCAGTCTACCCAGTAGGCCGAACTGACCAAAAGATGCATGTGGACAACAAACTGAAGACAAGAAGTAAAGCTTGTCAAGGGACGACAGAGACAAAGAGGGGGAGAGTGTTGCAGAGCAAAAGAGAGCACAAGGCAGAGAAAAAGACGGGCCCCAAAATTTTTCCGATTTGGACACCCAATTTTTGTATTATAACCATTCTTGTAATATATTTTCCGATGTAAATGCACTAGAGGAGTCCTCTAGATGCATCCCCACAGAAGATTAGAAGCTTACCCATGTAAATTAGTAGGAAATTAGTCTTTTAGTGAATAAAGTGCCGGTCTCTTGTGTGAAAGGACCATTTTTAGGGCACAAGTATATAAGTCAATTTGTGACTCTTTGTAAAGACTTTTGGCCATTGTGAGAATTAAGAGCACAGAAATTCGAATTTGTGTCTTCTCCTCTCTGTATCTTCTTCCTTGTGAGCTTGTATGCTTGTGTATTGCTTGGAAAGAGTGTAGGGAAGTGTTGTCTATCCATGAAAGTGTTTGTTTACTGTTGTTAAGGTGTGTGTGAAGTGTAGGAAGGTCATTCCGGTGACTCAGTATTTTGCTCATAACTTGAAGTAGGAGTGTCAGAATTGAGTGAAATTACTACCATGGGATGCGTCTTCTCAAGAGCTTCGAAATACATATGCTATTTGCTATATTTGGAGTTTGGAGCTGAGAGAAAACCTCAAGTTACTGTTGGCTACTTTTCCAAGTATCGTGACACCATGACTGACAGTTGAAGCTTGTTTGGATTAGTCTTTGCCTTGTTTGCACTCTTTGAGTAACTCATTTGCATTGATCATCATTTGAATGCATATCTTCATACACTCGGCTAGGTTTGTATACTCATCGGATTGATAAATAAAGCGTGAATCCCCACTATATGCACTTGAGGGGGATTGAGGTATAGTCTCTTTCTCCACAAGTCCCTAAGTTGGTTCTTACGTACACAATCCTGTTTTCCATGCACGTACCAAGCACATAGAAATCCAATATCACTATGTGCTTGAGTTGAGTGAGGATGAATAACTCGTAACATAGGGTGTGCTCACGCACTTCTAATTTATCAATGTGTGAAGACTAGATCTTAACCTAGTTGCAATCAAGAGCATAACCAGAGGTGATAGACAAGAATCAAGTCGAGTGACAAAAGTGCCTCCCCTCATTAGCCTCCTAGAAGATACAAAAGTGTGTCCTTCTCCAAGCTCAATATGCTATATGCTTGATGGATTTGAGTGTGCATGTATCCAATGGTTTCAAGCCCTTGCTATTCGATGCATCCAAAGATGCATGCTATCCGACATTTCCATAGGTGCAATGTTGTGTGATGCCTCAAACAAGACTGAATCACCAAAGTGCTTGTAACTCCCTCAATAGTTGGCTACTTGATAGGTTCTTTAGCTCATGTCAAATCTCTCAACAAGAATTACAATATGCAAGAGGCCAAAATACAAAAAGAGGAGGTTTAAAGCATTGCACAAAACTCACAAACCTACGAAATTCCCTCTCCAACTATTAATTACCTAAAACAAGAGTTTAATCATATTTACTCACTTCAAAATGATGTAAACAACATGGATGCTACTTCCATAACTCAAAAACAAGTGTCACACACCCACAATCACTCAATAACCTCAATCAAAATGCATAAAGAAGCACAAATACGAATTTGTAAGAAGAGAGCTCACAACTTCTTTCCTTCAAAAAGTCTCTTTACAAGTGACTTCTTAGATTTTATATAAGCTTCTCCCAAGACCCTTCCCGTTTTTGTTTGAAAAAGGTCCTAAAAAAGGGAGAAAACTCTAAAAGTCTTCTTTCTTGCAAGATTTTTTAGGGAAGACGCTTCCCTATAATTACGAAGAAATGCTAATCAAAGCCTCGAATGTATATAGCTCTTCTTTGCTACAAAAATTGATAGGTAGTTTTTACAATGGTAGATAAAAGTACAAGGTCCATGTGTCTAAAAATGGGTAAAGTCGGAAGTAAATTTGAAGAATTTTGAAGATTTTTTGGGTCTTGCCATAGTTGTGTAACACTTGTATCACATATCCTTAAAGGATTTTCAAGAGAAATCCAAAAGCATTAATAGATACTTAGACTTAACCAAAGAAAAGCATGCGACAATTAGAAAACATAAGATCTTGTGAAGGAAGCCCTAAAAACCCGATCAAGATAAGAAAACATAGATGTGATTCCTTTACTTTATATCCTCTTAAAGTATTTAAGTAAACGGTGCTCTATGGAGTATAGCTTCTATATTTAACATAAATATCATCCATACATCATTGTTGGATATAAGTATGATGGTATAGCTTCTATAAATATCATCCATACATCATTGTTGGATATAAGTATGGTGGTATGGGACACTATACTTTGTATCCACGTTAATGCAAGGATGATGGTATGGGACATCAAACCTTGAGATGGTAGGTATCTTTTAGTCTTAGGCTCATTACTCGAAATGAAAGTGAATCCCAATGGGAATTGAAACTTTAGATGGAGTGTAGAACCCATTCAATCTTACAAGACACTTGCACTTGAGAGGTTCATCCATTGCGTATTGCTTCATGATCATTAGCTCATGACTTTTGACATTTCCCATGAAGTCAAGTATTTTGGAAAATATTTTAAGGCAATTCATTTGGATTAGTTATAATTCAGTAGAAGTTGGTTTCCCGAGAAGTGAATGAAACACTTCTAGATTCTACCAAGGCTCTAAAGCTAGGTTAGATACAATAGTGCTCTAGTCGAGAAAAGAATCAATGGAAATTGAAATAAAATCTAATAAAAAACATCTAAGCTAGACATTTTTGGTCAAACTAAACTTAATTTAGCTCTAAACCAAAATGAATTCACAAAGATTTCTCAAACTCTTGAACTACTCACAAATCCATCTATTTTGCTAGGTCCATGCACAAGTAGTAAACAAAAATGGATCCATATAGCAAACTAGCTGGAGGTATTTTAAATCCACATACTTCATATGTTTGTGCTATGGATACCTATTTTGCACATATCAAAACATGGAATTAGGTAGGGATATTTTAGATCCACCTTTGTCATTTTTTCATACTTTGTACCAATTTAGCTACTCACGTGCAAAGCCAGATGGCGTGTAGAATGATTTGGACATGGATCAACCCACACAAGGACAAAGATATTTTAAGGGGGGGAGAATGCGATATAATTATATGTCCAAGCGGCAAAAAATGTGGGATCAAAGGTCCCTTGGAGTTTATCGAGAAATCCTTGGGAAAGTATCTCCAAAGGCATGCCTTGGACCCTTGAGCTATTTTAATTATTTGAGCTCCCATTTAAAAGGTTTCAACCCTAGGATGAATTTCTCCTAAGTCTCGGAGACCTTAGTCATGGGAGAATCTTCTCTAAGTGCCATCTTGAGACGTAGGTGAGAGGAGAAGCCTCATTTGATTAAGTATCCATGTGATACCATATGATACTATGTGTTGGACCATAGGGAGATTGTCCATATGGCGGACACTTGGAGGTGTCCAAGAACATGCACCAGTTGGTGTGGAGATATGTATATGGGTGGAGTTCGTTAGGTGGATAGGTGCATCTCTCACCGCTTGTGAACTTAGAGAATGACTTAGTCTTGCTAACTCATAACTTAGTTTGTTCTTTTTTATGAAATCTTGTAGTTTTGCTTAACAAATAAATGGAACCTTAAAGATTCCTTGTGCCATCTACAACTATTGTAGTGGAAATCATTCTTGTGAAACATAGAACTATAATAGGAATCTATAATGTGAATCATGATTACCAAGGAATAATGAACAAAGTAATTGGCATCAAACGTGACGGTGTTTTGGATTACATAAGCGTTCGAAAAGCTATCAAATGAGAGAACATTTTACAAGCGTGCAACCACACGGAATCTTGTTTCTCCTTTATTTTACCAAATCAAGCTACAATCGAAGAATTAGTCCAAGTGGAAATGATCATTATTGTTTAAGAACCGTCAAGGGAGTACTACTAAGTACCATGACTTGAAGAGGTCATTAATAAACAAAGTACCTTTTGGAGGCCTCCTTTAGGCATAACTGCAAGTTGCTATTTGAAGCCATATACCACAATGGGCCTTTGTACCATAAACTAGTGAATCTTTGGGCTCCAAAGGAGTTAGAACATAGACCTTTGAAGTTTGAAGCATCTCCTCTTAAAAGGGCCTCCAACTTGTTTAACTTTCGACCTCGAGATCCTTGGGCTATGTGAGAGTCATTGCAAGTATTCGATCTATTCATTTGCAAGTTCAGTTCAATAATAATCAAAACCACAAGAAAGCTGAGGATAGACCAACTTTATAAGATTATAAAACAATAAGAAGGCATAACCTTGAAACGTCACCAGCTGGTTTTTTACGTAATTCCAACGTATTCCTCCAAAAGAGGTAGTGTGTCTAAGCGATGACACATGACGAGGAATAAAGCTTATCATGTGACCCTTCAATATAAAGGCCCGGCATACACTAAAGTACTAAGTTTCTGGCGTATATCTTGTTAACAACGTCGATCAACTATGGCGCCCAAAGCAGGGGATGGAGACGCGACACTGCTTCTGGGCTCGAGAACAAGCAATCCTCAGAGGGAGGAGTTCTTACAAGTGGCCAGGCCTTTTTTGAGAGGTGACCTCCACGCCATAGATCCGGCTTTGCCAGGTCTTCTGGCGGTTCTGCGCGAGACTGGAGCAGCGGAATGCTGGCACAAGCATGGCACCTTCCTGGAGCACTTGCAGGACGTTTATCGTATTCTTAAGATCTGGGGCGCCTCTGATGCTGTGGCACGCTGTGGCCTATTCCATTCTGCATATTCCAATTCCTATGTTAATCTGGCGATATTCACACCAGACGTCGATAGACAACGCGTCCGAGACCTTGTGAGTTGTGAGGCAGAGCGTCTTATCCACCTGTTCTGTATAGTTCCACGCCATGCTCTCATCCACGACACTCTTTTATTTCGCTTCACCGATGAAGAGCTCCGTGAGGGTTTGCGAAATCAGGATTCAGAGTGCATTCACAAGCTCCGAGGTATTCTGCCTCCAGAAGGAATAAATGTTAAACATATTCGTTCGGGGGAAGACGTTCAGTTACCTCGGGCTGTTGTTGCGATTTTCCTCCTCCTTACCATGGCAGATTTTATTGATCAGCTTACAGGTTGGCAAGATGCCCTTTTTGGCAATGACAATGGAACGCTCGCCTGGAGTGGTAATAATTGGGCAGCTTTATGGCCAGGCAATGGTAAACCAGGGCTATGGATGAGTGCTATTTCACGGATGGGTGTGTTGCTGAATCTTATACTGAGAGAAGAGAATGTGGAGAGCATTCAGTTACCCCCTGTTTTCAACTATTGTACTGTAGTCCTGGATGCTGAGGATCAAATCAGAGCACGTGATTTGTACTGGGAAGCAGTCCACGTGAAAGGGAGTGGGCTTGAGACACTGGAGTCAGTGGAGCCCCTACTTACGCAAGCTTCTACATACAATCCATGGGTTGGTGAACCACACGTACTTTTGTCACAGGTTTACTTGTCTAAGGGTGAATTTGAGAAGGCTGAGGCTGAAGCCAGCAAGGGCCTTTGTTTGTTGTTGCAGTGGGGTACGAATTGGGACAAACGTGTCTCATGGGAAGGTTGGATTGCTTGGTGCCGTGTGCTGCACAGCAAGGCCCAAGAAAAAGTTTGGAGCCAAAGTGCATGGGATATTATCAACTTAGGGCTGGTTAAATGATTTTCCTGTTGGAGGTTATGCATGGATTCACTTTTAGCTGTGCCATTATTTCTACTTAGAATCCCAAGTCGGTAACCTTGGATGGCTGAGAGTGAGATCGTGTAGTTGTAGTTTTCAACCTGTTCTGATGTATATATAATTCAATAATGATAAATTTTCTATGATTATCTTTGATTAAGTGCTACAGTGGCAGACAGGTCAGACTCTGCACACAATTGGACCATATTCACGCACCAGTGCAATCTGGAAGTAATAATTTTTATATGGAACCTATGTCATGTAGATTTGAGATTCTAGGAATATTGTTTAGATAAGTATTATTCTTTAGTCTAGGCTGCACTAAAAGGAATTGCTGATGCGGTTTGCCTGTGAACATATCCATGACATTTTTTGGATTTCTGAAAGAACAGATTGTCTTTGGTTGTGACAAGTCAGATTGTACTGCGACCCTAGCATGAGCTAGTGGTCAAAAGGGACTGCTGTCATACTGCCATCCTAGTGTGGAGCAAGTGGTCGAAGGGACTTCTAATGTGTAAGTGCTGTATGCCTGTATATGTTTTACATCGGACTGGTGTGGATTTAGGATGTTTCCCCTTAAAAAACGGATCCAATAGCCTGTCAGGTGAAGATTTAAATATTCCAGATGTGAGTTTTTGATGACTGATATTTTTTGCACGAGTGCACAATCTGAGTAGCTCAAATATTTTCACATTCTTCGTTTTCTTTAATGAATGAAGGTGCGATTTAACGTAGAACACTATTGTACTTAATGGTTTTTTGTATGTATGGAGACTCCTGATTATATAAGAACAGTGTATGTATAAATGGCCCAATCTCATTCACAAGTTTTTGAGCTGTTATTAGTTGGAGGTTTAAATAGCTTATGGTGAAAGTATTGATTGTACAGAAGTTACTGAAGTGTCTATCAGTGCCCTCTTGAAGCTTATATTTCGACAGTATTATCCGTAGGCAGACTTGAGTGGAAATTCTATTATTCTATTAGATACTGGTGTGTACCACTGGTAAAACAGGATCAATTCTTGACTTATGCTGTTTTTGTAATGGTCAATTTGGCTTTATAGTTGCAATTTTGCTGACTGCCTGGTATTTACCCAGAAGGCTACAAGTATTCTCAGAGGTCTTCATTCATCTTTTTGTCCGGGGTGAGTTAATGTTGCTAAATAATGTAGGGTATTAGCAGGTCAATGCTTATACAACCAATATCACAAACATGTTCGAAAAGCTATGATTATTGGCTTAATTTAATCAATCTGGTTGATGAGGCAGGACCGGTTTTGGCATCTGTTCCTACTCTGAACAGGTTCTTTCCTGTTATTGGAGATAAGTTCAGGAACTAACTAACATACAGGTGGCATTTGAAGTATGGGACTACATAGGGGGCGTTTGAAACATGGGGCCAATAAATACATCTTATCTAGATTTTCTGGGTGAGGTTGCAGATCACATGTAAAAATTCCTTTTTTGGAAACACTTGTTGTAAATAAGACTATTTTCGCTGGTTTCTTTGTGTTGCATGTGTGATGGTGTCTGATCTTTTGTATAAATAATGAGGAAATCAAACAGCAGCATAGTCAGCGCTAGGACATTGAAAACGTACATGTGCCTTTGCCTACAATTGTATGGTTCATATTGGCGGCAAATGTATTCCTTCATACATCAGTGTATGTTCCCATACTTTTCTATCAACACGGGTTGATTGATGAGCATAAGCGGCACAAGTGCTACTTCCGGCGTCACAATGGTTGCAATTTTATTACAGATCTGATAAGTCATTCACATATTATGGTGAAGTTTGTGCTGGTATGGTACTGAAAACACTCTCCAAGTCAGTGGGTCAGTTCTCTTCGGAGAAGCAATATCATGCTAGAGAGAGAGGCTTACAATCATAGCACCGTGGTTGGGTTGCGAGATCATAGTGAAATTTTGTGGGCAAAAGAGTTCTTAATAGTGGCATTAGAGAGAAGTTATATCCGCCCACCAACTATGGGTCAAACAGCATCGAAGCCCTTCTAATCATGTGAGAAAGGAAGGGATAATAGGATTGTGTTGCCCTTGAGAGCCCATGATGTTGGGAAGGTGGACTTATCTGTGGTGCACATCGAGTCTCTAAACATACACAGATGCAAAGAACAAACTGAAATGCAAAGAGCAAAAATTTTAACTCTGGCGCTTTCCAACATTTTGGGAGTTGTTTCAAGCCTAATCATGTGAAGTGTGATTAATGTGGGTGAGAATCAAATCACAATTATATAATACCACTATTCGTATATAAAAAGATCTAAAAGTGAATTCAGAAAAAAAAAATATACTTAAGTTTTTGGATAGGGCTCATCTTTGAGTTATTACAACCGACTTGAATAGGAACTCTTATGTTGGAATTATGTTTTCATTCATCATGGAGGTAGTGAATGTACCACCTCTTGATTTCTTGAATCAGAAACCTTTATCTTGTTATTGTCATGGACAAGGAAACCATCTTGAACCTTATATTCCATGTCACTTTCTATATCTCATGTTTGGTTCAGAATTTGGAGAAACTAATGCTTCCATCGTGGTCGAAATGTGCCAAAACTCTAAAATCAATTGACTACTTGCTGATTTTGACATCCGAAGTCTTGTTTTTGGATTGTTGACATCATCGATGGCATCATCAATTCATAACCGCTCTTGAACATTGCCCTTGAACACCTATATAAGGAGGGCTTGGCCATATACATCCTCGATTGGCCAAATACATCCTCAGTCTTACCAATGCCAGTCTTGGGACCTCAAGGAGTCGTGATCACCAAGTACTTTCCAGTTCGAGTTCTTGTCTTGTTCCTTGTTCTAGTCTTGGCTAGTTTAGTTCTTGGACATCTAGTCTTGTCCTCTTGTAATCTTGTAGTACGAGATCTTGTCAACTTATTCTCGTATCTACTTCATCTCCCTCGAGGGCGTTCTTATAACCCAGATATCTTATTTCATACCTACGGTCCCGGATTGTGGGATCTCTTGTATCCTATCTAGTCCTAGTATCCATACCTATCAGTCTCGGGTTACAGAACTTCTTGTAATAGTTATACATTCTTGTATTATTTACTCTTCGTGTTTGATCTTAAAATCAGAGGTATATTTCGGAAACCTTGTCTACTCTAGTGAGAGGGCATAATCTAGTGCTCCCTTGATATTTTGGCAAGACTGCCTTCATCAAGACCAGGCACCATGGAGATTATTCGTGAAGAAATCTTTTTTACATTTAAAGTTATTCAACAAGTCCAAGAGATACAATACAACCAAGAAAGGATTCAATACCAAAATATTCAAGATGTAATCATATAACTTCAAAGGAAATTCCAAGAATTGCAAATCGTAGTAAACCAATCTTCTTCAAGTACCTCCATGGCAACCATTAGTAGGACTCATAGAAACTTTGTTATGTGGTTCTGCTCTTTCATGGTTTGCACTTATCTTGGAGAAGGATATGGATATTTTGTATGATTTCAAGGCCTTTGTTCTGAGTTCACATCTTTTGGAGATACCAATTGTTCATGTGTTGCCAAAACAAAGCTAAGGAAGCTACATCAAGGAAATAAGCTTGCATCTATCTATGCATCCAAATTCGGACAAATCATTTGTGATCTCATATGGCATGAGGATTATTATATCAATCAATTTCGATGGGGCTTACATGACGATGTCAAGGACATCATGCTAACCATGTTGAAGATAAACACTTTGAATGAATTCATAAATCAAGCGATTGAGTGTGATAATAAGTTGTTCGCGAGAAAGCAAGAGAAGAAAACTTCTATTAGAGATCTAGAATACAAGGTTACCTCTGCTCCTCAACAACATATGATGGAAGAAACTCAACCATAACCCATGCAAGTGGATAACATTAGGGTCAGGCCACTTATACCAAAGGAAAGACAACATCGGAAGGATAATGGATTATGCTTTTATTGTGGAGATCATGAAAACATAGTATTCAAATGTCATAAGAAGAAACAAGTTGGGTTCATGGTTTCCACAATCACCATCCCACATCAAAAAGATCATCGTCAGAGTCAAAAGAGGAATTTTGTTCATCATGAGAATCATGCCCTTGATTTTGTACCTAGATATACTACAAACCCTTTCTAGTTTCATCATGGATATCCATCATCGTCGTGTTTGAGTACCACATATCAAGAACTCTACAAAGAAAAAGAGATGTGAAGATTCAAGTTTTAGAAGATCTCAGAGTCACATAACCGCTCGTGGAACTCATCGCTTAGGGGAGAGGTGATGTCATGGTCAAGGAAACCATCTTGAACCTTAGATTCCATGTGACTTTCTATATCCCATGATTCGTTCAGAATTTGGAGGCGCTAATCCTTCCATCACATCTGGAACGTGCCAAAACCCTAAGATCCACTCTTTAGTTGCTTGATTCTGACATTTCGAGGCCTGTTTTGGATTGTTGACATCATCGATGATATAATCAACTTGTAATTGCCCTTGAACATCACCCTTGAACACCTATAGAAGGAGGGTTTGGCCACATACATCCTCAGTCTACCAATGCCTGTTTTGGGAGCTCAAGGATTCGTGATCACAAGTAAGTACTTTCAAAGTCCGAGTTCCAATTCTTATTATGTTCCTTGTTATAGTCCTAGCTAGTCTAGTTCTTGGACATCTAGTCTTGTCCTCTTGTCATCTTGTAGTACGAGATCTTGTAAAGTCATTTCTTGTATCTAGTTCATCTCCCTCAAGTGAGTTCTTGTAACCGAGATATCTTTCTTAATACCTACGATCCTAGGTTATGGGATCTCTTGTATCCTGTCTAGTCCAGTTATCCTTACCTATCAGTCCTAGAGTATGAGACTTCTTATAATAGTTCTATATTCTTGTATTGTTTCCCCTTCATGGGTGATCTTGAAATCAGAAGTATATTTCCTTTAAACCTTATCTAGTCTCGTTAAAGGGCACAATCTAGTGCTTCCTTGATAGTTACCACCTCCAATTAGAATTCCTTCATTTGAATTGAAGAAAATGTTAGTGCACCCATCCGACTCTCAACATATTATGTTAATCGTGTCTTGCTCCCTTTTCCAAATGATTTTTCTCAAGTCATCTACTCTATCCCTTCTCTCTCTCATGTGCAAATGGAAATTACACTAATGCACATTGCTTACACATATATTTTTCTCTCTCACATCCTTATACACAAACACATGTAGAAAATAACATGACTCGTTTTTAGCCCGTTTATAATGGCTCTGAAAAAAATGCAAATATATTAACAAAGGAGAGAGTACAAGATAAAAGAAGGAGATACAAAGAATGCCAAAGGTCTTATCGCCTGCTTAAGGGAAAAGCTATTTGGAAAAGCTAAGGAATGGCTTGGTCTCCTATAAATGGCTCTTGCTCTCTACTGAATTGCATCAATATAATAGCCTTCTCCATTGAGTGAGGAGATTGTTCCTAAGGAAGATCATATTGTTTTAGCTAAGCTTGAGCTTGGGAACTTTGTCTACAAGTTAGATCCATCTAATATTTCCATGATCTCAAAGATGCTCACATGTTTTGAACTCATTTGACTAGAGTCCCTTGTCTTTAGGGAGTTGGATTGATGCCTACTATTGGAACCAAATAGAGTCAATTTGTCTAATCTTTGCTATCCATCTCCAAAAACCTTGCTAATTTTGCTATGACCTTTGAGATTGCGCCAAGCTCACCACAAAGAGGGGAATAACTATGATTCCTTACCATTAATCTTAAATATGGGAGAAAAGGAGAAAAACAATTCGTAACTCCTCAATTTTGGAGCACCATTGGGAAGGAGAAGTTTTTATTGTTGAAGAAAATTTCTCCAAGACTCACATTGATTTAACCAAGTCCATTTGGCAATCAGCTTATTTACCATCTTAACAATGTTGATTTTACCAAGCTTACCCCTATTTTTTGAAAGATTGCAAACTTAGAGGGAAATATCCAACTCAAAAATATTTAAATATGGGTGAAATTCCATGGATATATGGTATTTCAATTATATAAACTTATAAGCGAGTTTTTAAAATAACCTCCAATAGATTTATGGAGATGTTGATAATTTTTTGTAGTAACTTCATTAGAACTATAGAAGTATAGTATAACTCTTACGAAAGCTTCTTTTAGCATTATAGGAATTTATGTATATTTTTATCTTGATTATTCGTCTAGATTAGTACCAAAATAGGACACTTAAATCTTCTTTTTTAACAATTTTCTAGAAAATCATATAAAGTTTTATGAACAAAATACAAACATACATCAAACCATACCAAATAGATAGATCCAAACATAAATGCACACAAAAACATGCACACACACACACACACACACACACACACACACACACATATATATATATATATATATATATATATATATATATATATATATATATATATATATATATATATATATATATATATATATATATATATATATACACACACACACACACACACACACACACACACACACACACACACACACACACACACACATTGCATGACATTTGAGGATTGTATTACCAAGTGAATGTACAAAGTGAAGTGACCCATTAGGGTTATAGGCATATATACAAGCCGGGGGAAAAAACCTATTAAAGAGGAAAAAAAGTAGTTTGACGGTATGAAGTGTGTTCACACACATAACTACTTACATATATCAACAAATCCCCGTTGGGAGCGATGCAGTGAACAAGGAGTTTGCACCCATGTATAAAGAATTGTCAATATATGTGGAATGAAATCAATCCATAAAAGGAAGTAAACCTAAAACTTTGCAAAATGATGCACACTTCTCCCTAGGTAGAGCCTTTGTGAAAAGGTCTTGAATATTATTATATGTGGGCACATAGGCCAAACTCATCTCTCCAGCAAAGAGTCTCTCCTTGGCATAATGATAGTGCACCTCAATGTGCTTTGTATGAGCATGGAATACAAGGTTCCTCACAAATGCCAATGCGCTCTGATTGCCAACAAAGATGGTGGTGGCAGAAGACTAACCAACACCTAAATCAGCCCAAAGACATATGAGGCACACACACCCAAAAGAAGTTTTGAAAGTTGTCCTATATTCAAGCTCACAACTAGAAGTGGCCATAGTAGGCTACTTCTTGCTCAACTAGGATATGGATGGGCTATCAAGAATAAATCAAGAACCACTAGTGTACACATGAGTGTCATAAAAACCAACCCAATTTGAGTCTAAAGAAACATGTAAATATGGCGATAATGATCTACCTTTGGGATAAAACAATCCAAGTAGCCGGGTACCACTCAATTAGCGAAAAATTTGCTTAACCACTTGCCAATGCTTATGACCTCGGAAATGCATAAGCCTACTTATATAAGATGTAACAACTGAATATCAAGCCAAATTATGCATAAGTAAATCAAGCATCCAAAAATCCGTTGATAAAAAAAACATCAAATCCATCTCAAACATCATGAAGATGCAACCATAAACCTATCTCAATGGTAGTGGCAATAGGTTTGCAACCTTGAAGGCCAAAATGCTATAATAACGTGTTAATGTATTTTTTTGACACAAAGATATCCCCCCATCAACTTGCATAAAATGAATGCTTAAATGATGATGTGAATACCCAAAATTTGACGTCTCAAAAGAGGCATGCAAATCAGTTTTGCATTCAACAATGAGTAGCATATCATCAAGATATACGATAATGATAAGAAGTACATCATCTGCATGCTTAAGATATAAGATGTTCTTAGTTGGAATGTTCTCAAATCCATGTGCTAGCAACTAGGCATGTACTTTTTCATACAAACAATGTGGTGCTTGCTTCAATCAATACAATTCCTTTTTCAATGTGCATACATTATTTTCATGCTCTTTATGCATAAATCCATGGGTTATGGTACATACACTTCTTCGTGTAAGTCACCATTCAAAAATGTAGTTTTAATGTCCAAATGTTGTACATTCCAACCACGATGAGTTGCAAGTGCACAAACACTATAAGTGGTGGTCATCTGACATGTGGGAGCGAAAAAGTTATCAAAATCAATACCCTTCTCTTGAGCGTAATCTTTGGCAACAAGCCTAGCCTTATACATATCAACTGTTCCATCAAGTTTACGTTTCAACTTGTATACACATTTAGTGCCAATGCCCTTTTTTCTTGAAGGAAAATCACATAAAGACCAAGTTCCATTCTTCATAATAGCATCACATTCTGACTACATAGTAGCGACCCACTTTTTTGAATTTTGTGCTTCATCAAAAGAAACATGCTCAATCTCATCGCAAAGACTAGAGACAACTTTCATAAACAATCTAATGCAAAAGAAGCATTATGAGATCTCGAACAAGTATGATATGCGAAATCTAACTTGCTATCTCTAAAAGCCTTCACCAACCATTTAGGCATAGTTTTTGCCTCTTTAATGTTAGATCTCTCATCAGTAAGTGCATCATGTAAATTTGCATAAGAAATAGAATGATATGCATCATCATTTGAACCCTGTAAAGGCTAAGAAATCACCTCACTAGGAGCAACACTTGACTCTCACCTATAAGAAGAGGCTAAGAAATCATCATTGAAGCTATCTGGTAAAGCCTGAAATGGACTATTCTTTCTCTCAACAGTTCCATTTCTTTGAGGTGTATACGATATTGTACATTGATGTTTTATCCCAGACTCCAGAAGAAATGCATTAAACTCAGAAGACATATACTCCCTCCCCTTCGATCAAAACAAAGGATTGTTTTTTTACATGCTGAAAGATTTTGAGCCATAAGTAGGAATGGTTTAAAAGGAAATAAACACTTCAAACTTCACTTTCAATGGATAAAGCCATGCATGTGTGGAAAAATTTATCAATGAAGGTCACAAAGTATAGGTAATTCGCAAATGAAGGTGTTTGAATAGGACCACAGACATCACTATGAACAAACTGCAATTTATGTACAACTCTAACTCAACCATCTTTGGGGAGGGAAGAATGCTGCATTTTTCACAAAATACAACCATTAAATATGTTGATATATTTTGGTAGTGATGTGTGTGAACACTCTAGGACCGCCGGGGCACTTTTTTCCCTCTTTAGGAGGTTTTTTTCCCCCGGCTTGTATATACGCCTATTGCCCTAATGGGCTACTTATCTTTGTACATTCTCTAGTAATACATTCAGTCTTGTGTGTTGTGCTCCAAGCTTCTTCTTCTTCCTTGTGCTGTTCGCGTGCTTCCGCAGACGTCTATCTCCAACAATTGGTATCAGAGCAGGTCGTCACTTCTTCTAGGGTGCCGTCGACACTCCTCCGTTTGCAGTCTCAGATTTACACAAAATTTAGTGAGCATACTCAAGGTGTTTCCGAGATCAAAATAGCTTCGCTATGTGGTGCCGAAATCACGATCTGAGCTCGTTTCGGCCTCCGAACACACTATCGCAGTGCTTGTGCAGGCTATTTCGTCCTTTTGTGCCAAAGGTATATACCAGTTTCTATTCGCCAGTTTAAGCGTCTCGAAGTCTGCTACAGGTCTAGCAGAACTCGTCTGGGTAGTTCCGTTCAACTTTTTGAGATACAGTCAATTTTCTGCATCAAGGTATTTTAGTCACCGGCCATGGCTAAAAGCAGTGATGTATTCCGTATGTTGGCTGTTGAGGATAAGTTGGATGGTACCAACTACCCATTATGGGCTTATATGATGCGACATGTACTGGTTGAAAAAGGATTGTGGAACATTGTGCAGGGTGTTGAAAGATGTCCTATTACACCTGTAATGACAGGTACTGCAAATACAGGTGTTGGAGCTGATGAAGATGGTGTCGAAGATGATATTCCGCAGATTCCTATTCGTGTTGCTATTTCTATTGCACCTACTACAGAGCAGATTCGTTGGGATGGCAGAGATGCCCAGGCACATGCATTGATAGCTTTGTCTGTCAAATGTGCCATTATTCCTCACATTCGCCCTTGCAGAACAGCAAAGGATGCTTGGGATACACTTACCACTTTGTACCAGGCTAGGAATGAGGCTTGTGTTGCTTACCTCCGAAAACAGTTGGAGAGTGAGCACATGAATGAAGGTGATTCTATGGACAGTTTTCTTATAAAGATCAAAGACCTGAAGGAACAATTGATTTCTGCTGATGAGGTTATACCAGATAGCTCACTTCTGCAGACCGTTCTGAATGGTCTTCCTGATTCATATCAGAGTTTTGCCTCTACTCTTCGGTTGATGATGAAAGGCAATCCGAATGCCTTGTCATTTGAGGAATTAGTCTCTGTTCTGTTGCAGGAAGATCAGTCCAGGCAGAACAGGTCCATTATGCGTGTTGCAGATCAAGCTTTCCTGGCTAGTCAGAAGGGCAAAGGAAAATGGAGCTCTTCTACTAGTAAGCAGAAATCTGCAAATGCTGCACAATCGAAGAACCAGGATTAAGATGAGAAGAAATCAGAAAAGCAGAAATTGTTCTGCAAGTACTGTAAAGGAAATGATCATATTATAAAGAACTGTCCAAAACTGGCTGCTAAAGAGGCAAAGAAGAAAGAGGCTAGAATGGTTGTTGCAGAGGCCTCTACACCAAAAACAGAGTCTACAAATCTTGTGCAGGAAGAAGAATGGGCGTTTTACTACTGTCTGTAGTTTTGACCCATCTTCTCATGATCAGTGCATATCTGCAATAGACTCAGATGTTTGGTACTTTGACAGTGGGGCGACCAAACATATTACCTCGCAGCGCAGTTTCTTCTCTTCACTCGAGCCTGCCCCTACAGGGAATACTGTCACATGCGCCAATAACTCCTCTTATCCTGTTATGGGAGTTGGTAAGATCATTCTGACTACTGCTGATGGTAGTTCTTTCACTTTGTCAGATGCTTTATTTGTGTCAGGGATAAAAAAGAACCTGTTATCAGTTTCTGCATTAGCCAAGATTGGCTTGGTTGTGAAATTCGTTGATGACAGGTGTACAGTCCATGATCTCTCAAATGGCGATGTGATTATTGCTTCTGGAATTTTATGTTGTGGGCTGTATAAGCTCATAGACTATGAAAGATCTGTGAATGATTTGGCATGTGCAATTCATGATTCTCAGGCTATGTCAGATGCAAAGCTTTGGCATGCACGCTTTGGTCATCTGAATTTTACTAGTTTGTTACGCCTGTAGAAATCTCAAATGGTGTCCTCTTTGCCCAAACTTGAGGCACCTGGAAAACATGTTTGTGAAGGCTGTATTTTGGGCAAAATGCAGCGTTCTTCCTTTCCAAAAGATGGTTCAGTTCGGGCTACGCAGAAATTGCAGCTTGTACATAGTGATGTCTGTGGTCCTATGCAGACACCCTCTTTTGGAAATTACCTTTACTTCGTGACTTTCATTGATGATTTTTCCAGGCATGCATGGGTATATCCACTCAAAGAAAAGTCCGAAGTGTTCATGTGCTTCAAACAGTTTTTGGTTTTGGCTGAAAATCTGTCAGCATGTAAAATGGGCACCCTCCGTTCTGATCGAGGGGGGGAATATATGTCTTCAGATTTTAATGCATTTCTGACTGAACGTGGGATAAAACACCAGTGTACAGTGCCGTATACACCTCAACAGAATGGAGTTGCTGAACGAAAGAACAGGTCACTCATGGAGATGGCGAGGTGCATGGTCAAAAGTCAGGCTTTACCACATAGTTTCTGGCTTGAGGCTGTCATGTGTGCAACATATGTACTGAACAGGTGTCCCACTAAAGGGTTGCAGTCTATCACTCCATATGAGGCTTGGCATGACCGCAAGCCATCTGTTGCTCATCTGCGTGTTTTTTGTTGTTTGGCATATGCATTAGTGCCTGAACAACATCGCAGAAAATTGGATGATAAGGCAGTAAAATGTATTTTTGTTGGGTACAGTTCTGAAAGTAAAGGCTATCGTCTGTATCATCCACAGACTAAACGCATTCTGGTTAGCCGTGATGTTGTCTTTGTGGAAGATGCTATTCAGCCATTGCTTTCATGTACTAAGGAGACATCTGTTAGCTCCAAAGACATGTATGATACTTTGATGCCTCTTTTTACAGGTGGACAGGCTAGTGCTGGTCCTAATGAGGCAACTTCTCAGCCTTTGCAGGTTTCATATGATGATGCAGATCATTCCATTTCTGATGCAGATTTACATGGTGCACTTGTTGATGAGAGAGCTGATATTGAGCAGGCAAAAACTATGCCAAAATGGCTGGTGCAGACTTTGCGTGACAGCAAATTAGATGCACCTTTATCATATCGTACTCATTCAGGCTCTCATAGTGCCTCCTTTGCATCAGATTGCTATGCTATGGCTGCATCTAGTCTCTGTGATGAGAATGAGCCTGTTTCTTTTGATGAAGCACAAAATTCAGAAAATTGGATGGCTGCTATGCAATCTGAATATGATGTTATAATGAAGAATGGTACATGGTCTTTATGTGACTTGCCTCCTGGCAAGAAGGCCATTGGCACTAAGTGGGTATACAAGCTGAAGCGTAAACCTGATGGTACAGTTGGCAGGTATAAGGCTAGGCTTGTTGCAAAGGGTTATGCACAGGAAAGAGGCATTGATTTTGATGAGACCTTTGCACCTACATGCCGTATGACTACTGTTCGGAGCATTTGTGCACTTGCAGCCCATCATGGTTGGAATGTACATCAGTTGGACATTAAAACATCATTTCTGAATGGTGACTTGCATGAAGAAGTGTATGTTTTTCAGCCCCGTGGCTTTGTGCAGAAAGGGCATGAAAACCAGGTTTGCAGGTTAAAGAAGGCATTATATGGTTTAAAGCAAGCACCACGTGCTTGGTATGAGAAGATACATGCCTATCTGATTGCACATGGTTTTGAGAACAGTCCAACTGAAAGCACCTTATATGTTAAACGTGCTAATGATGTGCTTCTGATCATTGTTGTCTATGTTGATGACATGCTGCTCACTGGCCCTATTGAGACACATATTGCTGATTTTAAGGCTGATTTGCATGCCTCATTTGAGATGTCTGATTTGGGGCATTTGCATCACTATTTGGGCATTCAGTTTATGCACGTTGATGGTGGAATGGCTTTGTGTCAAACGAAATATATTGACACATTATTGCAGCGTTTTGGCCTTGAAGACTGTAAGCCTATTGCCACTCCTATGGAGACAGGTTTACGATTGAGTCTTCATGATGCTGGAGATGCATTTGATGCTGTTCTCTATCAGCAGGCTGTTGGATGCTTGATTTACTTATGCATTACTCGGCCAGATATTCAGTTTGCTGTCTCACAGATGAGCAGGTTTATGCATTGCCCAGGAGTCACACATTGGAAAGCTGTTAAGCGCATCTTTCGCTACTTGAGTGGTACTCGGCTACTTGGGTTGTTTTATCCCAAGGGGGGATCACTACCGCCAGATTTGCATGCTTTTTCTGACTCAGATTGGGCTGGTTGCTATGACACTCGTGTGTCCACCAGTGGTTTTTGCTTCATGCTTGGTAGCTCATGTATATCTTGGTTGAGCAAGAAGCAGCCTACTGTGGCCACTTCCAGTTGTGAGGCTGAGTATAGGGAAGCTTTCACAGCGACTGTTGAGTGTGTGTGGCTCAGACGCCTTATGGCTGATTTGGGTGTTGGCCAGTCTTCTACCACCACCATCTTCACTGACAGTCAGAGCGCATTGGCAGTTGCGAGGAACCCTGTGTTCCATGCTCACACTAAGCACATTGAGGTGCATTATCACTATGTCAGGGAGAGGTTCTCTGCTGGGGAGATCAGCTTGGCATATGTGCCCACGCAGGAGAACATTGCAGACCTTTTCACGAAGGCTCTGCCTAGGGAGAAGTTTGAAGCTTTCCGCAAAGCTTTGGGCTTACTTCCTTTTGTGGAGTGATTTCCACATAGCTTGGCACTTCCTTATACATGAGTGCCAGCTGCTTGTTCACCGCATCACTCCCAGGGGGGATTTGTTGATATATTTTGGTAGTGATGTGTGTGAACACTCTAGGACCGCCGGGGCACTTTTTTCCCTCTTTAGGAGGTTTTTTTCCCCCGGCTTGTATATACGCCTATTGCCCTAATGGGCTACTTATCTTTGTACATTCTCTAGTAATACATTCAGTCTTGTGTGTTGTGCTCCAAGCTTCTTCTTCTTCCTTGTGCTGTTCGCGTGCTTCCGCAGACGTCTATCTCCAACAAAATATATGTTTAGAAGGTGCCTAAAGTTTGGGCATAGAGTCTCACTACAACTAGTAGCAATTCTTTCACATTTTTAGATGCTTTATACGTGCAAGGGATCAAGAAAAATCTATTGTTAGTTTTTGCATTGGCCAAGATTGTCTTGGTTTTCAAATTTGCTAATGACAAATCTAAAATCCATGATCTCTCAAATGGTGATATCATTATTTCTTTTGGCATTTATGTCATGGTCTATATAAGCTCATAGACTATTCAAAATCAATGAATGATTCAGCATGTGCAGTTCAAGATTCTTAGGCTATCTTAGATGCAAAGCTTTGGCATGAACGCTTTGGTCATTTAATTTTTTCTAGTTTGTTTCCCTTGCAAAAATTGAAATGGCATCCTCTCTGCCCAAACTTGAGGCACCTTGTAAACATGTGTGTGAAGGCTTTATTTTGGACAAAATGCAATATTCCTCCTTCCCAAAAGATGGTTTAGTTTGAGCTACTCATAAAGTGCATCTTGTTCATAGTGATGTCTGTGGTCACATGGAGACATCTTTGTTTGGGAACTACTTGTACTTTGTGACTTTTATTGATGATTTCTCAAGGCATGCATGGATCTATCCATTGAAAGTAAAGTCCAAAGTGTTTATGTGCTCTAAACAATTCTTGTTTATGGCTAAAAATCTGTCAACATGTAAATTGTGCACCCTCTATTCTGATCGAGGGAGGAAATACATGTGTTCTGATTTTAATGCATTTTTGGCCAAGCATGGTTAAAACATCAGTGTAGTGCCATATACACCTCAAAAAAATTGATTTGTTGAAAGAAAGAACAAGTCTTTCATGGAAATGGTAAGGTTTATGATCAAAATTTAGGCCTTACCACATAGAATTTGGCTTGAGGTTGTTATGTGTGCAACATATGTACTGGATAGATGTCCCACCAAATCAATGCAATCGATCACTCTATATGAGGTTTGGTATGGTTGCAAGCCACCTATTGCTCATCATGTCTTTCGTTTTTTGACATATGCCTGAACAACAACATAGAAAGCTAGATGATAAATTAGTGAAATGTATATTTTTTAGGCACAATTTTGAAAGTGTAGTTTGGCAGAAGAACGACTCTATGACTTGGTGGGACTCACAAACATTTATGATTCCATTGTATAGAGGATGTTATATTGATTTTCCTAATATCTTGAGTAACCATGAATGGTGAAGAATTAGGAACATGTTTTTTCTCTGCATGAAAGCACACATAAGAGCTCTTTGAGTGAGAATGAGGAAGTAATAGTGCCTATAATGTGGAAGAAAAGGTTCTCACTTGGATTCAAAGTTAGGCTTTCGTATTTTCTTTCTTTCCATGCTACTGAGGATTAGTTTTTAGTTTGTGAAATAAGATTTTTTTTATTGAGAAAGGGACCAATTACCTCACCCTACACCGGGTTCCCTTCATCCCAAATCAAAATTTTCCTCATCCTTCACTCCCCAACATTCGTCCTCATCCTTAACTCTCTTCAAAGTCATTTCCCCAACCCTCTCACACCTAACCCCCCCCCCCCCCCCCAACCCAACACACACACCTGATTCAATCCCCCCAATCCTCTCACACCTAATTCATCCCCCCCTCACACCTTATTTGTCCCCCTCAACCCTCTCACACCTAATTCATCTCCCCTTGCACCTTATTCATCCCCCCAACACTCTCACACCTAACTCATCCTCCTTGAAACTTAATTTTCCCCCACCTCACACCTAATGTGTCCTCGCTTTACACCTAATTCATCTCCCCAACCCTCTCGCACCTAATTCATCCCCCCCTCACACCTAATTTGTCCCCCCAACCCTCTCACACATAATCCCCCCCCCCCCTCACACCTTATTTATCCCCCCAACTCTCTCACACCTAATTCATCCCCCAATCCTCTCACACCTAATTTGTCCCCCCAAGCCTCCCACACCTAATTCGTCCCCCCTTTGCACTTAATTCATTCCTCCTTCACACCTAATTCATTCCCCCAACCCTCTCACACCTAATTCATCCTTCCTTGCACTTAATTCGTCCCCCCTTCATACCTAATTCATCCCCCCTTGCACCTAATTGTTCCCCCAACCCTCTCACACCTAATTTGTCCCCCTCCCCCGCACCTAACTTATCCAACAAACTTACTTCGCCATCTCAACCCTTCACACCTAATTTGCCCCCCCCTTCAAACCTGATTTGTCTCTCTTGCCTTAACATGTCCAACCAATCACTACTGAATTTGTCCCGAATGCAATCGATTCCCAACAAAGACATCTTCTCCAACCTTCTCAATCCATTTACTAGATTCTTAAATGCATTCATGATTGAAAATTCTTGAATTTCATCCTTGTCCTTCCCAATTCAAATTTGAATAATGAAGAACGCTCATCTTTGACTATGTCACTACTCTAACCTACACAAGGCTACTACTCTACCACTTGGGATAATGGGCGATTCTTCCTCCTCTAAGTGTAAATAAATGTAGGTAAACCCATGCAAGGCTTTGGCAATGGCAGAAGAACTAATTGGAGGACCTAAAGTTAATTGGCTGCTAGTGCCAAAATTAGCCCACTCCTCCATCAATCTTGTTAGATTGGCATGTATGATAGTAAAAGCTTGGAGTCAGCAAGGCCACTCCTCTTGGCTTATGGAGCCTATATAAGAAGAGGCTTGGCACTCATTTTGGGCTATCATCCTTTTTGTGAGTGTCTCATATTGTTGTTGGTCTTTGTTCTAGCTATACTCTCCATGTAACTATCTCTTGGCTACCCTTTGCACTCTGTTGCGACTCTACCCACCATGTGTCAAGGTCACTCTCTGGTGACTATACAGAGTGTTGGCTTCTCTCTTCTGTGGTAGATAGCCTAACAAGGTGATTGGATAAGGCTTGACTATTGTATCTCTATTGGAGTCTATTGCATTTCACTTGTAGAGAGAACTTTACTATTGATTTTTGCAGTCAAATTTTATTCTCAAGTGGTGTTAATAGCCCACTGTAATGCAATTTCTAAGTATTAGAAATTATGTTTTTTTCATCCATGTGTTTGCAATTTCTTCCATCACGATGTGTATTTGTAATTTTTTCATCATTGTGCCTTTACTATCGAGTTATATACCTACTGTACACAAACATGTCACAAGGTATACTTCCCTAAAGAAGAACTACCCTTGAAGTAGAAGGAGTATTGGAACTATGGTCCCGATTGCCTCTTCTACAATTTGGCATGCACGGTGGGATCCTTGCATGTTTTGCATTAAGGAGTTGTTTCCTATAGTGTTTTTCTTGATTTTTGAGTCTTGTGAGTGGGTACATGACCTATATGCGAGCGAACAAGGAGTCTCTTCATGCGCATAAGAGCCCCAGAAAGTCAATGCATCCTTTGTCCATTCAACTCGATATCCCTTTACCATTAAACCTCTCCATTGATTTAGCCTCCACACCACTTTCAAAAGAGAAGCCTAGAAGGACACTTGATTTTGCTTTAGACACCTCAGAGGAAGCTCGTGCACCAATGGAGGACCTCTCAAATATTTTGTCTAGGTTAAATATTAAGGTCCCTACTTTAAAGGTTAGTACATGAAGATGCAAATGACCACCTAATGAGGTTCATTTCCTTATCCCGTGGACATGGGTTTCAACATTGAGATGATCTTATGCTAGTCCTAATCCCGTCTACATTAGAGGGACTTAAGGACAAATGGTACAACCAATATTCGGACGTGCACATTGACACTTGGGAAGCCCTGAAGACTTCTTTCTCTCAAATATTTTGGCCAAGTGACTCTTGTGAGCGAGCCTTAGATCAACTAGAAAACTTGAAGTTACAACCAAGTGAATCTTTTCATGGTGAATCTTTTCATGAACTTCATACACGTGCTAAAGAACTCATTTTTCATTTGCTACATGTTCCAAGAGACTTTCTAGGAAAAAAGTGGATAGAAAAGGCTCTTCCAAGGTCTTCTCAATAGAATTTTAGGAAATTACTCAGATTGGATGCCACATTAAAAGATTTTGTGGCAATGGCTTCTTGCATAGAGGAGGCTAGATTTCATTTCGAAGGTGGGATTCAAACAAACTATGCCACGAGTCCGGATCCGATTGAAAAACTTAGGAGAGAACTGGAAGCGATGAAGATGCAACAAAGTCAACAAGAAGAGAAGGTTGTTTTGCCACTCATGAGCTACAATGATGATTTAGTGGCACAATTTCATCCCCAAGTGGAAGAGTTGCAGACCACTCAAGATAATACATAGGAAGATTTGGTGTACCACCTGCAGCAACAATGGTCACTCCAATGTGAACTTCCCTAATCAAGTAAGCTATCAATTTTGTAGCAAACGTGGCCATGAGGCACATGACTATTACTACCTTAAGGGATCGTAGTAGAGAGGTGACACCCAAGTTTGGGATACATTTTATGCTAGTTCAAGTATGCATGATAGAGAGGAGAATTGACCAAATTGACCTAGATATAATAGAATTTTAATGTGTTTACAATCACATGCAAACCAGATACTCTCTACTTGAGGGTGCATCTCCTTGTCAACATTGTCTTGACACCAAGTATCATTACACAAGGATCGTCCTTGCAATCGCCTTGCTCCAATCCATATGATTGCAGTCTCCCCATGAGAAGAGGGTATGGCTACACAATCCTATGCTGTTTCATCATCCGTAGTACCTATGATGAATATAGCTAGACAAGCAAAGACAACCCATACAGAAGAGAAACAGGCAATCAAGGAAAAAGAAGAGGGTAAGAAGGCTGATTTGAAGGATCAAGTGGCCATTGAAGAAGCCTATGACATGGTGAGGAATTTACTGAAGGACCAACCCACCCGTCTCCAGAAGGATACACAAGAGGTGAATATTAAAGAAATTTTGAAAGGAATTCACCTCAAGGTCAGTTTATTTCAACTCATAAAAGTGGACTCAAAGGTGAGAAATGATCTGCTAAAGGTCATACAGTCAGTTGATCTAAGCCCAACCAAGTATATATGGGTTCATGGTAGATTTTCCCCATGTTCCCCTCGTAGAATACCAAAGTTCTAGATTATTTATTTCCATAAAAAGTCAAATTTTGATAGGCATCATTGTAGATGGCAGCTGTGGCATCAATTTGATGCTAGATTTTACTATGAAGAAATTAAATTTGGACCCCATGAAGGCATCACCCTTTATTGTGACTCTAGAAGATCAGCATCAAGTTCAGTTGTAGATACACTAGGAGGAAGGATGTGATGTTGCCAAGGCAACTAGATATACAATGGAGACTCAGGTAATGCCTTCTCTACCTCATGAAGATGATAGTTTGTTAAACTAGATGATGGATAGTGCAGAATGTTGCACATTTGAAATAAGTGAAATAAATGAAGATTCTAATGAGGAAGTTTAGGGAGGCCAAAAAGAGGCAAAAAATGAAAATTTTTTGCAAATGATGGCAAGGAGCTAGATACAAAAGTTATAACAAAGCCTCATGTGTCCCAAATTGGGCACTTCTCCCAGGGTGGCCCAAGCGGGCAAGAATTCTCAGGTAGCCAAAGTGGCCAGTTCAGACACCTAATTTTTGGTGATTTTCACGAAGGACCACCTCAAAGTAGGCAACTAGCAAGTATTTGGCAAGTAGGCAAAGAGCTGTTCTTTGGACAAAATGGGCCAATTCTCTCTGTGGGACTAACTCCTCCCCATGGAGCAAGGTGGGCAAGCTCATATTTTGTAGAAACCTCCCATAAAGCAGAAAGATCCAACTAGGCCACTTAAAAAAAGTGGTCAAATTTCATCAAAATGGACCATTATACTGTTATACAAAGAGGGGACATGTAATCCTGACAATTTTATGTATGTAGGTCCAGAAACAAGACCTTCCATTTCTAGATATTGCTCATGGATGGATCGAGGAACACATCATGGAGCATAAGCTCAATTCCACTCCAACACACAATGTTTAGGATTTTTCAAGTGAGGCTACCCCTAAAGTACTTGTTCACAAAGTGAAATTTGGAGATGAAGAGAACCTACAAGTAGTCCATCTAGCCACATGGCTATGGAACTACCCTCTCTTCCTATAGAAGGTAACCTCCCTTTTTTTTCCTATAAAAATTCCCTTGCATGGTCCTACAATGATCTATCAAGTATTCTAGAGGAGCTTGAATTACATCAGATACCTTTAGTGGAGGAAGCTACACCTGTAAGAAGTAGGCCTTATGGTCTTAATCCCAAATATGTAGAGTCAGTCAAATCGGAAATAACAAAACTAGAAGAGGTAGGTATTATTGTTCTTGTAGAGCATTCAAGGTGGATTTCATCTAGGGTTATTGTACCTAAGAAAAAGTGACAAAGTAAGAGTATGTGTTGATTTTTTCACTTTCAATAAGGTGACCATTCAAGATGATTTCCCTCAACCTTTCATGGATCAAGTACTGGAAGAAGTATCCGGGAGCACTTTGTACAAATTTCTTGATGGATTTAGTGGCTAGAATAAAATTCATTTTCATCTTGACAATAGAGAAAAATCAACCTTTGTTGCTTCATGGGGAAGTTATTTCTACACGCACATGGCTTTTGGCCTAAAAAATGCACCTGCTTCTTTTAATAGAAAAATGTATCTAATATTGGGGTAATGTTTAACAACACTCCTTTGCATTTTGATGGATGACTTTTCACTATTATGAGGTACATATAGAAGAGCAATGCTCCAAGCTTTTCATTAGCATTTGAAAGTTTTGAAAGGAATTTTTTAGTAGTGTCTCAAAACAGGTTTAAGTTTGAATCCTCCTAAATATCAATTTTTGGTCACCAAAGGTACTCTTCTTGGTCACATTGTTTCAGCCGAGGGGATAACTATTGATACTGCCAAAGTCACTTCCATTCTTTCCATGCCCATTCCAGATTCCTAAGGAAGTGAAAATTTTTCTAGGCCATGCAAGCTACCATAGAAGATTTATACAAATTTACTTGGAAATAGCTAAGCCTTTGTCAAGGCTTACCAGTAAGAAGATCCCTTTCTCATGGAGTCTTGAACGTGAAAATGCATAGATAAAGCTAAGGTTATGTAATGCACCACCCGTAACTATTCCTAATTGATCACTTGAGTTCCATGTGCATACAAATGCCATTCTTCATGTAGTAGGAGCAGTCTTGGCACAACCATTCACACACAAGTTGGACCAACCCATTGTTTATGCAAGCATATTACTTATCAAAGCAAAGAGAAATTACAATACTATAGAAAGAGAAGGTTTTGCTAGTCTTTGCACTTCAAAAGTTTTGGCACTATCTTCTAGGTGTACATTTCATTGTCATTTTGAAACACCAACCTCTAAATTATTTGATTTATAAGCCTAGAGTAGCGAGAAGGGTTTGGTAATGGATATTACTATTTCGAGAATATGGCTTTGAGATTCACATGGAAGAAACGGCAATGTGTATAAATGATGATCGGATGGATAGTGGTCTTGTTGTTGTAGAGGCTGAAATCAATTGGTTTGATAAAATTTTGCAATTTCTCACTTCTGGAAAATTCCCTATTGTTAGAGATAAGTGTGCTAGCGGCCAAGGAGGACTAAGCAAACAAGGGAGCCCTAGGCAAGAAGGCCAACTAGAAAGAAAAGGCTCGGATACATGACTGAGCATGCAAGGTAGTCAACGCAGATCTGCAAAGAATATGCCAAGTCAATTTTTCAAATCTAACTTCCAACAAAATAATGATTTTTATCACTACATTTCAATGTAAATACCTATTTTTGGTAGAATTACCTCCATTTTTTGAAATTCAAGGAGTCGCTAAGCTTGAGGAGTGTTAGAAGAGCCCATTTAGCTCATTTGACCCCTCAAATTAGTATACGAACCTCAAATTTAACTAGGCCAAGTACTAGGTTTGAATTAGACCAAAGCTAGTAAAAAAACTATAAAAGAAGCTAGAAAGCTCATTTTTTAGGTTGGATTGTTAGGGAATTGAGCTCACATTTTGTAGCTTCAACTGGTAATAGAAGTCTCCATTGTGCAAAATCTTTGTTATACCTTGTGTGCATATGTGTGTGTGTGCATGTCTTCGTGCTTCTTGCTCTCACACTTTTGCATTTCTCTTGCTCATGGTCATCATACCATCCTCACATCTCCACCAATTTACATTTATGAGGTGAATCTTCACCACGACATTACTCCCACTATGCTAGTGTCAACAAATTTGGCACCATTGCTGAGGAGCACGATTGGAGAATGAGAGTGTGATGATAAGTTGTAGAGTCCTAATGTTGGAATCATAGGTAAGTAGGTAAATTTTCTATTTTTCTTGTCTTTTCATCTCCATCACCATCTCTACTATCTCAACTCATCTCCTATCTTTATCTCCTTCATTGCCAAAATTTCAGTTTTTGGTCATATTCTCCTTTTCCACTTCATTTCCCTCATTTCATTTGTGAGAGAAAGTGAGAGAGAGCTTGTTTGATTGCTATCTTTTGTGAGTTTTTGAGCATTTTTTGTAGAGATTTACTCCATCATCAGCTCCAACAACATCATCAAGTATGAGAGAACCCTATGCAGAACAAGAGATGAAAACCTCTGTCTATTAAAGATAGACATAAAATTAGTATTTTGTATTTTCATCATAGACACGATAGAATACACATCATGAGCATTCCAAAGACTACTCATAGTTGAAAAACTCCCATTTTTTGTTTATCGTGATAGAAACCATCTATCACGATAGACATAAACCATGATAGATCCTATCTATTGTGATAGACACTATCTATTGTGATAGGCAGGTCTATCGTGGCAGAAAGATCCCCACAATAGAAATCATCTATCATGACAAATCAGAATCCACAATAGACCATAGAAACCATCTATCACAACAGACCTATCTATCATGATAAACAAGACTCGACAATAGATGATAGAGGTAGCCTATCAAGATAGACCCATGTATCGCAATAGATAGAAATTCATGACCGATGGATAGCATCTATCGCAATAGACGACCATCTATGAAAAACCTTTCTATTGCGATAGACACCATCTACCAATGATAGAAAGGAAATTCAGCATTTTTTATCTTTTGCAAAATTGTGTAAAATTAAGCCTAAATTTTGAGATTTCTATAGGGTTTTAGGGCTATTTGGGTGGCAAACAAGGTACCAATGGAGAGTGAGACTTGGGGATGAGCATCATGAGCACTAGAGCTAACTCAAGCACATAAGAAACTAGGTTGGAAGATCTCTCAACACGCTCAATCAATTTTTAGCTTAGGCTAAGTGTGTTTAGGTGGTATTGATAATTAGGGTTATGATTGGAATGAACCAAGCTCAAGAAACCCTAATTTTCTCAAGTCCAAGATTGAATTAGAGAAAACTTGTGGAAAATCCTAAAGGGAAGGAACATAAAGGATCAATCAAACAGAAAGTAATGACAAACTCAAAGTGTTCCTAATGACATGATTATAGAAACAAGATCTTACACCAAAGGAAATGAAAACAGATAAGTGATTGATACAAAAAAACATTGCAATGTGGTTGTACTCTAACACTGGGTAGGTAAGTGGATCATATGAACCTTAGATCAAGTAGGCACATAGGAATTGTGGATAGACAAAGCATCAAATCATCTGAGGCTAATATCAACCATACCCCTAGATCGTGGGCTTGACAATTGAGTGACTATCCATAAGTATTGAGATGAGACACCAGTGACTCTGAAATGTCTTTTGGCATGGAGAGACCAGCAGGTAGTTCAAGGTTAGCATACCCAATAACTCTAGAGGGTTTATAAAAGTCAGGTGGAATATATTAGAACCAATCACTTAGGTGCTCGCGTCTATGAGGATGGTTTGAGACAATCGGTGGTTCAACTTAGGAACCCATAACAACCCTTTGGAATTGAGAACCTAGTGGTCAAATTCAAAGAGGGATCCTATAATGATAAGCAACATGCCATGTATGTGGTACCTAGCTTACCTAATAGGACATATGAGTTTTGATCAGTTATCCCTGAGTTGAAAATATGACACTTGGATTTGGAGAACAAAGAACAGATCCTAGAACTCCCCAAGGCAATTCGATCTTGTCTAGAATCATAATGCCATAGTGGATTTGTCAAGATAACAAGAGTATTGAAATCTTTTTCAATAAGGAAATTAATGAATCATATTAGAGGTTTAAATTGGAAAATCCTAGTGAAGTAGATGGATCAATCATATACAAATTCAATGGCCCAGATGTCCCAAGAAAAGATATCTACTTGGATAGTACTTTTATATACACAGTCACAGAGCATAGTAGACATGCCTATACTTGGACGAGTGAACCAATATTCCCATCACACAAGCCTATTGATCCTCATAATCAAGATTGGGCTAGATCTTCTCATGTCCTAGGATCATACAAAGAGAAATCCAAAGAGAGACTAGAAGCGAGCTTTGTGCACACGACATGAAGAGAGAGATCAGAACTAGACATTGAGAGAGCAACGAGAAAGACCTAGAGTGCCTAGAAATCAAAGATGTGTGGATTAATTTTCCCCTACCTAGACCAAGAGAACATCATAGAATTTAGAGACCTACTCATTTAGTGAAATCCATGAAGAATTACCTTGATGGCATGGGAGACCCATATGATCATGTGGTTGGATTCAAGTAAGTATTAAGAGATAAATAGGTCGAGGATTTTTTCATGCAATACAATGCTTTAGAATAACCTTGAAGAATGCATCCCTAACATGGTCTCAACCCTTACATCAAGGTAAATTCAAGGATATCAACCAATTGCTAGATGCTTGCATTAAACAATTCTCCAAGAGCTGAATCAGACACAATACCTCATCCTTGATTCATAGCTTTAAGCAAACACCATGGGAAACTATTAAGCTATCAGGACATAGATTTAGACAATACATTGATAGATGTCCAATCCTAGAAGTACTTACTCAATCTAAGAGAAGTTCCCTATTTTTAGATGGCTTATTGTGTGCAAAGCTATGATCATATTTTTATCTTAGGGAACCATGAACCATAGAGAAATGGGTAAGAATGTGCCTTGATATTGAGGATATTTTGGGTGAGGAGTTAGAACTCTCTAAAATCTATATGGATTTGGATTTCTACTAGGTTCAATTTCAAATCCTCAACATCAATAAATGAGTTAGCTAAACAAGTGGCTTGAAAGTTAGGAGTAGCAAGTAGACAAACCCCTAGAGTGGTCCGAACAAAGCCTTGTTACACATGGAGGAGATCACATGGCCAATGTGTGCCCCTTGCTAAATCAAAATTCAGGGAACTTGAATGCCCAATACTGCACTATTAAGAGAAAATACACAAATCACACTGCATATGATTTTCCCTACAATAAACAGGTAGTTAGGCAAAATTATCAGTAGCCTTACCAGCAACTAGATAGATATGAAAACCAATACCAATAGCCATACTATAGGCCACAACTAAAAGTACTTGTTAAGATGTGACTAGTAGAAATCTGATGTTGAAAGTGTTGAAGTTTGGTCTAGTTAAATAGCACAATACCTTCCCTTTATCTATTGGAGAGGTCACTAAGAAAATATTGGTTCAAAACATATAACTGTGCATGAGCTAGTGCATGAAAACTTACTATCTATGGTTGGAACATGCACCTTGTTGCAGAGCAAAGAGGCACAAAAGAGGAGCCCCAAAATTTTCAAATTAATGGGCATATTTTTCTTCTTCAAAATCCTAGAAAATACCCTCAAAGCTATGTAAATGCACGGGAGGAGTCCTCTAGGTGCATAATCCCAAAACTTTGTAATATATTTCTTGTAAAATAGTAGGAAATTGGAGATTAGCCAATAAAGTTCCGGTCACTTGTGTGAAAGGAACATTTTTTAGGGCACATGTATATAAGTCACCTTGTGACTCTTTGTAAAGACTTTTTGCCATTGTGAAGAAGGAGAGCTCCAAAATTTCGAATTTGCTTTTTTCCTGCAATTTTTCATCTTCTCTATGATCTTTCGTGTGTGTATGAAGCTTGGAATGTGTGTATAGGACTGTTGTCTACCCCTCCCCATCACTTTTGAGCTACTGTAGTGTGTGTGTGAGCAAGTACAAGTTGTGGAGTGAGTGTGGGTGTTTCTTGCCATTCACTGTTTTGGACATAACTTGAAGAGTGGTTTTCAGATTTGATACCGCCAATAGATGCGTCTCATCGAGAGCTTCGAAAGGAACCCACTATTGGCCATATTCAGAGTTCAAAGCTGGGAGAAATATTCAAATTTGTATTAACTGCTGTAAGTGGTATCGCAGCAGACACTTTCAGAGATTAAGTGAGTTGGAAAGGTAGTTTGGTCTTTTCTCATGCATTTTAGCTAAACCACTTCATTGTCCATCATGTGTGCACATGTCCTCATACACTTGGTTAGGTCGGTTCTTCAGATTGATAATTAAGCGTGTGTCAATCCACCGCTATACACACTAGTGTGGCAAATAAGATTTAGTATCTTTGACACAAGTCACTAAGACCTCGTGACTTAGGTACACACATTTTTGGCGCCGTTGCTGGGAACACACTCAACCAAGGTGCCTTCATGATGGTTATAGATTTGGAGTGAAGGAATCATACTTGTAGAAGTGAATTGGTTCAGTGGCAAGTAGTCAGACACTTCAACACTTGTTACTTCACATTCCCGAGGTGTGTGTAATGAGTTTTTAGGTTTAGGGTTAGGAGTGAAGGAGAGAAGAAGGAGTTAGGGTTAGGTCAAGGAGAGAAGTGGAGTAGGAGTGAGTTAAAATCATCAAGAAAATTCCAAAAATATTTCCAAGTTAGTGTAGGATAGGCTTCAATCATCAGAAACTATAAAAGGCAAAAAAATTTAGTTCATTTGACACTTGCTCAGAAGTGGTATCGCCTGCAGGCAGCGACCGGTACCGCCTGAGTGGTATCGCATAATACACGCCCTCAAAGCTACCTAGTGAGCTCAAGACCTAAGCAAGATATCCCCAAGGTAAGCTGCATCAAGACTTTAATATCAAAAACACTATAAAAATGCATTTACACGTGATTAAAGACGCATTCAGTATCGCGGGGTGAGACAGAGAGACTTAAGAGGCTTTTTGAGTTAGACAAAGGGTGAGGAGTGAACAGGAGTGAGAGAGAAACCTAGGGGTACAAAAATTTTTGTATTTGGAGCTATTTTGGCTATAGTATCATGATCGGTTGAGTTCTGGTATCGTGATACCAAAATTCCCTAGTATCATGATACTCGCCGAAGTATCGTATTGTCGCATACCACTTGAGGTATCGCGATACCATTTTCAGTATCTTATCGTCAAGTTGGTATCGTGATCGTGGTCTGCCAGTGGTATCGTATCGCCCCGATCACGGTATCGTATCGTTGACCGAGCGGTATCATATCGCATGTAAAGCCAGTATAGTGTCGTTGACTCTCTGGTATCGCATCGTGACCAAACTCTAGTATCATATTGTGTGGAATGGGAGTATCGTAGCATGAAAATCTCAAGTATCGTATCATGCATTGTTGCGGTATCATATCGCGATAGTGCACCGGTATCGTATCGTAAGGACACCTAGTATCGTATCATGTCTAATCTCAGTATCGTATCATTGAAATTCTAGTATCATATCGTTGGAATTCTAGTATCGTATCGTGCACTATAGGAGTATCGTATCATGCATTCAGGTGGTATCGTATCACTTGAGCACATAGTATCGTATCGTGTAGAGCAGTGGTATCGTGTTGTGTGAAAAGCAGTATCGTATCACTCAGTTCTCTGGTATCGTATTGTCGATTGCCCGAGTATTGTATCGTCAACTATAGTGGTATCGTATCGTCGACAATCTGGTATTGCCAAATGCAGTATCCCCAGAGTGGTATCGTCAGTATCATCCAAAACATTTTGAACTAATTGAAGGGAAAATTTGGAGGTAATTGAGGAGATAGTTAGGGACTAGAGAGGAACCAAAATAGCCCCAGGAGGGTGGATGAACTTGAGGTCAGGAAGGGTGCTAAGTAGTCGAAGAAGTGTTATATCATCGATAGGAAGTACAGCTCAGGTCAGTCACCGTTCTATCTATTCCGACACCTCTAGTGACTCGGAGGAGGAGACACCCATGGCTTCAGAAGACATGCAAGGTCCTGTTCCAAGGAGAAACTTCACGTCCATGATAGAGGGGGAATACCGTACCTCTCTGCAATATGTGTCCACTAATTCCTAGGAGATTCCCATCTACCTGGATGGTTTGAATAGATCAGTTGCCAGGATGGTAACCTCCACCGATTCCACAATTGTGCCCAGACCGGCTGTCAAGTATGAAGGAGGAGCATACATGGATAAGTTGGGTCACATCTACGTAGTGACAGAACACCCAGATCTGATCAATGAGAGAGGAGGATTAGAAGGGCAAGAACATTCAGGAAGACCAGGTCCTGAAGAGTTGGTAACCACTCCCAGGGGAAAATCAGTAGTAACTCGAGTCTTGAGAGGGGATTTGATACCTCAAAATGACTACTTACTAGAGGTCTACTTGATCCATGGATCAAATTTACTGCTACAAACTGACTCACTTGCACGCGGACACGAGGAAAGTCCCATTACCTTTTACGAGTTGAAAGATCTTGAAGATGAGTCTAGAGTAACATACCTAGACAAGAACCAAACTTTAAGAAGGTATTGGCTTGTTGATGCCATAGATAGGGCTCGACTGAAGTATATGGGGTTGCCTGTATTCCCTCAGCGAGAGCAGGCAACTACCTCTCAGAACCCCTTTGGGATACAATAGGAGTCAGAGCATACAATGTCCAGACAAACAAGCCATCGGAGTGTTCCAAACCAAACCCATGTGCAATTCACAATGCCAGGAATGCAAGCACACAATCAAACACACCCAAGATTAGGCAACCAATACTGGCCACCAGTGAGACCAAGACCACCACTAGGAGTGCAACCTAGAATACCCCCAATTAGACCAGCATTCCCTGTAATGCCTAGACAGCTATAGCCCATGAGAAGATTTAGACCTATTCAAGTGGCTAAATGTATGAGAAATCATTATGATGGGATGGGAGAACCTTATGACCACATAGCTGAATTTAAACAAGTTTTAAGGGCTGAACAAGTGGATGATTTCTTTGTGCAGTATGAGTCCTTTGAAGTCACTCTCACAAGCATGGCTTTGACCTAGTTCCAGCCACTAGATCCAATCAATTTGGAGATATTGAATAATTCTTTCAAGAATTCATAGGGGAATTCACCAAGAGAGGGATTAAACACAACTCTTCATCTTTAATCCATAGCTTTAAACAAAACCCAGATGAAACTGTGAAAATAGCTGCCTGAAGATTCAATTAGTATGTCGATAGATGCCCAGTGGCAGAAAGACCTACGCAACAAAAAATGATATCATTATTTTTGGACGGACTAATGAATGGAACCCTAAGAATTTTAGTCTATGTAAAGAGGCTACAGACATTGAGTGAATGTCTTCAAGAGTGTATTGACCTAGAGGACAACCTAGCAGATGATCTCAAGAGTGCAACTAGTCCTACTAAATCGGAAGACACACTAAGCACAATAACATCTAACTCAAGCAATGTAGAAGAGTTAGCAGAATTAGTAGCCAAGAAGTTAGGAGTCCATGGATAGAGGAACTACCAACACCCACCAATGAGAATGCCCATGTTATGAAGATGTGGCCTATGTGGCAGTGATCACCCCACTCACATCTGTGCATGAGGAGGAACAAGTGTGCCTCAAGCTTACCCTTATAATAGGCAGCCACATCAAGGAACCACCTTGTATTGCCACATAGAACAGAAATACATCAATCACACCACGGAGAATTGCCCATTCAACAGGCAGACACGACCTTTATACCCACCTTAATATCGGCCATATGGATACCCACCTAGAGAGCCAGGCAGGGAGATTCCAAGGTATAATCCCTATCCAGCACCACTAGGAGCACCTAGGCCATATGAGCAAGGATAATATACACAACCTCAGCTAGTGTTAGGACCACAACTGTCACTTCCTCAGCACGTGGTGCCTGTCAAATATGCTCAATCAAAGGAAAACTTAGAAAGAGCCATAGTGCCAGCATCGCCAAGAGCCAGTGCAGAATCCATGAACCCAGGATACGAGCAAACCCAAGGAGATTACTATCCCTATGATGCTAGTATAATGGAATACGAGTAAGCTTATGACCCACAATATTATGGATATGAAGGGTATGGAAATGTCTATGGACCAGAGGTGGCAACACTAATGTACACTACACCCAAAGTACCAACACCCATAAGACCACCCATCAGACCACCTATGCCAGGAGGACCATGTTATAGATGCGGAGGAGACCACTTTATCAGAGAATGTATGAGAACATACAACCCACTACCCCCCAGGACTTGGGAAGTGTATTCCACTGATTGTGGAAAGGAACATCTCTTTAGAGATTGCCCGAAAATCCCAATAAGGTTCAAGACACTGCACCTATCAACGTGATTGAAGTAATTGAATCAATAGGAAGTGACAAGGAATACACAGTGCCATTGAAGGCCATTACACAAGCACAAACAAAAGGACAAGAGAGAAAATGAGTAGATTCAGAACAAGGAAAGAATGATGAACCCAGGATACAAGTGGTGGAAGATTCAGAGAACCCATGTGAGAGTACCCAAACAACAAAAAGACAAAAATGGAAGGATAGGAGAGAAAAACTCAAGGAAAAATGGATGAAAAGTAAAAACAAGGAGGACAAGAAACATACGCTCAGCAATAAGGAACCGAAAGAATCTGAAGTTCAGGAAGAAATTTCCATTACACCGCAGGCACGAGAGCCAAAAAAGCCAAGATCAATTCTAGTCGAACCAAAACTAGACAATTTAGACATGTGGCTGAAAGCTTACCAAGCTAGAATAAAGAATGGACCGAATGTGGAGCAACATGAAAAGCTTTACCCACAAGGGGATTTAGAAAAGGAGAGGCTAGCAATATGTAGAAAACTCATAGAGGTAGCTTAGGTGACCCTAGAGAAGACTATCCCAGCCCTCCCTGAGACAAGAATACCTGAAAATCAATATCGGGATTGTGTTAAGATCAAAAGAGCAAAATCTAAAAGAGGGGACTGATGAGAAAGAATCGCCAAATACTCAGGACAAAGCTATGTCCATAGTCCCAGATTTAGAAGCTGATTGGCCAAAAGAATTGTGGAATAAAATTTGGGAAGATCAATGGAAAAGGAATGGAGTTGCAAAACCTCCCTTTGAGGAGTTAGATGTGGAAGATTATCACCCAATGCCTAACATGGAAGAAATATATGAAGAAGTATCCAGATTAGACAAAAATAGGGAGGAGGCCCAAAGTATTTCTACCCTACCAAATGACATGGGAGAATATGAGAAGGAATCCATGATCTTCCGTGCACCCACAGTACGAGGAAAGGGAATCTCAGACAAGAACTCACACAATCTAACAGAACTCAAAAAGACCAAAGTACAGTGCCAATTGACCGTGGAAGAATTACTCCGTGTTAAACCATAATTATGGAAACAATTAGCAGGACAATTGGAGTTAAATCAGAAGAAGAACAAAAAGGAAAGCAAGGGAAATGAAAACCCATCTAATGTACAAATCCTTGTGGACAAGGTTGGAGAATTTAGCAAAGGAGATGAGGGTAACACATGTCTACCGATCACATACAATGGATACATAACTAAGGCCATACTAGATACAGGAGCAGGAGTAGGAATTGCTACCAAAGAAATTTGGGAGAAATGGGGGAAGCCTTCCCTACGACCAACTCGTATGAAGCTTCAGTTAGCAGATGGTCATGTGGACAAACCATTGGGAATATTGGAAAAGATCAAACTAACCACCTGTGGAGTTGAATTTGAGCATACATTAGACATCTGTCAATTTGGAAAAGCAAATAACTATGAGATGATATTAGGACAACCCTTCATGAGATAGCTTAGGGTAGCACAAGATTGGGGACGAGACTCATTATACCTTCAACATCAAGGAAACACTACCAAGATAAATTTGCATACCTTTGCATACCGAGATGTACCCCCACTACAATGGAACCCCATACACAAGGAGGAAGATGATTTGTCTATCCATAGTGCTGGATCAAGCGATCAATCATGGATGCATGAGGATGCCCAATTATGGATGTGTAAAGAAGCCAAGAAAGAGGATAACAAGATGCACTTGTGGCCCATAGGACATCCAAATTATGGACCCATAGAGGACCCAATGTACATGCCTCAAATCTTTCCTGATGAAGTATTTGAACCACACGGTTGGATGGAAATCCTAACAACCCTGGATGTATGTGTGAACGAAGAAGTCTTGACAATGAATAAATGTGTGGACGAGGAAGGCTATGACGTAAATTTGTACATGGTAGTCCTGCAGGAGGTTGAAGCGAGAGAAATATTGGAAAAAGAATGGAAAGAAGAATATGAGAGCATAGAAATGGAACCAGAATTTTATTCGAAGAACGTTATCTAAAAGCCATTCAAGCTGAAGAGAAGTATGGAACAACCAAAGTGTTAGCAATAGAAGCAACCCCTATGGTACCCCATCAAGAGCAAAACATATGTAAGACCGAACTAACCCCCGATCTTTTTGAGGTACTAGAGCATTTCAAAAGGTATGAAGTAGAAGAAAGAAAAATAGTTATTCAAATGCCTAAGAGAGAGGCAAAAGAAGGAGAGGTGTACGACAATAAGGAACAAACAAAAAAAATCATAGTGACTGTAGAAGATGGAGAAGAAAGATGTACATACATAGGAAAAGATGTGTCAACAGAGGAGGAAGAAGAATTGATACGATTGATCCGAGAATATCGAAATGTATTTGCTTGGACCTATAAGGATCTCAAGGGTGTGGAACCCTCCATTTTTTCTCATAGGATACCAACGACATCGGAGGCAAAACCATCAAAGCAACACCCTTACACGTATAACGAGGTCTATGCTGCAAAAATAAAAGAAGAAATAGACAAGCTATTAGCGGCTGGATTCATTTATGAGATAGAACATACCGAATGGGTGTCGCCATTAGTTGTTGTGCCTAAAAAGAGTAGAAAACTAAGAGTATGCATTAATCTGAAGAAAGTCAATGCAGTCATGATCCGTGATAGCTACCCATTACCTATCACCGATCACCTTTTAGAAAGAGTTGCGGGAAAAGAAGTCTATAGCTTCTTAGATGGCTTTTTGGATACAACCAAGCAGCTATTGCTACTGAGGATCAATATAAGACCGCATTCGCGATTGAATGGGGGGTCTATGCTTTCAGAGTGATGCCATTTGGACTCACTAACGCACCTGCTACTTTCCAAAGGTTGATGTGTCATGTTTTCAAAGAATTCTTGAAGAAAAGCATGGAAGTATATGTAGACAACCTATGCACATATTCAAATCGAAGGCAAGAACACATCCCTGAATTGCAAAAAATATTTGATAAATGCCGACAATATAGAGTCTCCCTAAATCCTGAGAAGTGTGTCTTCATGGTAAGACAAGGGAAGATTTTAGGACACATAGTGTCTAGGAACGGAATATCTATGGATGAAGACAAGATCAAGACAATTCTAGAACTTCCTAGACCAAAGAATGCAAAAGAAGTGCAAGCATTTATGGGTCATTGTGGATACTACCGTCGATTTATCCACATGTATGCCATAATTGCCAAGCCTTTGTATGGATCGTTGACTCAATTCATGTGGATGGATGAATGTGATAATTCATTTAATGAGTTAAAAAGGCGGCTTAGTACAGATCCAATTTTGAAAAGGGCAAATTGGAACAAGCCTTTTCATATTCATGTGGACACTTCCAATTACGCAATAGGATGCATCTTAGCTTAGCTAGCAGACGAAAGAAAGTTAGACGATCTAATTGCCTATGCAAGTAGACAACTGAATCAAGTCGAGAGAAACTATACGACTACTGAGAGAGAAGGATTAGGAATGATGTATGCTGTAAAAAAATTCAGACACTATCTCTTAGCCAATAAGTTCAAATTCTTCATAGATCATCAAGCCTTATTGTACCTAGTCAATAAGCCTTGTAACACGAGAAGGCTCGTGAGATGGTTTCTGTTATTAATGGAATTCGACTTTGAAGTAATTGTAAAGAAGGGTAACATGCATGTAAGAGCAGATCATCTCTCTAGGTTAACACATGGACAACCACCAAGCAGAGTACCCGACGATTTTCCAGACACTTATCTGTTTAATTTGGAAGTGTGTCCCAAGTGGGCAAAAAAATTGATTCCAATACTCACTCATGGGCCACAACATTCAATTAATAAGGAAAGTAAAAAGGAAATTCTGCAATCACGCAACTTATACATTATTGCAGGAAGTGTGTATTATAAGGAAACCAATGGCGTACTGTCGAGATGTGTAGAGGAAGACGAACAAAAGAAGCTGATTGAACAAGCCCATGTAAAAAAATGGAGAATGCACAAAGGATCCTACTCATGGAACTCTAAGAGAATTAAAATGGCTAGGAGTATACTAGCCCGATATGCCTAAGGATGTCCATGAATATGTAAATAGTTGCACGGAATGTCAGGAAACCACTCGAGATGATCATACATCTTTACCTTTCTCTACAATAGCACCCAACTGGAGTAAGACATTAGTGAAATTCCTAAAGACACGAGAGCACGAGGAAGGAATCAGTTTAGCAAGGAAACAGTCCCTAGATGAAATGAGTAAGGACTATGTAATTATGGGAAGACAATTATTCAAGAGAGGGAAAGATAATCACCTATGGCTATGTGTGCAGGAAGGAGAATACTTACCCATATTAGAAATGGCACATGCAGGTGCCACAAGAGGACATTTTTCAGCCGAGAGAACTATAAAAATGATCCTCTTTGCGGGCTTGTGGTGGCAAACTCTACATATGGATGCTGACACCTATGTACGAAGTTGCGAGACTTGCCAAAGGACCAAATATTCGATTCGATGGGATGATATGCCATTGAGACCCATGGTTGCGCAAGAGCTTTCTCCAAATGGGGTATTGATTTCATAGGACCCATTAACCCACCAACCAAAGGATCACATGCAGAATATATAATAGTAGCAATGGATTACTTGACTAAATGGGTAGAGGCAAAGGCTACTAGAAAAAACGATGCTCAGACCACAACGACATTTCTTTTTGAGCATATCTTCACTTGCTTTGGACTTCCTATAAAAATAGTGAGTGACCGAGGAACGCATTTCATTAATGAAGTAATCGAGTCCTTAATGAATGAATTCTTAGTGATCCATAAAAAATCAGCCCCTTATCACCCTCAAGCCAACGGGCAAGTTGAAAGTTCCAATAAGGTGTTATGCACAGTATTGACAAAGATAGTCAATAGTGGAAGGTCAGATTGAGACAAACAATTGCATCATGCAATTTTGGCCTTCCGTGTCGCTTACAAGACTTCCATTGGAACTACCCCATTCAATCTAGTGTATGGACAAAACACAATCTTGTCGATCGATTTTTTAGTGCCAACTTTGAGAATAGCCCAACAGTATGAATGGACAGGGCATGAATTATCCAAGCAACTAGACCAAATTGAGAAACTACATGAAACTAGAATACAAGAATTTACAGGAATTTATGCGGCCAAGAGGAGACAAAAGGCATATTATGATGCGCACATCAAAGACAAAGGACTGAAAGAAGGAGATTTAGTGCTGGTCTACACTTTGAAGCAACACACCAAGAAGTTACAAAAATGTGGATATGGACCCCTAATAATCAATAGGATCTCAACGAGTGGAGCGATTAATCTAGCTACTCTGGATGGAGATGTTCTTCCTAACTACATAAGTGGATGTCGAGTAAAACGTTACATGGAGCCATTGATGGACCACATGTTAGCTCGACTTGTAGGTGCTCATAATAGAAAGAGAGAGGAAGAGAGGATTAGAGAGGAGGCAAGGCAAGAAGCCTTAGAGCGTATCAAGAAGTGGAAAGAGTGGATAAGACAATGGGATGAATGATATCTACAAGGAGAGGAACCTATTCCCATGGCTAACTATCAGGTTCATAGATCCAACACGAACAATATCAGCATATCCCACTTAAACCTAGGAATTGGAACGTTAGAGAACCAGCTAATAGATGCCTTGATAGATTCAGGAGCAACACTCAGTTGCATAAGAAGTACAGTCATCACTCATCTTCAAAGGAATATAACCTCTACTAAAGCACACATGATATGTGTCGGAGGTCAAGTTATAGAATGCATTGGAGAAGCTACAGTATCCCTCCACCTAGGAAATTCAACTATGGAACAATGAGTTATGGTGTGTAAAGACGAGGATCTAATAGAAAACTTGATCCTAGGACATGACTGGATCATTGAGAACGAGGTAAGCATTCATCTAGCTCAAGGGTACATCTCAGCCAAAATAGGGCACAAGGAAATCTTTAGTCTATTAGAAGAGAAACCCTCTCATAGATAGGACATCATCAAGAGTGCGAAACCAACCATAGAAGAGGACATAGCAAATGATTCCATCACAAACCAACCAAAAGAAGGTTCGAAGGAAGAAACGATTTCAAATCCCAATGCATCAAAAGAAGAAAGTAGATTCATCCTACTTGAATGTGAACAAAAGGGAACCGAGGAGGAAAATGCAAAAAGGAGATCATCAGCATGGAAATCCCAGTTCAACTTATCACAATCACGAAATGCTAACCTACAGTGGGTTCACAAGGATCGAGTGAATGAATCAGAGAAAGCAACGCTAGTACATGCCATTCATCATAGGAAGACAAGGGCGGACAAGGGTTCTTCTTCACCAAAATCAAAACCAAAGCGACTTCTGAGAGTATGGCTTCCAAAGTCATTAGTGGAAGCTCAAAGAACACGGCAACAAATATGGATTCCAAAGAATGTCAGACAAGTGGCCACTCAAGAGATAGACAAGCACAAAGAAACACTATATTGACACAACGAAACCATAAAGCCAAGCGAGACTCGTCACAGATACCAGAAAAGAAGGACCCCAATAACTCAGACAACAAAGAAGAAAGAAGAAACACATGGGACACAACAAAATGACAAGAAGATGAAGCTTCAAACTTCAAAAACAAAATGGATATGGAAACCAAAGAAGCAGCAAACACCGGAACACAAAGACCTAAAAGATTCCAATTGCACACATGAAGCATTAAATGCACCTAAAGTATGCATGATAGGGCCACATTACAAGGCCGTGCATTCAGCACATGAGGCGTGTAACAACAGTAGTGGTGCACATTCCCCACTCGAGAATAGGACATAGACTCTACTTCCATAGGAATGGATATACAATGTAAATAAATATGCTTCGGCTATCCTAATTCTTGTTTTCTTTCAAGAGTAAAAAATGAAAAAATATGTGGTAAGAGATCTTACATGTGCAAGCAAGGGGAACGGAGAGACGCAACGAGCGAAATGTCACTACAACACACATCACTAAAGACATGTCTTCTATAGAAGCTAATGCTCTTTTCATTACGAGTGCAGATGGCTTCTGAAGATTCCCATCTTCCGAAAATTCTGAAGCTACCATTCAAGAGGAAGTGCTAGAATTCCCTCTGCAAAGTGTGACTAAAGCAAAAGGTCATTGGTTTCGAGAAGACCAACCAGCAGGGGATCATTTGTTCCTGGTGACCATCAAAATCATGGACACAGATCATTAGTTCCCGGTGATGTCCAAAGATTTCAAGGTCGTACATGAACTCCCATCAACCATGGACATTATGAAGAAGGTGGGCATTCACAAGTATTTTGAATTGCCGATATACAAACCTGATTTTCAATGATGTATGCAAGTTATGAACACTTTGCAGCCTTTCTTGCATGATCCATTGGTACTGGAGGCTAGAGTTTTGGATGCAGTAGGCGAATGGGTCATTATCCAATTTACACATGACCTAATTAAGGAATCTTTTGGATGGGAGAAGGATGGGAACACGATATTGAAAGAAGAAAGTCGAGGAGCAAAGACCCGAACATTCAATGACATTAATCGCATTGATATTGAAGAGGAAGTGAGGCTCATCCATCAGCACTTTTGCTTTCCCAACATGCACAGGTACACTGCTCCGCAAAAGATCATTGTGTAAATGTCGCATGCTATAAAAGAAATTGGAAATCAAGTCAATATGACTCCATATATTCAAGAACAGCTATTCGAGGCAAAAAAGTAGTGGAATCACAAGAAGTTTTTAAATGGAAGTGTTGCCTTGACTATATTGATATATCATGCCTTGGGCATTAGAGAGCATTTAAAAGAGATGCCGTAATCTGAAGCCATGGCCAAATATGCAAAGATTGCTACAGTCCTTCGAAAAAAGAAGGGAGTCAAGATTTTTGAGGAGGCAGAAACAAGCTCCCAACCTAGAATGAGAGGTATAAAGAGGCTAAGGGAAATGATGCAAGCAAAAGCAGAAGTTCCAACTATCAAAAGGGCACACGTACTCTCAAGGACAAGACTTGAAGGCAATCAACCTATTAGAGAAGAAGAATTGGCCAGAGCAATGGAAGCCACACATCAGTACACCGAAGGTCAAGTAAATGTATCTGTACAAGGGAAACATTAACAGCAAGCCCATCAAGATTTAGAACAAAGAAAAAGGCTGACCAAGGTCCACAGATACAGAGAATTGGGATTGATAAACTCAAGCTCATCATCAAATGCACAAGAAGAACTAGACACCTCCATGTTGGATGTTGACTTTTGAAGTGATTCCAAGGATGATGGACAATGGGAGGAGTTAAATGAAGTGAACCGGGATGTAGAAGTGGAAGGAATGAAGGCGGATCAAATGCCAATAAACTCCAACAAAGACACCACGAGGAAGGAAGCTTCCCAAGAGCAGGTACATGTTATTAAATTGAATGAAGCTTCTAATATTCAAATCCAAAAGACTCTGATTGCGAAAGAGGTCCTATTCAAGAATCCCAAGGAAGAATAAGTGGAAAATATAGTTGAAGAATTAGAACCGTTTACACCAATAAGGGTAGTGGCAGAACCATCTCCCATGGATGTCACATTTCAAGGGAGTGCCACAAAGATCGTTAATAAGGAAGAAGAAAGCAAAGAACATGAAGTACAACTACAGATAAGGCAACCTCATAATGAAACCTTCCACATGGAGCAAGGAAAGGATGTACGAACAAGGGAATCTCCAAGCATCCCAAAAACTTGGCTAAATGTGGACGTCGCTCAGCTCAAGCCAGTGGTGCAACACATGATACAAACTGCCATGGACACTCAACAGTTAATGCTTGAGGCTGATGCTGACTATGACAAAGCAATGCGGGAAAAATGTCAATTTCAAGAAATAGGTGAAAATCTATCTGCCCAATTAAGTCAAGCACAAAAGCTAATAGTAGAGAAAGAGGCAGAAGTACAAGAAGCCAAGCATCAATGCAAAACACTCGAAGCAAAAAATCAGAAGCTAAAAGAGAAATTAAAGGAATTACAAAACAGGTATGAAGCTAGCGAGGCAGACAAAACACAAATGAATGCTAGAAGCAAGATTCTTGAGTCACAAATCAAGGTATACATGGGTGAAGCAGATAACTTACGGAACAGGAACAAGGAGCTGATGACAACACTTCTATGCAATCAACCAATAGAAGCTCTTGAAGTGACAGAAAAGGACACAAAAGCATTGGAAGAAAAGATAGTAGAATATGAAGATAAGCTGAAGAAAGAGCAAGCTATCATCGCAAAATGGGAGAAAAGATACATGGACGACGCTAATGCACTTAGGAAGACGTGGAAATTGGTAGAAAATCAGTTTTTTGAACAATGCAAGGAAGATGCAAACCAGCTCGTGGCAATAGGAGAAGAGCTCCTCAAGAATAAAGAAGAAGTTACAAGAACAAGCGCAGTAATGAAAGAAAAGGATGAGTTAATCAAGCAATTGCAAGATCAACTAGCACAGAAGGTAAAAGAGGGGACATTAGTAGTTCCACACTCCACAGTGGCTACTGAGGAGACTGAGGTACGTCCTCTTTCTCGCCCCTTACATCATTCAGCGATAAGGGAGGAAATGGAGATCCACACTGAAAGACATCATCGGGATATTGCAGAACTAAGCCGGCACGAGCGGGCACTACTAGTGTCCCAACTTACTGTAGATTTTGAAGATCAAGTAGTCCAGGTCATGAAGGAAGCGCAAATTGAAAGCAAAAATCTAGAACATGTAATGAGACCATTCAATGTACCGTATGGATTACTTAAAGAACAAACATGGAAATATATAAAGAACACAACAAATAAAGAGCTAGATAACAACCTCAAGTTTAGCATGCAAACATTCACCTACACACAAGAGGAATTTGACAAAGCTAATCCTATATGGAGGAGGAAATTTTTGGAGAAGAACCCTACGCTATGGGTACAATGGGAAGCAGCTCCATACACACTACAAGTAAATCCAACTTTTTGCCCAGTGCCCAGAAGATGCTCCTGGATGCAATTTTGGGAAGGATAATGCCAAGGAAGCATCAATACTCAGTGGCTCAACTATCCACTACTACCAGGTCCACCTCGTGATTATCTACCGACCGAAGAATACATGATCAAAACCATCGAATTTTGGATCGCTCGATATGCATTTGTACCTGATTTAGCTATCAAGATGACTAATAAAATTTTGAGCATGTTACTTACGGTAATCAAAGTGTTCCAACATGCCCAATACACTTTTTTGAACTTCATCGGCATTAACCAGAGATCAAACACCCTCACGTTTGACCTATCAACCATACCTAGCCGATTAACGCTCATGGCCATATACTCATGACTAATGTTTTTGCCAAATACTTACATGCAGACATTCAAAGAAGCATTTTCACCAGGTTTCTCGAAATAGACTCAGAAATTTTTGTAAAAATGCCTTCAAATCTTAATGCCAGACTGGTGGCCTATGAGTTAAGTTTCTTTGCGGATCATAGACAGGCACCAGATGACAGGGTCAAGTCCAACCAATGGAAAGAGTTCATCCTATATCATGCCAATCTGCTTAATAAATGAGAGCAACACGTCATCCAGACATACTCATGTCACCACAAAAAGCTTGTCGAGGACGATAGAGTTTAGGAGGAGGGACGTGTGGAAGGGGAGTTGAGCAAAAAGAGAAGAAGAAGAAGATTAAAGAATAAAACTGCTCAGTAAAGAACGAAGTTTACAAAGAAAAAGAACAAGTCTCTGCCCAAAGCCCCGCAGGGGCACGCATCAGGCGACAACACCAAAGGACCAGGTCCTGAGGAGTGGAATTAAAGAAAGATAACAACCAGCACATTTCATGGGAGGTTGCACACAGCTTCCTCATCCACCAGGAGCAGGCGGTGAAGCAAAACAAGTCGAAGAGAGAGACAGCACACGACGGACTCTTCATTGGATAAGATAACCAATTGTCTGAAGGTCCTAGTTGCCTCCTCGTCCACTGGATGCGTGTGGAAGAAAGAAATGGAACATGTCCTAAAGGATGACAAAGAAGATTTGGAAATAGGACCTTTAAAACATAATGCTGACTTAAAAGAGATTAGAGGTCAGCAAATTAAGGTGTGCGGTGGAAGAAAGTAAACAGGCTCCAAGCAATACAATAGGGTCAGATGTGTGAAGACAAACACAAATCAGAAGACCAAAAGTTAGAAAGAGGTAGAGTCTGAAAAGTTGAAGAGAGTGACTAAGAACATCACATTCTTAGCCACTAATGGTGTGCGTGACAACCCAACTTAGTACACCAACCCAGATTTGTGATATAAGGAATACCAAGGGACTTATAGAAGCAAAGGACTAATTTCGGATAAAGTAACAAATTTTTTGACAGTTCTTATTTCTTCTTTGACCACTGGGTGCATGTATTTAGGAACCATAGACAAGCAACAAACGAGAAGTAAAAGCCTATCAAGGGACGACAAAGACAAAGAGGGGAAGAGTGTTGCAGAGCAAAGAGGCACAAAAGAGGAGCCCCAAAATTTTCAAATTAATGGGCATATTTTTCTTCTTCAAAATCCTAGAAAATACCCTCAAAGCTATGTAAAGGCACCAGAGGAGTCCTCTAGATGCATAATCCCAAAACTTTGTAATATATTTCTTGTAAAATAGTAGGAAATTGGAGATTAGCCAATAAAGTGCCGATCACTTGTGTGAAAGGACAATTTTTTAGGGCACATGTAAATAAGTCACTTTGTGACTCTTTGTAAAGACTTTTTGCCATTGTGAAGAAGGAGAGCTGCAAAATTTCAAATTTGCTTCTTTCCTGCAGATTTTCATCTTCTCTATGATCTTTGGTGTGTGTATGAAGCTTGGAATGTGTGTGTACGACTGTTGTCTACCCCTCCCAATCACTTTTGAGCTACTGTGGTGTGTGTGTGAGCAAGTACAAGTTGTGGAGTGAGTGTGGATGTTTCCCACCATTCACTGTTTTGGCCATAACTTGAAGAACAGTTGTCAGATTCAAGTGAAAACACCAGCTAGATGCGTCTCGTCGAGAGCTTCGAAAGGAACCCGCTATTGGCCATATTTGAGTTTGGAGCTGGGAGAAACATTCGAATTTGTATTTACTATTGTAAGTGGTATCGCATTAGACACTTTCAGAGATTAAGTGAGTTGGAAAGGTAGTTTGGTCTTTTGTCATGCATTTTAGCTGAACGACTTCATTGTCCATCATGTGTGCACACGTCCTCATACACTTGGTTAGGTCGGTTCTTTGGATTGATAATTAAGTGTGTGTCAATCCACCACTATACACACTTATGTGGCAAATGAGATTTAGTCTCTTTGACACAAGTCCCTAAGACCTCGTGACTTAGGTACACACACCTTCAAATGCTTAGTACTCCCAACCTGATTATATTTGGATAAATTTCTCTTAGAGGATGATGGCTTATAGGGTTAAGTGGCTATTATACACATATATCAATTTATAAGCTATAAATTACTCAATTATAACCTTAACATCAATAGGTGGTCATCCTGATATTTCAAGAATGTGTAGAGAGTGTCCTTGAGAGATTGAATGATCTATTCTGCACAATATAAGAAATCAAATGATACAAAACTTTATACACATAAAGTAGAAACTAATACCTTTTGAATGAGTGCTTACACATAAGCATTGAACATACGAGGAAGGAGAGCGAATCTCTACAACTCTTCAAACTTTGGAGAAGATGATGCAGAAAAGAAGCAAACAAGCAAGATGAAGATCAAAATGAATGTATATTCATCTAGAAAATTGTACAAATATTTTTGGGACTTTATATAGTTTCCTTTAAGTCTTTACAAGGATTTCCATGATTCTTCATAAGCATTTGAATTCAAAAAACTCATGCAAGGCAAGTTTTTATGACTAAGATCTCTTTTCCTATAACCTAGGAATTGAAGTCTTCAATCTTCAAATTGATTGGAATTATTATTTGAACACAAAGCTCTAAACTCGTGGCTTTTTAGGACTTCTAAATTCATCCTTTTATGAAAGTAAAGATCTAGAATCCATAAATACTTATGGATTTTACAAGGATAAGAAATGATATTTATTACTATAACACTGTGGTTCACTCCAAGTAATAACTTGATCTAGAACAAATCTTCATTCAAGCATGGTTCTAGCTTGATTTTTCTAATGGCTCCCCCTCAAGCTAAAGAATGCTTGAGTCTTCAAACCTTGAAGATTTGAATCCCTGTAATTTCTTTGAACTTGCAAATTTTAACTCCATCCAGAGCTTTAGTCATCATATCTACCACTTGTATATTTGTTGGAACAAATGACACATCAATTTCCTTTGCCAAGAGCTTGTCCTTGATGAAGTGATAGTGAACTTCTATATGCTTGATTCTTGCATGGTATACGAGGTTTTTTGCTAAATACATTGAGCTTATGTTCCTCCAAATATGTGAGGTTTTGAACTTACAAGTCCCAAGTTTGCATGTAACTCTTTTAACTAGATAGCTTCTTGAGTTGCTATGGTCAAACTTCTATATTCATCTTTAGTTGAAGATAGTGCAACTCTAGGTTGATTTTTTGGAACTCTAAGACACAAGCTTAGATCTTGCAAATTCTAGAAATCCTAATGTACTTCTCCTATCATCCTTGGATCCTACCAAATCTACATCTGAGTACAATTTGAGATCCAAATACGATGTATAAGAGTAAAATATACCTTCATTAATAGTGCCTTTAAGGTACTTAAGTACTCTTTAAGCTACATCCATATGTGGATTTCTTGGAGATTGCATGAACTCACTTATTATTCCTACACTATATGAAATATCTACCCTTGTATGTGTAGCATAGGTTAGGCTACCTACAAGACTTTGATACTCCTTTATATCTTCAATCTATTCACCTTCATAAAAAATAAATTAATGATCCATTTCCATGGATATTCCTGATGGATTGCATATACCTAAATATACCTTCTTTGAGTCAAGTACATTCCTTGATCCATACAGATGACCTACATACCTAAGAATAATCTGAGTTATCCAAGGTCACTAATCTTGAAGTCCTCCTACATATGCCTTTTGATTCTTTCTATTCCATTCATATCATCACTTGTCATAATTATGTCATCTACATAAACACACAAATATCCAACTTCATTATGAACCTTCTTGATGAATCTTGAAGGAACTGCATTGCTTGATTGGAATCCTTAATCTTGTAAATAGGTCACCAATCTATAGTTCCAATCCCTAGGGGCATGCCTTAAACCGTATAGAGCTTTCTTGAGTTTACATACATGATTAGGAAAAATAGGGTTTTCAAACCTTGGGGGTTGTGAAATATATACCTCTTCATGGATTCATCCATTGCGAAAAGAATTCTTCACATCAAGTTGAAGTAGCTTTCAATTCCTTGCAGATGAAAAACTTAGCAATGTCCTAATGGTGGTCATTTTAGCAACCAATGAGAAAGTTTCTTCATAGTCTATACCTTGAGTCTACGCACATCCTTTAGCAATCAACCTAGGTTTGTACTTGCAAATTGATCCATCTAAATTTGTTTTCAATTTGTAGACCCATCTACAACCTATTACCTTCTTATTGGTTTGCATGGGAACTATATCCCATCTTTCCATTTCCTTCAGAGCTTCTATTTCCTCCTTCATGGCCTTTTCCCAATTAAGGTTACCTTTTGCTTCTTCGTAAGTTGATGGTTCATCTTATCATGAATATTTGGAAAAATAGATGGTATGTTTGGTTACAAAATTAGTCATAACCATATCTTCCAGGTTGATTTCTTTCCCTCATTCATCTTCTACGAGTGTAATTGGAGCATTCTCCACATTCTTGCATCCTGGCCTTACCTCTTGATTTCAAGAGCTTGTAGTCTCTTTCCTTATCATTTTGTTCATTTTTTGGTTCACTTCTAGAGTCTTGCACTTAAGTATCATGCTTGCTACCTAATTGATGGAGATCTCAATCAAGATCATAGGGTAAATTTGTTGGAAGTGGGTGGACCTCAATAACAATATTAATCCCAGGTTTACAAGATCTTCCAACACATGAACCTTAACATACACACATTAAGACTCAAAAGTCGATGAGTGAGAAATAGAGAGAGAATAGGTAACATTTCAAAGTGTAATAGTAAGCTAGGATGCTCACCTACACTATCTTATATTCCAATGTCAAATTACAATGTGTGAATATGATACACACTGACAATATCTAAATCTATGCAAAAATAGGAACTAGATACAAGGGACTGTGTGCAAAGTGCCTAAGAGTTATGAAGTGTGTGTGTGTGTGTGTGAGAGAGAGAGAGAGAGAGAGAGAGAGAGAGAGAGAGAGAGAATATGGAGAATATGAACATTTTAGAACTGTTTGGTAGCAAATCTTAATTCTAATTAACCTAAAACAAAAACTAGTGAATGAACAAGTAGGATAGAAATAGACTTGTTACTCATAGTAGCTCAACAAGATAGATGATGGTTGGCTGATACAAACTCCTCCAAGTAACTCTAGATGTAGAGCACACCTCCTCTGAATGTGTAACAAATCTTCCTCCAAGTACAACTTCTCAAAAGATCTTCTCCAAAGCTTGCATTGAGCTTGTGTTAGAGCTTGAGAATATGATCCAAGAAGTGACCTAAGGTCTTCTTATATAGTAATTGAATTCCATGCAAAAAGAAAAATCCAAGAGCAAATTTGCCAAATTTTGTGTATGAACTTAAAAAAGCACCCATCACAATTTTTTAGCGATTGTTTTAGTTGTGGTGAAAAAATAAATTTTCATAGCTTCTTCAAAAAATAATTCGCAAAGTGTTGTTGTCGATGATGGGAATCGATCCTAGGCGGATTAGTTTTTGTTTTGAATTGTTTCTCTTAGCGAACTCTTCCAATGCCTGTTTTTAGAGAGTATTCTAAATAATAAAATTAGAATTGCTACCTATTGAGGATTTTGGATGACCTTCTGTCTATCATCTTCATACCATGACCTATGTTCTTCAAATGCTGCTTGTGGTGAATTGTTTTGTGGTTGGATTGTAGAACCTGCATTCCATTTGAGTTGAATCATATCCAATGAACACAACCTCGATTTGTGAAGGTACATGTACATATCTTAAACAACCAAAAACTTTGGAATGACCTAGACTTGGTTTTCTACCATTCCAAGCTTTAGAAGGAGTCATATCTTAAGTAGATTTGGATGAAAGTCTATTCACAAGACATGCTATTGTAGATATAGGTTCTACCCATAGATAATGGGGTAACTTCTCTTCAAGCATTGTCCTTGCTATCCCAACTAGGGTTTTATTCCTTCTCTCAGCAATACCATTTCATTGAGGAGAGTGCCTAGTGGTGAATTCTCTTTTGATGCCTTTATCTTGCTAATACTCGTCAAACTCTTTGGAGAAGTATTCTACCCCTCAATCAAATTTGAGATTATTTACTCATCTACCTGTATGATTTTCCATTTTTGTGGATGTAGCCTTTGTGGTTGAAAGGTTGTCTTTGTGCCTTCCTAAATTGACAAGCATCATACCTATTGATCATGTGTTGCATGAGATGTTGGCAACCCTAAAACACTTTGATCCTTGTATATATTCTTCAAATTTCTTTCATTCATATGAACAAATCTTTTATGCCACACTTCTAGCTCACTTAGGGTTTGAGACCCAAATTTGAATAGATCTAAATTTATGGTTTCTCCCACTTCAAAAGTGAAGAGTCTACCATGGTTCCCACCTCTAGCTATCTTCTTGAATCCTTGAAATGGATCTTCCACATAAGCTCCATGTTGGGTGAACCTAACTTGTAAGCCTTTTTCAATCATGCACAATACGACAACAAGGCCCAATCATTTTTTTCATAAACTATTTCCATCTCAAGTGATTTTCATCACTACACATACATTGTGAATCCCGTTTTTGATAGAATAGACTGCATTTGATTCAAGCCGAGGAGTCCTAGAGCTTGAGGAGTATTAGAATTAGCTACATACCAATTTTCATAATCTTTAGACTCCGTTTGAGCCCTCAAATAGGCTCTAGAACCTAATTTTTAACTAGGACGGACACTAGGTCTGGACAAGGCCAAAGCTAGTAAAAAAGAACTATAAATAGAGCTAGAGAGCTCATTTTTGGGGTTAGATTGTTAGTGATTTGAGCTTATGTAAGAGAATTTTGACTAATGCAAAGAAATCCATTGTTCCTCTCTTTGTTCTTGCCTTGTGTGCGGGTGTGTGTGTATGTGTGTGCATGTTTGTGTGCTTCTCACTCACGCACTTGTGCCTTCACTTGCTCATAGTCTTCATACTAGTCCTCATGTCTCCACAGATTAACAATTATGAGGTGGATCTCCTCACGTTGGTACTTGCCATTGTGCTAGAGTGATACCAAATTTGGCGCCATTGCCGGGGAGAGAGCTTCGAGGACGAGCATGTGATGGTAAGATGTAGAGTTGAGACATTGGAGTCATAGGTAATATCCTTTGTTTTCCTTATTTTTCTTCATTATTTCTTGTTTTTGCATCACCATCATCACCATCATCATCCTCACCATCTCCCACCTCCATCTCCATCTTCACAAAAATTTCAGTTTTTTGGTCATATTCCACTTCCCACCTCATTTCCCCATTTCACTTTTGGTCATATTCCACTCCCCACCTCATTTCCCCATTTCACTTGTGAGAGAGAGCGAGAGAGAGCTTGTGTGCGATTTGTTTTGTGTGTTTTTGAGCGCTGTACCACCATCTCCAGTAGCTTGCGTAGGTACGATAGAACTCTGCACAAGTCCCGAGATGACAACCTCTGTCTATCGTGACAGATAGAAAAACTTAGTATTTTTTGAATGCATGCTTGGCACGATAACCTACACCATTAGAGCACTCTAAATCACTAGAAGTTTAAAAAAAATTTGCGTTTTTTCAGTCTATCATGACAAACACCGTCTATCATGACAGACAGCGTCTATCGCGATAAACACTATCTATTGCGAGAGACTGCACCCAACGACAGACTTATTCTATCGTGACAGACACCGTCTATCGCGACAGATGTAAACCACGACAGACACCATCTATCGCGACAGATCAAAACCACGACAGATGATAAAACTCATCTATCGTTACAGACAGACCCACGATAGATGACAGACTCAGTCTATCGTGACAGACACCCGTCTATTGCGACAGACAAGACCCCCTGACAAACACCATCTATCGCGATAGACAAAACCACGACAGGCGATAAAGCTCGTTTATCGTGAGAGACACCCATCTATCATGACAGACACCCATCTATCGTGACAGACAGACCCACGACAGACAAGAGACTCACTCTATCGCGATAGACATCCGTCTATTGTGACAGACAGGACCCCATGATAGACACGATAGACATCGTCTATCGCAACAGACCAAACGATGACAGATGATAGACCTCGTCTATCGTGATTGACAACGTCTATTGCGACAGAAAGACCCACGACAGATGATAGACAACATCTATCATGACAAACACCGTCTATCGTGACAGACACGACCCCACGATAGACCCCGTCTATCGCGATAGACACCGTTTATCGTGAGAGATAGCCCCACGTGACAGCTAGTATCTATTGCGACAGACACTGTCTATCACGATAGACATGCATTTTTGGCAAAAAAATAGAGGGGTAATTTCTTGAAAATTTGGGCTAAAATTTGGGCATATTTGCATATTCAATCACCCATACCATTACAAAGGCCTTAGAAAAATGCACTAAACTCCCGAAAGGTCCTGGCTTTATGTTTTAAACCCCTAAACCCTGAGCTGTCATAACTTTTTCATATGAAATCTGTTTTTTGAGCTCTAGAGCTTGTCGGAAAGCTCGTTGATTTTTAGATCAGGTATTTTGAAGTTGACCCTCTATGGGTAGGTACACCAAGGGAGCTCTAGAGAAAATTTTTCTGGCAATACAAAAGGGGGAAAAAGGGGTCATTAAAAGTGTCTGAAATAAATTGTTTGTCAAGTGAAGGTAAAAACTTGAGCTAAGCTTGGAATTTTTACAGGATCATCGAGAGCTTTTGGAGAAAGCAAAGCAAGTGCCATTGTGTGCAGGCTTGGGAACACGCTTCCTGGGCAGACAAGTGTAGCAAGGAGAAATGACTTGAGGTTGGAACATCTCTCAACCCCCTCAATACATTCTTAGCTTAGGCTAAGTGCGAGTAGTTGTCTTGATTGACTAGGGGTACGATAGGAATACTCAAGTTCTAAGAACATCTAATTTCTCAAGTCCAAAAATAGGTTAAAGTGTAGTCAAGGGACAACTTAAGGGAAAAGGACTTAAACTAAGTCGATGAGGAACATCAAGTACTACACACTTAAGTGCTCCTGACGATGCTTAATTAAAGACAAGAAAACACATACAAAGGAACCCAAAAGGAACAAGTGATTAGTATCAAAGAATCAGCAACGTGGTTGTACAAGGATCATTGGGTTAATTGGAAGGGCATATGAACCTTAGATCGGGAAGACACCTAGGGAGAGACAGATATCCGAGGCTAGTGTCAACCATACAGTGAGATCTTGGGCCCAACAGTTGAGTGATTATCCCTATGCTTTAGACTCAGAAACTAGTGATTCTGAGATGTCTTATAACTTGGAAAGACCTGTAGGTAGCTCAGCAATGGCATACCTAGAAAAACTCGAGGGCCCCTACAAGAATCAATTGGGATACATCAGGACCAACCGCTTAGGTGCACCCATCTATGAGGATGGTCTGAGAAGATCTGTTGTCCTAATTAAAAACCCAGATCAGCCCATTGGACTAGAGCGCCCTGTAGTCAAGTTCAAAAATGGTTCCTACATAGATAAAGAAGGAACAATGTATGTGGTCACTAGCCAACTAGAAAGAACAGATGGATTTGGCAACATAATCTCAGAGGTCGAAATAGGTGACATAAAGCAAGGGAACTTAGGAAAGGAGCCAAAAACCCCTCGAGGCAAGTTGGTTCTGACTAGAATAATCACTCTAGAGTGGGTTCCCCAGGACAATAGGAGCATAGATTTGCTCTTGAATCAAGAGACGGATGAGGCTTTTTGGAGGTATAAGCCTAAGAAGCCTAATGAAGTAGGAGCTCTTACCATCTATGAATTCAAAGATCTTGATAGCCCAAGCAAAGTAACCTACTTAGATGTTGCTCCAGAGAGGATCTTTGTGGTCTCAGAGCAGGGAAGACACACATACACTTGGAAGGGTGAATTTGTCTTTCCCCAACCTCGATCCAATGTGTCTTATGGTCACCAAGGAGCTGGAACATCTCAAGCTCATGGGACTCAAAGAGAAAGGAGTAGAGATAGACCCGAGGTGAGCTTTGCTAACCCATTGGGAAGAGAAAGAACGAGGACTGAAACTGATAGGATGGACAGGGAGAGACATAGGGACCCAAGGAATCCAAGAAATGCAGAGGAATTCCCTTTGCCAAGGCCTAGAGAACACACTAGAACCTTAAGGCCCACACAATTGGTTAAGTCCATGAAGAATTGCTTCGATGGCACAGGAGACCCGTATGACCATGTAGCAGAGTTTGGGAAAGTTTTGAGAGCTGAACAAGTTGAAGACTTGTTCACTCAATACAATGCTTTTGGACTAACTCTTAAGAACATTGCATTGACCTAGTTTCAACTGCTTCACCAAGATCAGTACAGAAATATAGACCAACTTCTTGAAGCGTTCATTACTGAGTTTTCCAAGAGTGGTATTAGGCATAACACATCTTCCTTGATATACAGCTTAAGCAAACACCTCAAGAGACTGTGAGACTCACAGGAAGAAGGTTTAGGCAATACCTAGAGAGATGCCCTGCTCCAGAGTTACCCACTCCAGCCAAACAAGTGGCCTTATTTCTACACGGATTGTTAAGTACCAAACTGAGATCATATGTGTACTTGAAGGACCCTAGATCCATAGAAGAATGTGTACGCATGTGCATAGACATTGAGGATAATCTAGGGGAGGAATTAGAGCTCTCAAAGATCTATAAAGATTCAGATAGTTCTATTAGCCTCACTTCCTCACAATCCACATCAATTGAGGATCTAGCAGAAAAGGTAGCTCAGAAATTAGGTGTCTCTAGCAAGCAAATTCCTAGATTTGCCCCAAGAAAACGATGCTACACCTGTGGAGGAGACCATATGGCTAATGTGTGCCCTATCATGGCTCAACCCCAAGTGAACCCTAAGAACCAATATTGCACCATAGAAAGGTGATACACCAACCACACTACACAAGACTGCCCATATAACAAGCAAGTGGGGAGACAAAATTACCCTCAGACTTATCCACAGCAAGGAAATTACCAGAATCAGTACCCACAACAGCAGTATGGTAGGCCCCATAAATCCTATCAATCACCATATCAAGGGTAGCAAAGACCTCAACCATTCCTAGTGCAGCAACCCCCTCCTCCAACCAATGTGATTCCAGTGAAGTATGCAGCTGCAGAAGAAAATCCAAATAGAGCTTTAATGACAGTGACACCATTGCTTTGAGAAAGTGATCCAAGTGATCATAGTTTTGACTCTACCCATATTGATAGCCGAGAGGCTTAATACATGCAGTCACCTGAGCATAATGAGTCATACTATTATGAAGAACCTAGTGAATCTAGTTGGAACCCGGAATATGCGAATGTCATGTACACAAACCCCAACTCTAGACCTCAACCTAGGCAAATAAGACCTCCATTTCCTAGAGGGCCATGCTTCCGATGTCAGGGAGATCACCTCATTCGTGATTACCCTCTACCGGCACCTACACAAAACCAATATGTGAAAATTCAAGGCTTTTGCCCAGATTGTGGAAAGGAGCATTTGTTACGAGAGTGTCCCAAGAACCCCACCAACATGCCAAAAATCGCTCCTATCAATGTTATTGGGTTAGTGGTAAACTCCACGGGAAGTGTGACTTCCACTACACCTGCAAGTCAGCACGAGAGCTCAGACACTTAAGCAAAACCAAGACTTAGGCCAGGAGCAAAACTTTGAGGGTAGCGAGACCGAGAGTCAGAATAAGAAGAGGACAAGAGCTTGGAGAGAAAGTCATGAATGCATGAAAAGGCAATGGGCAAAGAAGATGAGTGAACTCGACAAAAGTATGAGAGAAACAAAAGCCAAGATAATAGAAATCACATCTCAAACACACTCTCACATATCACCCCACTACCATCCCCATCACCTTCCATTCCCCAACCTTCTAATCCACCACACGTAACCCACCCACCACCCCGAGTAGGATCAGTCTTAGCAGATCCCACGCCTGAGGACATAGACATGATGCTTAGGGCATATCAGGCCAGAATCCAGGAAGGGCCAAATGTAACAGATCATGAAAGGTGTTACCCTAGAGCGGACCTAGAGCTCGAACGAAAAAAACTTTGTGCCAAGATGGTGGAATTGGCTCAAGCCATGTTTGAGGCCAGTTGCCTCTTCAATTGCTCTAGCTCCACTAGAACACGATTGCATTTTGATGGTCTATTAGATAGATTGGAGAGGTTAATTGCAAAGTCTGGAAGAGGAGCCACCTCCCAGGCCAAGGAGAGGACAAGTGATAGAATAAGCATTCCTCCCCAGGAAGCTTATGTGCCTAACTCCACTAAACTCGACACCTCTTCTTCTATAAATCAATATTAACTAGAATTCCTGTGAGAGATTCAAGAAGAGAAATGGGCTAAAGAAAGTGAAGACCTCCTCCAATTGAACTTGTGGATGATGCGCATGATCAATTCCCACAAGACATTCCTTCCATTTATGGAGAGCAGGAGAGTGCCCAATCTCATGAGAGGTTATACTTTGAGTCTTATTCCTTGCTGGAATTACCCCATTTCACAGGCCCATGGAAAACTAAGTCTACTTGCATGAGAGCGCCCATGATCATGATAAGAAACGAAGACTCTATCATACCTAGGAATACGGAGGTAGTGAGGAATACTAAAGTGCAGTGCAACCTCACTTTAGAAGAGCTACTCAAGGTTAAGCCCGAATTGTGGAAACATGTAGCCAAACAAGTGCCAGACGTAGCGAAATCTCGTTACCAGGTAGGATCTCATAGAACAATGCCAGAAATACCATTGGATAAGATAGGAGACATGAGTGAAGGAGAAGAAGGAAATACCTATCTTCCCGTTACCCATCAGGGGTACACAACCAAGGCAATTTTGGACTTAAGAGCAGGAGTTGTAATTGCTACCACTTCCCTATGGAAGCATTGGGGCAAGCCTGCATTGAGGCCAACAAGAATGAAATTGTAGATGGCCGATGATCACATTCAGAGACCTTTAGGACTACTAGAAGGGATAACCCTCACCACTTGTGGTGTAGAGTTTGAACATACTTTTGCTATATGCCTACAAGATGATTTTGGGAAGGCCATTTATGCGACAGTTGCAAGTGGTACAAGATTGGGGAACCAATTCTTTGTATTTGCAACACTTAGGTGTTACAACCAAAGTCAACCTCAAGGATTACTCTCATAGAGACATATCACCTATTCAATGGAATCCCATCCATAGAGCTAAGGATGACATAGAGTCAGTGCATTCCATAAGATCAAGATCCTCATGGATGCATGAAGACACACACTTATGGATGTGCAAGGTAGCAGTAGAGGAAGAGAAGAGAGAACATGCCAGAGAGTTAGGTGCGAAGGAAACCCATAGATCCATTCAAGACCCAGCCTATGCACCTGTAATATTTCCTGATGAAGAATTTGAACCCCACGGTTGGGCGGAAATTTTAGCAACTATGGATGTAGCCATCAATGAAGAATAGTGGACACCCCACTGTGATGAGGATGGCTATGACATTTCAGTCTTCACAATAGAGCCAATCATGTGTGATTCGGTTCTTGAGGAATGTGAACCTAGCATTGATGCATTCGAGGATGTAAGTGACTCTGATCTAGAGTCAATCATTATGGACCCACTTTTGCATCAGATGAGGAATATTTCTACGAAGTGGAAGTTCAACCTCAGAGACATGAGGAGGTTACCAATGATCTGAGGTTAACCACACAAGTGACTGACGAGAGTGAAGGTAAGAAAAGGAAGAAGAAAGAAACCACGACAGAAGAGGGAGATTCTCTATTTGAGGTCCCTAAAAATTTTAAAAAGTATGAGATAGAAGACAGGAGAGTCATGATAAGAATTTCTAAATGCGATGCACAAGCAAGAGAGGCCTATGATACCAAAGAAACTACAAAGAAAATCATAGTGACCCTAGAGGAAGGTGAGGAGCGATGCACATACATAGGACACGACCTAAGTGAAGATGAGGAGCAGGAGTTGATAGCCTTACTACGAGAATATCGAGATGTGTTTGCTTGGAGTTACAAGGACTTTAAAGGTGTAGACCCGGACATATGCTCACACATGATCCGCATGACCTCAGAGGTCAAACCCTCTAAACAGAAGCCATACACATACAATGAAAACTATGCTGCCAAGATCAAAGAAGAGATATATTGCTTTGTTGAAGCTGGATTCATCTATGAAATAGAGCACACTCAGTGGGTATCCCCCATCGTAGTGGTTCCCAAAAAGAATGGCAAATTACATGTATGCATTAACTTGAAGAAGGTTAACGCAGCCACTATCAGAGATAGTTATCCGCTTCCTATCACTGAGCATCTATTAGAAAAGGTAGCAGGCAAAGAAGTGTACAACTTCCTAAATGGGTTCTCTGGTTATAATCAAGTAGCCATTGCACCAGAAGATCAACATAAGATGGCTTTTTCCACAAAATGGGGCATATTTGCTTTTCGAGTAATGCCATTTGGTCTAACCAATGCACCCACAACCTTCCAGAGACTGATGTGCCATGTGTTTAAAGAGTTCTTTAGGAAGAATTTGGAAGTCTATGTTGATGATCTCTGTGCTCATTCCAACATTAGACAAACACATATACCTGAACTGAGGCAAATCTTTGACAAATGTAGAGAATGTCAAGTCTACCTGAATCCAAAAAAGTGTGTTTTCATGGTCAAGCAAGGCAAGATTCTAGGACACATAGTGTCGAAGATCGGCATATCCACTGACGAAGAGAAAGTGAGAGCGATCGCAGAATTGCCTAGGCCAAAGAATGTCAAGGAAGTGCAAGCTTTCATGGGGCATTGTGGTTATTACCGACGTTTTATACACATGTATGCCATCATTGCAAAGCCTCTATACAAACTTTTGACTAATTTTGAGTGGATTGATGATGTGAGAAATCTTTCAATGAGCTGAAACGGCGATTGTGTTCAGTACCAATCTTGACTACACCCGATTGGAACAAGCCATTCCATGTCCATGTGGATGCATCCAATTATGCTATTGGGTGTGTACTTGCACAACCAACTGGTGAAGGTAATATGGATCTTCCAATCGCCTATGCTAGTAGACAATTAAATGCAGCTGAACAAAATTATACCACTACTGAGAGAGAAGGATTAGGCATGTTATATGCAGTTAAAAAGTTTAGACACTATTTTCTTGCAAATAGGTTTAAATTTTTTACTGATTATCAAGCTCTACTATACTTGGTGAACAAGCCATGCAATATAGGTAGGTTAGTAAGATGGTTCCTCTTACTAATGGAATATGACTTTGAGGTAATCGTGAGAAAAGGCAAAACTTAGTTGAGAGCAGATCATCTCTCAAGGCTCACATTCAGAGAGGCCCCACAAGGAGTATCAGATGACCTTCCTGATGCTTACCTATTTAATTTGGAAGTTGTACCACAGTGGGCCAAGACCTTAGTGCCAATACTGACATATGGGCCTAAACATCCAATAGTAAACACTCAAGATAGGGAGGTAGTAAAAGCCCATAAGTATCATATCATGACAGGGAGTATGTACAAACACACAGATCAACAAATATTAGCTTGTTGTGTGGAAGAGGATGAGTACGCGAAGTGGTTGCAATTAGCACATGTGGGTGCATTGGAGCAACACTACCCGAGACAAAGAACCCTATAGACACAGAGAAGACTCGAAGTGCACTGGCCAACTATGGAAGCAGATGTTCATAGGATGTGCAAGGAATGCCCAATCTGGCATACCAAACCACCAGTGGAACATGCCATTCTTTATCGGGTGTCTTTAGTGCCAGATTGGAGCAAACCATTAGTATCCTTTTTGAGGACGAGAACCTTTCCCCAAGATATGACATTGGCTAGAAAAAGGAGCTTAGAACAAGAAGCTGTAGACTATACTCTCATTGGAGATAGTCTATACAGGCGAGGAAAAGATGGGTATCTTAGATTATGTGTCCATGAGAGCGAATATATTAAGATCTTGGAAACTGCCCACCAAGGTGTAGCAGGAGGACACTTTGGACCAGATAGAGTGATCAAGGCAGTACTTTTTGCAGGTCTTTGGTGGCCCACACTTCACATGTATGCACATACCTATGTGAAGAGGTGTGATGTTTGTCAGCAAACTCAGTATCCTATACGCAAAGATGAGATGCCATTGAAACCTATGATGGGTGGACGTGCATTCTCTAAGTGGGGAATAGACTTTGTCGGTCCTATTAATCCCCCAACTAAGGGATCCCATGCTGAATACATTATTGTGGTCATTGACTATCTAACCAAATGGATAGAAGTGAAAGCTACCATGAAGAACGACGCCCAGACAACAGCTAAGTTCTTATTCGAGAATGTGTTTACTAGATATGGGTTACCTATAGAGCTAGTAAGTGATAGAGGCACACACTTCTTGAATGAAGTCATAGAAAACCTTCTCCAAAAATTCTTGGTGATACATAAGAAGTCTGCCCCCTATCATCCACAAGCTAATGGACAAGCTGAGAGCACAAATAAGATTCTATGCAATGTATTGACAAAATTGGTTGATAATAAATGCTCTGATTGGGACAAACAACTACACCATGCTGTTCGGGCATACAGAGTTGCCTATAAAACGGTACTCCAAGCGACACCCTTTCAGATGGTGTTCGGCAAAAATGTAGTGCTACCATTGGATTTTTTGATACCTACATTGAAAGTAGCACAAGAGCATGATTGGACAGGCCATGAGTTCTCCTCTAGAATCTTCGATCTTGAAGGATTAGGTGAAACACGATTGAGAGTTGCAGCAAGAATTTATGCAGCCAAGAAGAGACAAAAAACATATTCTGATGCACATGTGAAGGATAAGGACTTGAAAGCAGGAGACCTAGTCCTAGTTTACACCTTGAAGCAACATGCACGGAAATTAGAGAAGAGAGGTTATGGACCAATGATCATCAATAGGATCTCCACAAGTGGAGCAGTTCAACTAGCCATTCTCGAAGGCGATATTCTACCAAGTTACATAAGTGGATGCAGAGTCAAGTTATATCAGGAACCCCTCATGGAGGAGATGTTAAGTCGACTCAATAGTGCAAAGAAATGTAAAGAAGAGGAAAAGTGAATTAGAGAAGAAGCACATGCATAAGCTTTAGAACGCATCCGACGAATGAAATTGAGAAGACAAGGCAGAGATCAGCCTATACCTGACACTCAAGAAGCTCTAGGCTATCACATGGCCATGTGCGAGGCTTCAGGTGAACATTCCCATAGGATATTCGATCGGCGATTTTTTATGATCCTAGAGGTAGGACAAGGAAAGAGTGCAAGCACCATGAGAGCTTTAATTGACTCAGGAGCAGCCACTAGTGCAGTTCAACTCTCTTACTCCCAAGAATTGCAATTGAATGTCAATCCTATCGAGGCATATCTCATAGGATTGCGAGGCGTGGAAACCCCTTGCATGGGAGAGGTGGAGCTTCCCCTCTACATTCAAGAAATTCTAATGGCAGTCAAACTGCTAGTATGTGAAGACGAGGATCTTACCGAACCTCTTGTCTTGGGCCAAGACTGGATCTATGATCATGCAATCAACCTCAACCTAAGAAGTGGACTTCTTTAGGCTTGGGTAGGCCAAAACCACATCACGATTGAATTAGAAAATCAAGCACTCAGGCCACTAGGAAAGGCACCAAATCCTAGTCCCACCAAGAACCCACATGAAGATAACGATGCTATTCTTGTCCAAAGTTCTATGGTCTAGAAGATTGTCACTCTTGACAAAGGTTTAAGGTATATATGGACAAAGCAGATAACCTCCGCAATAGGAACAAGGAGTTGATGCCAACACTTTTATGCAATCAACCGATAGAAGCTCCTGAAATTGACAGAGAAAGAGACACGAGCATTGGAGGAAAGGATAACAGAATATGAAGAGCAGCTGAGGAAGGAGCAAGCTATCATAACAGAATGGGAGAAAAGATACATGGACGACACTAATGCACTCAGGACGAAGTGGAAAATGGCAGAGAATAGGTTCTTAGTACAATGCGATGAAGATGCCAGCCAACTGACTGCCATAGGAGAAGAACTCTTGAAGAACAAAGAAGAAGTCAGAAGAGCCACAAAAGAAATCAAGGAAAAGGATGAATTAATTAAGCAATTGCAGGATCAATTAGAAGAGATGGTAACAGAGGGGACACCAGTAGTTCCACACTCCATAGCAGCTACTAAGGAGACTGAGGTATGTCCTCTTTCTCCCCCCTTACATCATTCACCGATAAGGGAGGCAATGAAGACCAACACTAAAAGATACACTCGGGATATTGCAGAACTAAGCCGACATGAGCGGGCACTATTGGTGTCCCAACTTACTGAAGATTTTGAAGATCAGGTAACCAAAGTCATGAAGGAAGCCAAAATGGAAAGCAAAAATCTAGAACAGGTAATGAAACCCTTCAATGTACCATATGGATTACTTAAAGAGCAAACTCGACAGTACATAAAGACCACAACAAATAAAGAGCCAGATAGCAACCTCCACTTTAGCATGCAAACATTTACCTATACAGATGAGGAATGTGACAAAGCAGATCCTATCTAGAGAAGGAAATTTTTGGAGAAGAACCCTATGCTATGCGTACAATGGGAATCATCACCTTATATACTTCAAGTAAATCCATCTTTTTGCCCGATACCAAGAAGATGCTCCTAGACACAATTTTGGGAAGGCCAGCACCAGGGAAGCATAAATAATCAGTGGCTCAACTATCGATTACTGCCAAGCCCACCTCGTAATTATCTACTGACTAAAGAATACATGATTAAAACCATCAAATTTTGGATTTCTTGATATGCAACTGTACCAAACTTAGCAGTCAAGATGACTAATAAGATTTTG